>LNAC01000046.1:6021287-6051199 GCA_002007465.1 Ailurus styani | reverse complement strand
CGGTCTGTGGGGACGCGATTAGATGCCACGCACAGAGGCTCGGCGAGCATCCCTGGCGGGTCCCCTAATCATCCCTGGCGCGCGCTGTCAGGAAGACGACTTTGCAGCCGAGCGCCGGCCCATGAGGGATGAAGCAGCAAATGATGGAAACAAATAGGGTCTTAATCTCCCAAGAAAGGGGCATCGCGGGCTGGCGGGGAGGCAGGGTCCCTGAGTGGCGGCGCGGGCTGACGGGGGCGTGCGCTTCCCTCCCGAAGGCCTGGCTCCCGCCTGCAGGACCCGCTGCGTGGCCGGGGCTGTGGCCGGCTCGTGGGCACCGTGGGTCCTGACGGAACCGTGGGTGTCTGGCGTGGCTGTTGGCTTTGACGAATGCAGATGGAGGGGTTGTAAATTTCAGCTACCAGCTCTTGCTTGTTGGCATGGAGGGGTTCTTGCACGGGTCTTTGTATTTGGGGGGGAAAGGAGGCTTTTTATATGAATGAGTAATAACAATGGAAGTAAAGATGGCCTTTCCCCTTGGCTCTTCTGGGAGGTGTGAGCCCTTTGGGTGGGATGTGTGGTGGGGCATCTCTGGGCTAATCCATTCAGGCGCTTATAACAAAATACTGTAGACTGGGGGATTAAGCCATAATTGCATAAATGCAATGAAAGCAATCATCAACAAAAAGTTGATTTGTGGTTGTCCTGGAGGCTGGAAGTCTGAAATCCAGGTGCACATGGGTGTCAGGTGTTGAAAAGGAAGGACATTCTGCACCTGCTAGGACGTGGATGGACGTGGCAGACATGAACCAGACACAGAAGGACAAATCCTGCCTGATCCCACGTACACGGAGCCCCGAACGGAGTCCCGTCCACAGAGAGATCGGGAGTAGATGATGGGGCCGGGGGCTGGGGCAAGGAGATGGGGGCGGGAGTGTTGGATGAGGACAGACTTCCAAGTTGGGAAGATGGAAAGTTCTCAAGATGATGGTGGACACGGCCACACAACAGTGGGAACGGGCTCAATGCCACTGAGCTTGCTCTTAAAAATGATGATGATGGCACATTGTAGATTAACATTTTACCGCGATTTTAAAAAATTTTAAAAAATTAAAAAGATTATTAAAATCGGAGGAGAGGAATCGTGGTCTCCTTCTTTGCTTTTGATGATGCAGAGATGACTCAGACGTGTCCCGTGATGTCAGGGTGGGGGTCTTGACCGTCAAACCGTCTGCTCACGTAGAGGATGCAGTGGGCTGACCCAGGAAGGTAGGGGGGGCAGAGCGGTCCATTATCCTGATCTTTCCGTGCCAAGCTCTGTTGTGTAGGGTCTTTGCGAGGAATGTCTGAGGTGGCCAGGCACCAAAGTTGACTCAGTTCTCCAGAGAATCGTCCACGCTCTCCAAGTGTTTGAATTTGGGGAAGCCAAAAGGATGACCTAGTTCTGTCTCTTTGCAAGTACTTTATGTTTGCCCTAAACCAAAAAGATACACTGATCATCTCTTGTGTGTGCAAGAGCAAGTCCAGACCCCATCCAGATAAAGGGCCCTGAGTAGAAGTCCATGCCAAGGACCATTAGGTCACCCTGATCAGAGAGTCCTTGTGCCTCTTTGTGCATTTCTTCAGGGGTAACGTCTCTGTCTCGGTTCAGGCTTAGACCCCGGAGAGACAGTATCAGCCCCCACTTTGTAGGAGGACTTTCTAGCCGCATAGCTGGATAACCACAGAAGAAAAGGATTTTGCCCTAAAACTGTGAAACACCCAGGGAGGAATTTAAAAATCCCACCAAACGCCTACATGTTGATTTTTTTTTAAAGATTTTATTTATTTATTTGACACACAGAGAGATAGATCACAAGCAGGCAGAGAAACAGGCAGAGAGAGAGGAGGAAGCAGGCTCCCTGCCGAGCAGAGAGCCCGATGTGGGCCTCGATCCCAGGACCCTGAGATCATGACCTGAGCCGAAGGCAGAGGCTTTAACCCACTGAGCCACCCAGGCGCCCTACATGTTGATTTTTTTAAAAACAACTTTATAGAGGCATAATTTACACTTCATGAAATGCACTCTTTTAGAATGAACAATCGGATGCTTTTTAATAAATTTACAGAGTTGTGCAAACATCGCCACAATCTAATTCTGAGATGTTTCCACCACCCCAGAAAAGAAACCACATGCCTATTTGCAGCGAGGGACCTGACCTCGCCCGCCATCCACCTCCGGCCCTGGGCAACCACTAATACACTTTCTGTCTCTACAGATTTCCCTTTTCTGGACGATTCGTATAAATGAAATCATGTGGCCTTTTGTGACTGGCTTCTTTCACCGAGCAGAACGCTCCTGAAGGTCATCGGGGTTGTGTTGTACGTCAATATGGGATTCCTCCTTACGGCGAGATACCACTGTACCATGTGGGTGGACAGCATTATATGTGTCCGTGCACCTGCTGAGGACACCTGGCCTGTTTCCATGTTGGGACTCTCATAAATAATGGTGCTAGGGGCTTTGGTTTACAAGTCTTTTTTATTTTTCTTGGGTAAATACCTACCGGCGGGATAGCAGGGTCAGAGAGTAATCATAGGTTCAGATTTTAAGAAAGTGCCAACATATTTTCCAAGGGGCCCACACCCTTTGACATGCCCACCCAGCGTGGACAAGGGTTCCTGTTTCTCCACATTGTCACGACTACTTAACAATATCCGTCTTTGCAAAAATTACAGCCACTCTCGCGAGTGTGAAGTACCATCCTGTGGTTTTAGTTTCCCCGATGGCTGATGGGGTTGAGTCTGAATGTCAGAATCTAGATAGTTGTGAAGCAGATGCTGATGTGCTTTCATGGAGAAGTGTTGGGCGTTGCCCTGGGCATTTATTTTTATTTTTTTTTTTTAAAGATTTTATTTATTTATTTGACACACACAGAGAGATCAGGTCACAAGTAGGCAGAGAGGCAGGCAGAGAGGAGAGAGGAGGAAGCAGGCTCCCTGCTGAGCAGAGAGCCCGATGCGGGCCTCGATCCCAGGACCCTGAGATCATGACCTGAGCTGAAGACAGAGGCTTTAACCCACTGAGCCACCCAGGCGCCCTGCCCTGGGCATTTAAATGGCTCAAGTCACCTGGTTTCTTGCGCGGCTGTATTTTCCCAGTGGAAGTTGCTTGCTCATCTACCCTGGAAACAAAATGTGAGGAGAGTTAGGGAATGAGATACATTGACATATGAATGAATAGTCCAATGTGGCTTTATCATTTTAATCTTCTTGATGACAAAAGCCATTTGCTGGACTCGGTGACTGTTTCTCCTCCAGTGCTGGGTGTATTATGTTCCTGACGGCAGATTGCTTTGGTCACTGCTATTAATTTCGTTGCCACAGTTTAGGGGATGGAAGCGGCTGCCTGAAGGCTCTCGGTATTTCTGAGGTGTGTTGATCAGCCATTCATAACGTCCGCAGATGTCTACGAAACGTGCAACTCCCGGGATTAAATGCCCCACCCTGATTGTACGGGAGACAGGAGTGTTTCCCTACATTGCCAGAGCCAGAGCAGATCAGTAAATTAATCATGCTACATTCACTTCTGTCCAAAGTTGAGTTTCTGCTCACATAAAGAATTCTCTGGCTGCACCAGCTGATTAGTTTGCTGGACAAATTTCAACCATCCCTATTTATTTCCTCAGGCAAAGAACATGCAAAGTTCTTAGGAGAAAATACCTACCCTACTTATCGTGACAACTAAGGCAAGGACAGGTCTCTTCTGTTTGAAAATGGCCTGCACGACCAAGCACGCATGGAAGCTTTGTATGATTGAAGAATAGATGGCCCTAGCACTCCATCAGTAAGTACTCATGGGATTCTTGGAGGATGTGAAACAAATCCAGGGAGGAATGCCAGCCTTCAAAAAAGTAGATAGTCTAGTAATCTAAATCCAAACATAGACAGCTTATTTATTACATGTCCAGCCATCAAGTTTCTGTTCATCTACCCAGCCAGGTATCCATCCAGCCATGTATCCATCCACCCATCCATCCATCCATCCACTTATCTATTCATCCACTCATCTGCCCATCCATCCATCCATCCACCCATGTATTCATCCATTCATCCATCCATCCATCCCTCCATCCATCCACCCATCCATTCAATTCAATTATCTATCAACTGTCCATCCATATCTATCTGTTGTCTGTCAACATATCTATCTATCTATCTATCTATCTATCTATCTATCTATCTATCTATCATCTATTATCTACCTATCTGTTATCTATATATCTATTTATCTATCTATCTACCATATCCATCCATCCATCCATTCACTTATGTATCCATTCATCCACTTGTCCATGCATCCCTACATCTATCTACCCATCCATCCACTCATCCTCACAGCATTTTGTTCTGAAAGACATTCAGCTACAAACACGTGAAACATAGGCAGGTACATGAACCCTTACATCTCACAAAGAATCTATCAGCAAGTTCACGATGTATTCATTTGACTGACAAAGCAAGATTCATGTTTGAAAGACATCTTTCACCTATTGCTCCTTCTTCCAGGAAGCCTCCCCTGGTTGCTTGGGTCTTGCTCGGCAAGACTGGAGCGGCCTCTGCTGGGTCAAGAGCCACTGGTGTGGGCCTTCACTTTCCTGGTTGTTTACATAGTGGATGGCTAGTGTCTTCATGGATTTCAGAGCGTGTTCTACTCCAGCAGCTGGGATTCAGAATCCTGTCTCCTGATTGACATATTGCCCCAAAGCCCCACCTTTTCTCCTGCAAACAGACACACACACACACACACACACACACACACACACACACACACATGCAGAGAGAGCAGTTTTGAATTGTTTATGATTGTAGATGATCAGGAGATTCAAATTTAAGTTCAAAGATGAGAGCTGGCTTAGAGAGTGATGGGAATGGCATTTTGTACTCAGGTCTTCCTTTGCTTCTTATAAGGCATTTGCAAAGCCTGCTCGCTCACTCCTATGAAGAAAGAATATGAATGCATAAATGTGTGTGTCTATATACACGTCTTTATGTGCACCTATGTACACATCCATATATGCAAATGTGTCTGTATGTATTTATACGACTCTTTCCTTACCAATGTCTCTCTGTGTGTGTATGTCCACATAGGTATATGGCATGTGTCTAGACCCCACATGTGTCTGTGTCTCCGTCTGTGTATATGTGTCTTTCTGGGCAGAGGTCTCTCTATGCCTTTGTACATACATGTGTATGCTACACACCTTCACATGCACACATTTATACATATGCACATAGGCCTGTTTATGTGTATTCTCTCTGTAATGTTGATATGTGCAGTTTCTCTAGGCTGTGAGACTCTGTTCTGCTGGAGGAGGCGTTCTCTCACACCAGGCCCATGAGATGATCAGACATCAGGTGCTGGGCCTCGATCTGTGATATTGCAGGTGGGGCACCTGGGTGTGCTATTTGGTGTAGACGAGGTAGGAGCCCCAATTCAATGTGCCGTAACTGAAGACCGGGAGATCTGTGAACTTTGTTGGCTTTGCTTCTAGCCTAACGTGCAAGACTGGGAATAGTTGGCTTTACTATTTGGGGTGAGGGATCAGAGAACTCCTGGGAGGAGCAAGGAGGACGACGAACCCAAGTTGACCTCATCTCTCCCACAACCCCAGGATGACCCCATCTCTCCCACCAACCAGGATGACCCCATCTCTCTCACCAAACCAGGATGACCCTATCTCTCCCACCAACCTGGATGACCCCATCTTCCCCACCAACCAGGATGACTCCATCTCCCCCACCAACCAGGATGACCCCATCTCTCCCCCCACCCCAGGATGACCCTATCTCTCCCACCAACCCAGAATGATCCCATCTCCCCCACCAATCCAGGTCAACAACATCTTCCCCACCAACCCAAAATGACCCCATCTCCCCCACCAACCCAGGTCATCTCCATCTTCCCTACCAACCCAGGGTGACCCCTTCTCCCTCAACAACCTGGACTGCCACCAATGTATTTTCTATTTCCATGGCTCTACCTGTTCCGCACATCCTCATATCTATGGGATTGCAAACAATGTGACCATGTGTGTCTGCTTGTCTCACAAGCATCATGTCCTCAAGGTCCATCCACAGGGTAGCAGGTGTCAGAGCTCCGTTCCTGTTCATGGCTATATAGTATTCCATCATATGGATAGACCACACTGTGTTTATCCATCCTCCTGGGGATGGACACTTGGGGGCCCAACACTGTTTCCACAAACAGTGGAGGGGCTCTTCCCTCTTGTGTGGTTTTCTGTTGGCTCACTTTCACGTACACATGCCTTTACCCACGTCTCACCCTTGTGAATCCCCCATTTCCACACAAACAGGGGGAGCTTTTGGCTGGGCTCACTCTTGCCCCATGGAGCTCAATGGCCTCCATGTGCATAGTTGCCTTTATTTTCAAGCTGTCCCAGTATTGTGAGAAGTCAAGGTGGTTACATGAAGTTGTGCCCTAAAATAAATGTGTTTGACTCTAAAAATGAGTCAGCTCCAACAGAAATATTGTCAGTTACAATACAGGTGGAAGTGAGATGTTCCTAAGGTCCTCAAGGTGGCAAATGGACAAAAGGGGAGGAATTTGATGATTTAAGCTCTGAAACAAATGTAGGTGAGACCCACCTGGAAATTCTGAGCCGAAAGATGCTTTGTTTCTTGTTATCTAGCCATCAGATAAGGATGTGTGGGTTTGGAGACGCCACAGTTCCCAAAGCCATCGCTGTTGGATGATGAGCATATAGGCCTTCTTCTCCATGCCACAGGGATTCTCCAGATAGCAAGGAAGGGCTGGCATTTTAGTTCTCATTATATTTCCCCCAAATACCTACAATTGAGATTACTATCTTGGTCGCCGGTGATGCTTAGTTTTTACATCAGCGTGTCAGGGTACCCAGATATGTGGTCAAATGTTATTCTGGATGTTTGATAATGTTATTATTTCAGTGGGACTAACAATTTCAACCAGTAGACATTGAGTAGAGCAGATCACCTCCATAGTGTGGGTGGGCCTCATCTCATCAGTTGAAGGCTTTAAGATTTATGGGGAGAAAAAAGCGGTGATGTCCCCCGAGGAGAGGGAATTCTGTGCCCAAATGGTCTTCAGACTCCAGCTATAGCATTGGGTTTTCCACAGGTCTCAGGGGCTGGCTGTCCCTCCAGAAATGGGGCCTGGAGCCTCCATAATCACTTGAGCCAATTTCTTAATATAAATCTCTGGTTATAGTACTACATTCACAGCCCTATTGGTTTTGTTTCTCTGGAGGAGCGCAGTCCCCCTGTTACACAGGTCAGCCACATGGGCTTCCAGGCGGGGAATTTTTAAAAAGCAGGCTGCATGTCATATTGATGGGGAGGAAGAGAGGGAGAGAGAGAGAGAGCAGTTGTACACTGGGAATCTGTTGTTGAGAACCTCAGGGGAGTTTGCATTTCATTCTCACTGTCCTGAATCCACAGCCGGAATCCAGACCAAAAATCTTGCTTGCAAGCCCACCGAACGCTCCCTTCTCATCCCTGACAAAGGCATAAGAAAACACTGGGGTTTGGTCGCCACGGAGGAGAACGCTTGAGTCAGCCCTGGGCTCTGGCTCAGGCGTGCTCCGTAGAAAGGGTCAAGTCAACAGCCTGGAATCCGTGAAATGGGCATGAAATGCCCTCTGTACGTCAGTTCCCTGAGGACAGCCGTTGTCTGGAAGCAGGCGATTCCTCCCGGCGGATCATCAAAAGGTCAGCAGTGGCCCCGTGCTGGGATGTGCCTACGTCATTTCCCCTTATTCATCTTATCACGAGGCTACTTTATCATCTTACGTCATCATGAAAAGAAAAGTGAGCACAGCGGCACCTGGGGGGCTCCATCGGTGAAGCACTTGCCTTCGGCTTGGGTCCTGGTCTCGGGGTCCTGGGATCGAGCCCCACGTCGGACTCTCCGTTCAGTGGGGAATGTGCCTCTCCCTTTGTGCTCTCTCTCCCTCTCTCTCAAATGGATGATACGTTCTTTAAAAAAAAACAAAAAAAGGAAAGAAAAGTGAGCACAGCATGATACGGGATTTTGAGAGAGAGCGAGAGATTCCTGTCACTTTATTACAGCATATTGCTATAATTGTCCTATTCATTACTAGTTATTGCTGGTTTCTTACAGTGCCCGATGTATACGGTAAACTTTGCCATCGGAATGTATGTTTAGGAAAACACGTCGCGTGTGTTGGGTTCGGGATTGTCTACAGCGTCTGTGGGACATCGTATATGTATTTCCTACTCTCTACACGTTTCGCTGGAATCTGACTGGCGGCCTCAGCTATGGTCCCCACGCTCAGGCAGGTCGCGGTTGCGGACACGCCTCCTGTTCTCCTACGGCTTGCGGTTGCTCAGGGGTGGACGTCGGGGAGACGTGAGACTGTGTTTTGTCCCTTGAGTCTAGGACCTCGCTGCAAGTGTGGACTCCCCAGGCTCTCCAATGCCATGGATGCAAGAACAGAAGAAACGTGTGGGGACGGATGAGGATTTGGGGTGCACGGGGTTTTGTTTCCTTCTGCCTTCCACCTGCCCCCAAATTGGTGCTAAGCACAAAACAGTGCATTCGGCTGGAAAAAAAAAAAATCCAAATACTGTGGGGTCTTGCTTCTCTGGATTCTTCTGCCTGGGCTGCCCGTGGGGGAGAGACAAGGAAGGAAACCCCCCCCGTCAGAAAAAAAGGACCAGTTCAGTTCTACCTCCTTGGCCCCGGTCACCTTGTCCGTAGCCGCGTTTCCAGGCGGCCCTGGGCGCGCGCGGATGGTTCAGCTCCACACAGGCGCCTTCCCCGATTTCCGTGGCGGCGGCGGCCTCTGAGTCTGAGCTGTGCGCGGAGCCTTCCAGCCCTCCTGTTCGCCCACGCAGACCCTACGAATCTAAGGCAAAATTGTCACTTCTCATTACGGGAACGTAAACGTACGAGAATTGATGAGGCTTTCTACCTAATGCTGTTATCCGAACCGGGTTTGTTTATTTAATGAACAAGACGTCACGTCCCATCTCTCTTCTCATGACGGCCGGGGCTTTGGCAGCTGCTGGTGGCGGACTTGCAACAGCGGTGTGCTGGATTAAGTCATTTAACTTGCACGTCGCCCCAAAGTAAACGCAGACGCAGGCACGGCCGCGGACGGCACGCGGCATCTCAACGGGTGGTTTCGTGCTGTTTTGAAGTGTTGGAATCGTGGGACACAGGGTAACGCCGGGCGGGGGGGGGACCCACGCTGACTCGGCCGGGAGTTCATTGTGATGCGAGACGCAAGGCCGTCCTGTGACCTGCCCGTTCCCCCAGACGAGATTCACAATCGGCCCGCGAAGGGAGCAGACAGGAGGGCGGCCGGCCAGCGTCCCTGCTCATGCCGTGCCAGTTTCGGGACCAGGACGGGGGCCGGGGTCAGCCACGCGCTTTGCAGAAGGGACAGGTTGTCCCGGATGGGGCTGTCCGTGGCGGAGGCACTTCGTAGTTACAAAGGGGACTCGCACACGTGGCCGGAAGCGTGCGGGGCGGCCGGGTGTCGCCGCGTGCTTTTCCCCCCGCTGCGGATCCCCGGGGGACCCAAGAGGCCAGCCCCTCCCCACGGGGCTCCTCGGGTCCCCAGGGCGGGGGCATGGAAAGGGGGCCGTCGCAGGACGGACAACGGCGGGGAGCAGGCATGCACCGCCCGACTCCCCTTTTGGGCTTTGCAGGTGCGTTCTGCTCCGTGACCGAGAGCACAGTGGACCTTCCCAGGCCGCGGACAGAAAGCACGATCCGCGTGCTTCCTCCGTGACAGCGCGGGACTCCGCAGCACGTCGTAGGAGACCCAGTTGCGAGACTGTCTGGCAATTAAAAATAATTGGGAAGCAGCTTTGGTTCAGGTCTTCCAAGAACGGCAGCTACCACATAACGATGTTTCATTAGACATGCAAAAAGCTGTGTGCTCCGTATGGTGGTGGTAATTAAGGAGGATCATACGGGGGAGAAAAGAGAAACATGAAAAATACTCTGGCTGAGATTAGCATTGCATTTAATGGCCACTTCATTAACTAATTGATTTCTTATTAGTTACCGGGAGAAGCCCCGGTTAGGGGCTCTGCACACGTAATTAGAGGCATTTACACAATTAGCCAGTTGCTCATTTTGTAGCTAAACATTCTTGGAATTGACGACGGTGGCGGTGTAGCTGTGGGCCATTTGAATCATTTTAGTTTATTTTTCTGGCTAATATTGGCTTAACCTTCAAATCAAAACTTCTACACGCCCCCCCCCACCCCGTCCTGCTGGCCCCCCAGGCCTCACCGTATTTAATCAGGATGCTCAATGCATCCTCAGAGGGGACATGGTCCCGGCTGTCAGGGGCTGGATCCTTCTCTCTGTCCTTGGTTTTCAAATCCTTTTATGGGTCCCACGAAGCTGATGCTGTCCCCTTACGAAAATAGTCTCTGGGTGTTTTTCTGTTTTTCCTTCCCCTCGTGCCCGCAAGCATGATGAGCGCTGTGTTTTGCAAGGGACGCACAGAGTGGCTGTGACCTAGACCACGTGTATCTTTTTTTTTCTTTTCTTTTTCCCCCTGAAGTCTTGGGGAGCGTGTACGGGGCGTCTGGCTCCCGGATGCTGCCGTCTCTCCCTACAGTGTGGAAACGCACTTGGTAGGAAACGGACTGTGGGGAAGCTGTTTTGACCTCTGCAAACGTTTTGTCGTGGGCACCCAAAGATGTTTTGACACAATTCCTGGGGCTTATTACCGAGGCAAGGCTGAGTTTCGGGGAGGACCCTGGAAACATCAGGGGTCTCTGGTTTAAAGACAGCGTTTATGGCTTTCCATTGCGCAGGGAGTTTCCGTCGTGGGAGGTTTGGCGGGGACAGATGTGATCTGCCGTCTCCACTGTACGGATGACGCTGGAAAGGTTTAATTTTCAAGATAGTTGGGGCCAGTCTAGCTTCACGTGTGGTTACGTGCAGTTATGGGCTGAACCGGGTCTCCTCCAAATTCACACGTTGGGGTCCTTACCCGAGGACCCCCCAGGAAACACTAACTCCCCATTGCTCAGCCCCTGGCCTCACCATCTCCTTTCCGTTTCCTTAAACATAAGTCCTCTACGGACCCCAAACACATGGAATCCCACAGGATTTATCTTGTCGGGTCTGCTTATCTCACGGAACACCATGTCCTCAGGGTCCGTCCGGGACATGGCAGCGAGGAGCATCCTTCCTGTTTGAGAATGAGGGACCCCCGTTTGTCTATCCCCTCGTCTGTCTGATGGACATTTAACTCGCTCTCACCCTTTGGCTGTTGTGAACAAGGTCGCTTTATAAATTCCAAATAGTTAATAAGTTGGTCTCTTGCAAGAAATTGCATTTTTAACTATTTCAAAGGAACCACCTCTTCCCCCAAAAGGCGGATCATATGGGGTATGGTCCTCGCCCTTCCTATTTAATCTGGGAGACACAAGATGTGTTAGAGATGTCACAAGGAATCTGTATTTATCCTGTAGGAGTTCAATCCAAGATGGTAGCCGACTTTCTCAGTTTTCTCCCCAGTTTCTGGGGCCAAGTTGACCGGAGCAGGAATGTTAGCTTTGGCATTTGCTGGCTGAGTGACCATTGGAACGTGCCTCCTTTTGTTGTCTGGGAATCAAAGACAGTATGTCCCTTTGGGGGTGCCTGGGGCATTTAGTGGGCTCCCGTGGGCTTCTGTCTTGCATTCAGCTGTTGGTGGGTAGACAACGGTAACCCTATGTTCGAGCCCACTGGTTGGATGGACAGGATGCTTCACCCTGGGTAGATGAATTGTGATCTCTAGGTGAGCGTTGGTGGGAGTTGGTGGCTTTGAGGAGAGATGAATGGTTGGGGCCTAGATATGGTGAACGAGGAAGGATGGCAGGGATCCAAGGACGGGTCCCGAGCAAGAAATAATCAGAGGTGCAGTGTGGGTGGTGGCAGGCGACTTGGTGCTGAGGTTCTTTCTTCACCTTCTTTAGATGCCCTGAGGCACAGGTGGATATTTTCCATTTTAGTAGAGCTGTGTGTACCTTCCTCCCATGCTGAATTCTGAACCTTCTTGGGATTCCTTGGAAATGCCCACAAAACCACAGAGCTTGAGGTTGGCAATTCACCTCTTTTTACCTCACTCCGTGTCCATGTACCAATTATGTTCATCTCAGGAGGAGCCAAACACCTGAACATTAGTCGGGGAAATTATTCAGTCATCCTCACAGGGAGACAACTTATAAACACATAAAAATCCAAGGTAGTGCTTAGCACGTATTTGGGACACAGGATTCCCTCAACTTCATTACAAGGTGTTCCCTCATTTACATTTTTAGGGAAACAGTGCCTCAAAGAGTCCCTTGCAAAGTAGGTATTGAGAAGTAGCTGTTGCAAAATGTTCACTCCCTCTCTTCCCAGCACTACCTCTTGGGTGAGAGAATGGGGGTACACTTCTCTGCTCAAGATACCTTCACGTGGCTAGCTCCCTTCTTGCGGCTGTGCCGTTGCTGTGAAAATAGCTCTCCCCGGGCCACGGCTGCAGCCTTAGTCTGGACCCCAGAATGAATTCCCATGGATCTGACCGAGTGCAACCCAACCAGGAAGCAAAGCCGCCTCGTGACACCAGGCTGCAAGCAGCCAACTCAAGTTGAATAAACAGGAATGAGGGACCATTTCTTATAAATATCTAAGTGAAGGGGCAGTTTCTTACTCAGCAGTAGCTGACAGCTGCGGGCATTTAGAAAGCTCTCGGCTAGACCCTAGGGCAGGATGCAAAAACGTAAAATTCTAACCCGACCCTCATGGACTCAGAAAACTAAGATATGAATATAAATTGACAAGACCGAGCCACATGAAATGGCTGATGTCCGACCATTTCTAATGTGTGAAAATAGCAACATTGTATCAAGCGACCTACCCTCATTTTTTTTAAAGAAATAGACCCACAGAAAACACATAGATCATATATAGATTATAGATTATCTCCTCCCTCACACACACGGTCCCACACATCTGTATTTACCAGGTGGAAAACAACTAAGAACCACAGTATAAATGTTACTAATTTAACCATGAGATTGTGGAATTTAAAACTTGAAGCTACTTGGGAAATGACGTAGTCCTGGTCTTTTAGGGTTACACAGAAAGAAGTCAAAAAACAAATACCCGTAGGGACATGAATAATCTCTTCAAGTCAGCTAACCAGGTATCCATTCAGCTGGAACTAGAATCCAGACCCACAGCTGGCATTCTCCCATACCTCTCGGCCCAAATACAACACGGTATCAGATAAGGTAATGCAGGATCTATAAAACAGAATCTTATAAAGGAATTCACCACACTTTGCCAAGATTCACTATAATGAAAATTTCGCTAATTTTGTTGAAGAGGAATAATGCAAGTCTTAAGGATTGGACAGGAGGTATTACAGAATATTGTAAAAATAGACCTAGACTTTCAATGCATATAATATTAAATGCTTGCAAAGTTTTGATGAATAATGGTTGGGTGGATAATCTGATCATTTGATAGACAATTATAATTAATCCCACATTTTTGGGTGTGAAATAAATGCTTCTAAACTATGGAAAGTGTCCGTAACTCCCTTGAAATCTTGACACTATTAATTTACTCAGTCTTTTCTTAATAGCTAACACTAAGATAAATTTCAGCCCAAATCCTGAATTTATGAGATCCTAATTAACGAGGTTTTATTGAAGAGATGTCTTGTTCCTGATGTGATTTTAATGTCATCGTTATCAATTATCTTGGTAGTTCAATAGCCCAAACATAGCAATGTTTAATTTATTTCTATCAAACCAAACAAAAGCAAAACACACACACACCCAGAAGATGCATTAAGGGGGCAGAAATAAAATCATTCTAACATCCATCTTGAGGCATTGAGCCAATGTGTCTGAAGGACCACATCTATTTTTAAAGAGAATAAAATAAGCCTGCTGTTGCTCCTGATTCCGTCTCCAGGGACAAAACCACAGGAGGCCTCCCTGGGCCGTGTCCCTTCCCAGAGGACAAGATAGAGCTTTCAGGATGATGACCTCAGGCTCTCTCTCAACCAGCCACTCTCTGTAGACTTGCTAATGGAAGAAGAAGACCACACTTACCCCGTTAATGGCTTGGCTCCTGGCTTTCTTTGGGCTTCTGACTTTCAAAAAGATGGATTGAAAAACAGCATAATGCAAGAAGACAGGCTGTGGCAATGACACATAGGATGAGTTTGTAGGAATAAGGCTTAACTAAAAGTTTAAAAATAGCATCAAATCCTTATTATCATGGTGTCCATCTATCCATCCATCCATCCATCCATCCATTCATCCATCACCCATTCATCCTTCCGTCCATTAGCCATCCATTCATTCACCCATCCATTAGCCATCCATTCATCCATCACCCATCCATCCATCCATCCACCCATCCATCCATGCATCCATCATCCATCCATCCAAAATCCACCTATCTACCCACCATCCACCTATCCATCCAACCATCCATCCATTCATCCACCATCAATCCATCATCTTTCCATCCATCCACCCACCGTTACCCTGTCTCATCCAGGTTATTGGGCATGCCAACAAGAATAAAATCTTGCCTTTGCCTTTAGATGAATTTATAATCTAATTTGTGATGCATGTAGACACCAATAGAGTAAGACCTTAAGCTGATGCAGAGATGAGGTGTTGGACCCCTGAAAGAGGTGGGTTTAGGACATTAGGGCACAGGCATCGGGTTTCACACAGTTCTGGGTTAGCACCCTCATCTCTTCTTGTGACATAACCTTGGGAGAAGTGGTTATCTCATAACTGTGATCCCATCACTCCATTTGTAGGGCTGCTAGATTTAGCAAAGGAAAAGATTCCCGGTTAAACTTCAATTTCAGATAAATTACAAATAATTGCCCTATACAAGTATGTCCCAACTATTTCATGTCATCTTGTATTTTATCTGGTGACCCTATTCATCTATCAAATGGAGATCAGAACACCTAATTTGTAGGGTTGTGGTAAAATTAAATGAGGTGAACTTTGAAATCTGCTCCTCCTTCAGGGACCCCAACTGCACATGTGTTTGGCTGCGTGAAGTTGACCTACAGTTCGCTGATACTCTTTTAATTTTAAAGTCATTTTTCTCTGAATGTTTCGTTTTAGGGGGTGTCTCTCTCCTTGTCTTCACATGAACTCATCTTCCCTTCTGTGATGTCTCATCCATTTGCAATGCCACCAGGTGTGTTTTTTAGCTCAGACGGTGTCATTTTTCTGGGTGGAAGTGTGACTTGAACCTTTTTTTTGTACCTTCCACATCTGTACTGAAAATGCTAAGTTTTTATTTTTAACAAATTGACTATGTTTGTAAGAACTATCTCAATGTCTTTGGTTTCTAATTCTTACATCTTTGTCAATTTTGGGTCGATCTGAATTCATGGATTTTTCTCTGTTGTATGGGGCATATATTTTTTTTCTGCTTTTCATGCCTGGTAATTTTGGATTAGATGCAGACATTGTTAGGTTCACCTTGTTGGGTGCTGCATCGTTTTGTATTCCTAGAAGGATTTTCTAACTTTGTTCTGGGATGCAATTCAATTGCTTGGAAATACTTTGATTCTTTCNTGCAGACATTGTTAGGTTCACCTTGTTGGGTGCTGCATCGTTTTGTATTCCTAGAAGGATTTTCTAACTTTGTTCTGGGATGCAATTCAATTGCTTGGAAATACTTTGATTCTTTCACACCTTGTTTGTGTGCTTTGTTGGGATGGTCTCAAGCAGCATTTAACTTAGGGCTAATTTGTCTGACCTACTGGGGCAAGGTTATTATCCTGTGAGTCACCCAAGAGTTTGGGGGTGTATGTGTTTGTGTGTGAGACTGTATAGGGATGGCATGACAGTAATGTTAGGTTTGATGGAACCATTCTGTTTCCTGACTGTGACGATATTATATGTATCCAAATATATGTTAAAATTCACAGGACTGGGCGCCTGGGTGGTTCAGTGGGTTAAAAGCCTCTGCTTTCGGCTCAGGTCATGATCTCAGGGTCCTGGGATCGAGGCCCGCATCGGGCTCCCTGCTCACCTGGGAGCCTGCTTCCTCCTCTCTCTCTGCCTGCCTCTCTGCCTACTTGTGATCTCTCTCTCTCTCTGTCAAATAAATAAAANAAATAAAATCTTTAAAAATAAAAATAAAAATAAATAAAATTCACAGGACTGCACAGCATACATATGTGGAGTCAATTTTACGATAATAGAAAATGAAATTTTTTTAAAAAAAGCAAAAAAAAAAAGTGAAAATTCACAAGCTCTGCTATAATAACACAATGTCTGGAAAGGAGGCCAGAGAATCTTTACTCTAAACAGCATCGTGCATGATGGATAACCATTCCCAAACTACAAACCCACATTTTGCATTCGTCAGAGGATGAATGTCTGCAAAGCCTAATTTGTTCAAGATTTTACTTTGGCTCATTCTCCCCTTCTCCAATGGGAGATGCAAAATTTAACTTTCCGAATCAAATTTGTTTTTGAGCCCTTGTTTCTCGGCTCTATGGAAGTTGAACAAAAGCAATCATTTCATGGTTTGCCATGTGGTGGTGTTCATATGAACACATCACGTTTCAAGTCAAGTAAATAAACCACGGTGCATCACAGCTGTCCAGATCCTTCCTTGGTTTCACAAAGGTTTTCACCTTTAAACAGGTGCCTCCAAGCATCTCTTTGGACATTTTCTTCCTACCACCGGTTGGCTGTGTATGGATGAAGTGGAAAGGAGAGAGAAGGAGACCGGCAGGTGATGAGACGGGGAGGATGGGTGTCTGAGCAGAGTGACACAGCTGGGCACGGGGTCTGTGTCTGCACCGTGTGAGGGACCTCCTGAAAATGCCTGTTTCTCTCTAGGACTCTGACACCTGGGATGAGGGTTTCTCAATCATGGCACGGCTGACATGTGGGGCTAGGACGCTGTTTGTCGTGGGGGCATCCTGGGTGCCGTGGGGAGTTCAGCAGTATCCCTGGTCTCCACGCCCCATCACATGCGAGGAGCATCCTCTGCCCTCCCCCAGGTGGTGACAACCGGAAATGTCCCCAGGCCTTGCTGGATGTTCCCTGGAAGGCAGAATTTCCCCCCGGTCGGGAACTGCTGCCATAGACAGGAGGTGGAAATAGTTGCAGATAGACATAGATGAATAAATAAAACAGAGATAGACAGATAATAGTTACAGATATATGATAGATACACGACAGATAGACGGATAATACCTATTGATAGATAAGGTAGATGTGTAGACAAGTAGAGCATAGATTGACGATAGGGAAAAATATGAAAGAGAGAGATCGATGATAGACAGATATAAATAGGTAATAGATTGATAGATTGTTAGACGGATGATACATGATCGATTGATAACGAGATAGCTAGGTGGATAGAGGTCTCATGCCAGGTCACAGTGTCTCACCTCAGCCCTGCTCCCATCTGGGGCTGGATGACTCTCTAGTGTGGGGTGTCCTGTAAGGTGCCGAGCAGCATCTCGGCTCCCTACCCACCAGGTGCCAGTAACACGGGCCCCACCTCCAGTCTGACAATCCAGACTATCTCCAGTCATTGCCAAGTGTCTCCTGAAGGTGAGAATGGCCCCTGGCTGAGGACCACCACTCTAAGACACATAAGTTGAGGGTCACGAACTAGACACAGCTCACATTCTGCACCAGTGATTGTGTGCACGCCTGCCTTCTCATAGGGGGAGCCAGACGTCACTGGATGTAAGTTCTCTATGAAATCTAATTTACAAAGATCCCTTTGCTTCTATTTTTAAAGTTGTCATCACGGAGAAGCTCATTATGAAGGGGACTTGGGTCATGCCACTTGCCGCCGGGGAATAGCGACTTGTTTGAAATCAGAAGCCTTGCAGTACCCTGTGTCCCGCCTCTGAGCCCAACCGTTGGCTCTCTGCTCCACCGCGGACAGACCTGCGCTACCCCATGCTGCTCTCCTCCGCGAGGGTAAAGAAAGAGAGGCTCTCAAGGGGCCCTCCATCCCTGCGGTGGTTTCTGGACAGGAGCTCAGGCACTGCAGGCTTTGTGGGAAGTCTATGAGTGCCTCTTCCCTTCCTGACCTGAGCAAACCTGAGGAATGCCTCCCCAAGAGAGGCTTCGAAACCCCAAACCCCAGCGGGAGTCTTGCATTCTTTGTGCTCCCAACTGCGGAAAGATTTCCACTTGCATTGTGTTTGTCCTCCGAGCTCTTTCATTTGCAAATCCCCTAATCAAGGGCCATTTGTTACCCGGGAAAGTCATGGGGTAGGGGTCAGCAGACATCCTCCTCCGGGCTCCTCGCCTTAGATTTTGAGTTCAACTGCCGTCTTCCCCCCACCGTCCCTGGTTCTCTGGTTCTGTGAGATCACCAATGTCCTCCAGCAGCCAGAAGGACCACACTTGACGCTGACATTGGCCGATTCAACATGGCGCCCCTGCCACCAACAGAGACTTAGCCTCCTTGATCTCTTGTTGCTGCGGGCGCCGCAGGAGGCCCTCCACCATGGTTGACTTCTACACTCAAGGGCATTCCAACAGCATCAGTCACAGTCCTCTTTTTGGAAGGCAGATCGTCACCAAAGAGGTTTGAAGAAGACTCTTCTTCCGCAACTGGGGGTGCTCAATGCAGGCTTCCTTAGGAGTTCCCAAGGGAGAGAGCCAGCGGCGCCCATGCAGGTGACCAGGGCTGTCCACCTGCTGGATGGTCTTCCGGGGAAAGAGGACATGCATTGCTGCTCTTCTCTTTGCTGTGGGAAGCAAGTCTTTGCATATGGATCTACAGGGGACTGTTTCTGCTTTGGGACGGTGCGTCTGGGGTTCTAAGGGTTCCAGTCACACACTTGGATTTGGGCTCTCTCCCTGACTGACATGGAACTACAACTGGCTCCAAGTAGCCCTGCTGTCCCTTTATGTTAAGTTGGTCTATTTACTTTAGGTTTTTTTGTCTATGTCAATGGATGGTTGGGTGGGTGGATGATGGATGGATGGATGGGTGTAGGTTGTATGGAGAATGGGTGGATGGGTACTTGGCTGGCTGGTTGGGTGGGTGGGGGATGGATGGATGGGTGAGTGGAGGATAGATGGGTAGATGAGTGGATGAGTGGATGAGTAGATGAGTGGATGGTTGGGTGGGTGGATGGATGGATGGGTGGATGGATGGATAAGCAGATGCCTGGATGGGTAAATACATACAAATATCCTTTACCGTGATTTTTACTCTATGTACTCTTGTCTTCTATTTATCTTCTTGTTGTCTTCCAAGACAATATATCAATTTTCAAATACTCAAGAAATTACCTTAAGGTATTTCCTTGGTGGGATGCCTGGGTGGCCCAATGGGTCTATCTAACTCTTGATCTCAGCTGAGGTCTTGATCTCAGATTGTGAGTTTGGGTCCTGCGCTGGGCTCCACGCTAGGTGCAGAGCATAACTAAAAACAAAATGAAGTGTTTGCTCCGTAAAGAGAATTGACACATTCCAAATAAAGTTGGAAGCCTCCTTAAGAACTCTGCTCATGCCTCATCCCTTCCCCCAGAGACAAGTATCATTGTCACTCTGTGTAGGTCCTTCCAGAAATTTTCTGCACATATAGGTGCATTTGGCCCTGTTCTGGTGAGTGTGTGTGTGTGTGTGTGTGTGTGTGTGTGTGTGTTGTATGTCGAACTTGTTAGAACATAAATGACATCCCATTTTCCAGTTGTATATAATTGTCTAAATTTGCTTTCGTCGTTTAACAACCTGTCTTGGAGATATTCCCTGGCAGCACCCAGAGACCCACCACGTGCATTTTATCTGCTGTGGATTTGATGGTGTGGATCTGTCAATCCCCATTGAGAGGACAATTTGGGCCCCCCGGGTCCTCTGCTGTCACTCCTGTCGCTGTCATCAGCATCCTTCATCACGATCACCCCTGCCCAGGTGTGACAGTTTCTCCAGGAGAGACTTCTGGAGGTGGAACTGCCTGGTGTCAAGGCAGTGGACCCTTAACTGAGGAGCTACCCTGCATCCAACCTGTGATTCCCATTTCCCTTCGACATGAGAAGGCTATCGCTCTGCGTCCTTGCAGCCAACTCGCCATGGTCATCACACTTGGTTATGTCATGGCTATGGCATGTGATTTGGCCCTTTTGCTTTTCTTGACACTTGTGAATGTGTATCACAGCAACACAGAGCAGAAAGAGGAACATGTGACGCTCATTGTTGCAAGACCCTAAGGGGAGTGCGGCAGGCACACTACCCACAATAATAATAAACGGTGGCAATTTCTTGAACACTGACTACTCACAGTCACACGTGCTTGTGTCTCTTGACTTTGGAGACCTCCCGAAGTAGAACGGTCCTGGTACGCTGTCTTTCAGTGTCTTTCTGTGACCTGTCTGGTGGTGTTTGTCCGAATGTGGGCACACAAGAGAGGGTTTCCATGATGGACACGTGAAGAACAAATGTAAAGCTGTCATAACTGCAGTCTCGCGGCCAAATAAAGGCGCTCAGTGCAATTTCTCATTCGATGATTATTGTTTACACATGTTCCTGGCTATCCTAGAACCAGAAGCTCTGATGGAAACAGGTGAAATGGGTGGTTGTCCATGTCGTCAAATGCGTGTGTTTGGTGTTGCTTGGGCACAGAGACCATTGGAAGATCCAGTTTGGGGTGCATCTACCCCTCTACCAGTGGAGACCAACGGGGTGCTGTGGACAACTGGTGGGATTAGGCAAGTAAGGGCCCCACAGGCACTTCCTGTCTAATTGCAGAGAAGCTGACCTGATGCTCAAATGCTCTTCTGGGATCCCACCCTAGAGCCATGACACTGAATCCCACTAAAATCAAGACATTTTTGGGCGCCTGGGTGGCTCAGTGGGTTAAAGCCTCTGCTTTCGGCTCAGGTCATGATCCCAGGGTCCTGGGATCGAGGCCTTCATCAGGCTCTATGCTCAGCAGGGAACTCTGCTTCCTCCTCTCTCCTCTCTCTCTGCCTGCCTCTCTGCCTACTTGTAATCTCTCTCTCTGTGTCAAATGAATAAATAAAATCTTTAAAAAAAAATTAAAAAAATAAAATCAAGACATTTTCATGATGGTGGGCCATCTCTTGGCCACACGCATGACACCTCCCACGGATGCATGAGCCACGGACGTCAACCTATGCATTGGGAGGTTTTCCCTTCATCGTCTGGACTTTCAATTAACCCTTGAGTTGCACTAACAAACTAGACATGCCCATTCTGCTCTCTGGTTGGCACAGCTCACCCGAAACCAAGGGGCACGTCCTACCAGAACCTTCACTCAGAACCTGGCAAGACACAACTGAGAAGAACGGAAATTATGAAAATCATGGTCGGAATAAAGTTTGGTGCCAGAAACACATCCAGCAAAGTGATGGAAGGAAGGGTGTTTGAATTTGAGCAGTGACACCAAACTTTGGACACAGAAGACGTAGGGTAGTAGTGCCTGTGCTGATGTCAGGCCCATCTGTCTCTCCACGGAAGGGCGGGGCTCCCCCAGTCGGCTGTGAATGTCATCTTCCGTGGACGGTCACCTGTTGTCATTGCAGGCTGCGTCCACGACGCCAACATGTGCTCACCTGCCTGCTCCTTGCCTTCCACTTTTCCCATTGTTCGTGTTCCGTTCTTGGGAGAACAGACCCCTCGCACGGTTGGATTGAACAGAGCGGGAATAATAATTTATGCAGGAAGAAAGATCCGACAGCTCTCAGGATTTCAAAGCTAATATTTGACTTGTGTTTTTTTTCTTCCCAAGTGCTGAAAGTTAGTATGAAAAAATTTTAATATGACATAAAAATGAATGTCAGAGATTTAATACTTTAGGAGTGAGGGTAAGGTCTCTCTCTCTCTCTCTCTCTCTCTCTCTCTCTCTTTCTCTCTCTCTCTCTCTTTCTCTTTGTATCCTATGGGATTTTTATTAATAGATTTTTCTTTGCCTCGCTACCCATTGCATGTCTCATCATGAATCTTGGTGCATGGGGAGCTCCTTTGCCTTGCTCGTTGGCATTGTGCATCAGGTGAGAGCCAATTTGGGGCTGTGACAGATGTGCTGGTTTGCTGGGGATGCTCGGAACGGGATGTCTGCGGTCTAACCTGAACGGAGCACAGAGCACCTGTGGGTCCTGATAACACGAAGGGGAATTATGCATGTTCTCCAACAGGGGGATAAATCCGGGTGTTTTAAGGGTCTGCTGGCAACACGTACACTTAATTGATGATTTGCCATGTCATGTCACAGCCCCGGTGAGTGACGTGTGCGTGCCAAAGGAGGGTGAGAGGTGTCTGTCACTTCCCTGACAGCCCGGCACATTCCACACCGTGCCTCCCTGCATAATGTTCCTCTGTGGGAGCCGGTGGGCTCCCTTTGGTCTGAACAGGGAGCAGAACGTGTGGAAAATCTCTTTCCAAAGTGGGGACTTGATGTGTTGGGTTCTGCCTTGTCAGCACCACTGCCTGCAGAACTAAGGATGCTAATGGGCGTCTGTGGAGAACACCTCCTCTGAATTTTCCGGAAGCCTCCGAAGCCTGGCTCGGAAGCCAAAGGGGCCCTGGGGCTTAGGGAGCCTCCTGGAGGCAGGTGGCTGGGCTGGAAGGATGGGAGGGGGTCCAGCCAGATCCAAGAGGCAGGGAGTCAGTGGAGCATCCTCACACCTCTGCCCCCTGCTGCTGGTTGCCTTGGAAACCAGGGGTCCAAAGCATGGCCATCTTCTTTGGTGGGTCCAGCCATCTGTCTGTTCCACAGCAGGTTCCTGGCTCACACCTGTGTGCTTGGACCTCTCTTGGGCATGCACCTGTGTCCACATCGGCCGTGTGACTCTGGGCGCTGTATTCATCTGCCGGGCAGCGACACCCAGGTAGCACAGCCTGTGTGCCCTCGACATTGTCCTGGAGGCAGGGCATCTGAGACCGTAGATGTGGGAGGAGGCATGGCTGTGAACAAGTGGGCGGTGGCCATAATCCTTGAGCAGTGTGCCAAGAGCTGCTTCTCTTCCCTACGTGGAGGGGAGGAGAAAGATCTGGAAGAGGAAAGGTCTTTGCTGACAACCTACCAGCAGCCAGCCGCTCCATGCTCCCTGAGGTCCTCAAGATACATCTTATGCTCTTTTCACAGCTGGAGAACCTGAGGCTGAGGGTCTTCCAGTGACATGCACCAAGCATGGCACCAGTAATGGGTGTGGTGGGACTGGCTCCAAACTCATCCCCCCAAGAGTAGCACCAAGGAGTCCTGGCAACATGGCGGCCTCATCAGTGGGAAGGAAGCCGTTGTGTCTCTGCAAGAAACAAGGCACAGGTGAGGGGAGGGCTCGCAGGTGGGGTGATGTCACCGGGATGGGGAGGGCTGGAGCAGGGGGTCCTACTTCTCAAGGCCCTGGTTCCCCTCTAGTTCACAATGGGCCCCACCTGCCATCCTTGCCTTTGCTGGGGGTTTTTGCTGGTGCTGGCGATGCCAGGTTTCTAAGGGCATTCTCCCATTTTCACCTTGGTGTCATAGGTCCTGATGTAAAACACGTGTGTAGAGATAAATGTGCTTCCAATCACTCGTTTCTTCCCCCAGAATAAGGTGAGGAGGATCCCATGAATGGAACTTATCAGGAGGCCTGCTCAGGGTTTGTAGCTGGCGGGACAGGCCCCGTGGTGCCTTGCTGCTCACTTGTGAAGGGGCCCAGCACCTGTTCGGCGCCGAGCAGCTGCCCCCCCAGAGAGGGCCTCAGGTCTGGGGTCAGAGAGGGCCACGGGGGGCGTTAGAGTCATTCCCCGGGACAAGACCATGGGGAGTTTGTGTGAACCCACACATGTCCTGAGTTTGAAGGTGCGGTCGGTGGTGAGCATCTGAAAGTCAGATCCAGGAGTTTGCTTGGTCCTCTGTTTGGGTTTAATTAGGCAAATATTTCCAGCAGCTTTTGTTCAGTTATGTAACATGGGGTACGAACAAAAGGTTAAGTTTTACAGAACTAAGGATGGAAAGACAGACAGGCAGATAGGCCGATTAACATATATTATTGATAGATGGGTCTATGATGGATGGATACACAGGTGGATGGATAGACAGAAAGAATACTTGGATGGATGGGTGGATGGATGGATGGATGGATAGATAGGTAGATACATAGATACATAGATTGATAATAGATAGTAGATAGATTGATAATAGATAGTAGATAGAATAGATGGATGGATAGATAGATAGATATTATGGATGGATGGATGGATGGATGGATGGATGGATACATAGATAGATAATAGATAGTAGATAGATTGATAATGGATAGTAGATAGAATAGATGGATGGATGGATGGATGGATTGATAGGTAGATATATAGATAGATAGATATTATGGATGGATGGATGGATGGACGGATACATAGATAGATACATAGATAGTAGGTAGATAGATTGATAATAGATAGTAGATAAATAGAATAGATGGATGGATAGATAGATAGATAGATATTATGGATGGATGGATGGATGGATGGATGGATGGATACATCGATAGATACATAGATAGTAGATAGATTGATAATGGATAGTAGATAGAATAGATGGATGGATGGATGGATTGATAGGTAGATATATAGATAGATAGATATTATGGATGGATGGATGGATGGATGGATGGATGGATGGATGGATGGCTACATAGATAGTAGGTAGACAGGTAGATTGATAGATCAAGCAGTGGAGGGAAACACTGCCCGGCATATGAGGTCCTACCACAGGCATCTAGCCTAGTGACTGGCCCTTAACTCAGGAGGTCTTTCTCCACATGTCTGGATGCTTGAGTGTGATTAGTTCATCGTAAGTCCAAAACGTTGTTCTGGGGCCAGTTTGGGGGCAAGGTGAGGGGCCGGTGAATGAGTCACATCCCTGGGAGGCTTGCGAGGGTGCCAGGCTTGGGGGCATCCGCAGCAGCAGCTGAGCCCAGACTTCTGGGTTATGAAGCCCTGCCCACAGCCGAGAGCTCCCCGTGGTTGTCTCACTGTCTACACATGTGGGAGCTGACTTTCCCAGGGAGCGCTGCCCCACGCTGGGTTCTTTCTGCAGCGGGCAGCTGGTTCTCACCCCCAGGGCCTCCATCTCTGTGACGGTTCCCCTCCCTACTCGGAGAGGAGGACCAAGGCCTCTCCCGAAGATGCCTTTCCACCTGACCAGTGTGACATGGGGTCCACCTGGCCCTGGGAGGGAGACTCTAGGTATCAGGTGTGAGGACGTGGTTCCAGGTGGGAGTGGGAAGCTCCAGGTGGGAGGGAGGAAGTCTAGGTATTAGGTGGGGAGGGGAGGTTTCAAGTATCGGGAGGGAGGGTGGTTCCAGGTACCAGGTCAGAAGGTGAGGCTCCAGGTATCAGGAGGAACAGGTGTGACCCCTAAGTCTGGCTCATCCAATCCCAGCCACGCCAGCCTCCTGGCTCTTCCTTGAACAAATCCAGCACAGACTTGCTAAGATCCTGCCTCAGGACCTTTGCACGGGTCCTTTCCCTGTCTGGAGAGCTCTTGCTTGGTTATCTGCCTGGTTAACTTGTCTCCTCCAGCCTGCCTTATTTAAATCAAAACTTTCCTCACCCGCCAGCAAGCAATCTGGGCCCTGCAGACTCTGTACGACTTACTTTTTTTTTCCTGATATACCCTTTAATTTAGATATTTTTTGCCCATTATTCATCTCCAGCTGTTTTTGCTCAAAAGTGTCTCTCCAATGCCTGGACCAGCCCTCGGTTCTCCTAGTAGGTGCGGAACAAATGCTGGCTGACTACACCACCGCAGAGGTCCCTGGAAGGAGCCCCTCGCAGAGGGGGCGAGAGAGGCCGAGCCGTCCAGGATGACTCCCCATGAGGATGCGCTTACCGAGAAGTCAGCACAGCCACCCAAGGGAGCGGGGACGGTGCCGACCGCACGTCCCCGGGAGCGACTCCAGGGCACGTCCTGGGGCTGAGTCATTTCCCAGAGCTACAGAAGCACAAATATTAACTTTGGAGCAGAGTAATTCGGGATGACATGGTTACCGTCTTGTAAAAGGAACATCAACCACATTTGCAAGGACTTCCAACATCAGCCTTCCTGCCTTTATTTTTTCCTCATGGAGAGGGTTGCTTGGCCCGCGTTCACCTAGAACTTGTATCTTCCTTCCTGTTCGGGACAGTGAGAGACTGTTTTCACTGGGATGCAGAGTCATCTGTCTACCTGTTGTCAGAGGTCAGCTGGCCTGTCTTTGGCCGTTTTCAGAGGAAGGTATCAACATAGGTCTTGGCCCCGTACGTGGGTACAGCACTTTTTGTCACTCTCTGCGTGTCCTGGGATGGCCGTAACAAATTCCCACAAATCAGGAGCTTAAACAATTGGAATTTATCTTCCTCCAGCTCTGGAGACCAGAAGGCTGAGATCCAAGTGGGGCAGGACCACTGAGATCCAGGTGGGACAGGGCTGTGCTCCCTCCTGAGGCTCCAGGGGAGGGTCTTTCCTGCCTCTTCCAGCTTCTGGGGCTCCAGGCATCTCTGGGCCTGTGGCCACATCCCTCCCATCTCTGCCTCTGTCCTCATGTGACTTCTCCTCTGTGTCTGTGTCTCCTCTTCTGTCTCTTACAAGGACTCCTGTCATCAGATTTAGGGCCATCCTGATCCGGGATGAGCTTATCTCACATCCTTCCCTTCATCACGTCTGCAAAGACCCCTGTTTCTAAATGAGCTTCTGTTCACAGACGTGGGAATCAGGGTGTGGACAGTTGTCCTTGGGGTTACCATTCAACGCAGTCCACTCTACAAGGAGACACACCTGTTCCCTAGATTTTGCCCTCTGTTCTGTCCAGTTCCCAAAAAAGAGCTCCGAAAAGGCTTCATTGCTCGACTGACTGCCTAACAGATAGGATGTCCACCAACTTCCCCTGGTCAGTGCCTTCCCAATGCTGGTCACGACGGTCCTAATATCCTCGGAGGGTCCGGGTGCACAGGGAAACAGGATCCCCGATGCCCCTCCTTGGAATAAGTTCACGTTTTGGAATTCTATGAAGACTGGATCAGACAGGAGACCCCTTCATTCACTCATCCATCGGTTGATTGCTTGCTTGCTTGATTCGTTCATTCCAGCACGTATGTGGCAAACTTCCTTCTGCTCAGGTGCCATGTGAGCCCGGACCTACCGCATGGAGAACACTCGGCTCTGGCCCTTCCGCATCTCTGCCCATCCCCAGATGGTCGCATGAATGGAACACAGAAGGCGCCCTGCAGACAGAAGGTCTGACACGCAGGGAGCCAGTGAGGCCCAGCGGTGGGCCCGTTCCTCTCGTGAACTGCACACCAGAGTCTCCCCCGTGGGCAGACCCGCCCCCCAGGAGGCACGCGGCCACGTCTGCGCTCCCTTGTGGGTGTCAGGACTGGGGAGGGTGCCCCGGCACGTGGGCTGGAAGGTGGGCCCCAGGGAGGCTGCCGCACACCCTCCATCCCAGCAGGTGCTGTCGTGCTGTCAACGAAGGAGAGAGGCACGTCTGCGGTGTGCGTGTGCAGGCGCGAGGTCCACACGTACTTCTGGGTCACATGTTGCAGAACGGGGCGGGGGGGAAGGAGAGGACACGAGAGGCACCTTGGTTCTGCGTCTTGATCCGCATTTGAGAGTGCAGCAGACAGGAGGCTGGAAGAAGAGCAGAGAAACCAGCTCTTCCTCCCCGTCTCACGATAATCATGACTTTTTAGGCTGAGAAAGGGAGAAAATGAGTTTCTCCTTCTGCGTAGACATTCCGCGGCAGCCCCGGGAGTGATCCCAGCCCTCGCCAGCAGGCCGGATGTCCCCGGGCCCATCTCCCCCCCGGCGCCAGCCCCTCTCCGGGGGGATGCGGGGCCACCACCCTAGTGAGCTCCAGTCCAGCCCCGCGGCCTCCCCGTGTGTCTATCCTGCCTCCCGGGGGACCCTGTCTGCTCCCCGGAGCCCCCACATGCTCCCCGTTCAGACTTCACAAGGTCACCCGGAGCCAGGTCAGATCGGCGACTCGGGGAGGCCCCGCATTCGGCGGAGGACGCCCCACCCCGCTCTCCCTGCCTGGGGTTGCCTACCTCCGGCTGAAGCCGCGCCATCGGAGGGCCGGCCGCCTCCAGGAAGCCTGTCTCCTGCCATTAGCCGCGGGGGCGCGGACGGTCGGCTCTCGGCCGCCTCTCAGGGTGGGCGGACCGGCTCTGCAGGGTCGGACCCTGCCCTGTGCGGTTTCTCTTGCACTCAACGCAGGACGTGACCCCCTTCTGGAATATGTGGAGTTTTGCCTTTTGGATACAATTTTCTCTGACATGAACGATATGTGGAAAACCAAAAACTGGGGCTTTTTGTTTGTTTTGTTTTGTTTTTTAAAAGCATTCTCAGTGGGGCACCTGGGTGGCTCCGTGGGTTAAAGCCTCTGACTTCGGCTCAGGTCATGATCTCAGGGTCTGGGATCGAGCCCCGCATCGGGGTCTCTGCTTGGCAGGGAGCCTGCTTCCTCCTCTCTGCCTGCCTCTCTGCCTGCTTGTGATCTCTCTCTCGTTTGTCAAATCCATGAATAAAATCTTTAAAAAAAATAAAATAAAAATTAAAAAAGAAAACCATCCTTAGTAAGATCCATGCCTTGAAAAAAAAAAAAAAGAACCCCTCTTTGGGAAGAGGAGTATATGCGTCGGCAAGTGTCAGTAGAATCCCAACACACCCAGCGGGCGTGCGCACGTTCACCCGGCCGCTCTCCTGCGGAACGCACAATGTCGCCTTGTGCTCTCGGTGAACAAACTCTGGAAGGAGGGTGCCCCTGGGGACCCCACCCCGTCAGCCCGGGCCTCAAGGTGTTGCACGGTCAAGATGAACCTGGGGAGTCCTAGGTTTCTCCCAAGGGACGGCAGCTCCCAGGGCTGGGGGTGAGTGGAATTGGGGGCCCACCGGCCTCTCCCAAAGTGGCTTGCTTTTCTGTCCTTGCTGTTGTTGGGGTTTTTTGTTGGGTTTTGTTTTTGTTCTTTTTCTCGTTGTTGTTAAGCAGTTTTAGGTTTGAAAACAAATCGGATAGGAAACCCACAGAGTTCCATGACCTCCCCAAGCACCCCCTTCCCAGGTCCCCCGATTGTGAACATCTGGCTCTGGGCGGTGCATTTGTGACCGGCGAGGAGCTACAATGTTATTGCGTCTGTGGCTTTGGACGTGGTGCATTTGTGACCAGCGATCAGTTACACTGTTATTCATGGGACCGCATGAAGTCTCTTCAGGCTCACCCTGGTTAGGGTTAGGGTTAGGGTTAGGGGTTAGGGTTAGGGTTAGGGTTAGGGTTAGGGTTAGGGTTAGGGTTAGGTTTGGTGGGTTTGGACACGGTGCATTAGTGACAAGAGACGAGCTTCGGTGTAATTCACGGGCCTCCACCAAGTCCGTTTGGCCTCATCCTGGTGCTGCGAGCATCTCTGGGTTCAGACTCGTTGACAAGGACAGGACTCGGCCAGCACAGGACCATGCAGAGCAGGGTTGCCAACTCCAGGTCCCCTGGACCCTCCGGGCCCCACCCCTTCCCCCTGTTGCTTCTCGGGGCACTTTCCTGTCTCTCCTAATTTCTTAATTTCTGAGAATCATTTTTTCTTTTATTTCTTGGGGTAAACTTTCCTGCTTACCAATAAATACCACTAGTTTTAAGTTCTCTTGCCACAACCACTACCTCTGAGTCCAGAACTCGTGCCCCGGTCCCGCCCTCCCCCCCACCATGGAGACATGGGGCCCATGGGCTCTTCCGCCCCACTCATCCTGGTGGCCCAGGAATGAGCCCGCCCAGGAGCTGGAGGGATGTACACAGAGAGTGCCACATCATTGCACTCCTGTCCATTCCTTAGAATCGGTTCTTGTACATCCGTCCTGATTTGCCCCTTCCCCATTATTCCGGCTGCCTCATTATGAGGCTTCCCCCCCCCCCCCCCCC
>LNAC01000046.1:5997080-6021040 GCA_002007465.1 Ailurus styani | reverse complement strand
GAGCAGACGAGACATCGTGATTTGCAAATGGGCCGGCGAATAGATTCGTGGCTGCCGGGACGGAGAGCGGGCGGTGTCTGCTGTGTCTGTTGCCGGCTGGTGTCGGGCCCGAGCGGCAAGAGCAGCTCTGAGCACAGAGCCAGGCGCAGGTGTGCCGGTGTTTTCGCCGACGGAGCGCAAACGGGACCAGAGCGGAAACGCTGACCCCCGCGTGTCTGCGTCTTTGCGTGGACTGCGAGGCCGCGTCCCGGCCGGCCGTGCCCACGGGAGACTGCAGTCGTCCGCCGAGCCGAGGGGAGAGGAAACGAGAGAAACCTCTCCTGGGATCTCCCTCAACGCCGGATATTCAACGCAGTCGGGATTGTCGTCTGGACTGGGATTTTTCCGAGATTTTTCCAAACACAACTCTGTGCCTTTGGCCATCCAGCTTCCCTTTTCCTTCCGGAAGAAAGACGCCGCCGGGTCCCTGTGGCTCCCGGGAATGAAGGTGGAACGGTGTCACCGGCAGGTGGGTGACGTGCTGGCCGGGCGGGGCGGGGACGCACGCAGCTTCCCTGTGTGGCTTCCGGCTCGTGTTTTGTTCATCACCCCCTCGGTGTGCGGTCCACGCTTTAAGGGCGGCTCTCAAGACTCCATGCAAGCGTGTTGCTTACGAAGAGATTTTTTTAAAAAGTAGGTCTGCTTTTCTTTCAGCGAAGCGCGTCGAAGAGGGCGGCTCGCCGTTGCAGGCGTTTCCGTGGCCGCGTCCCTTCGGAATTACGCGAACCCCGCTGTCTTAACCACGGAGGCTCTAACTTTGTATTTCGGGCCCTCCGTGCCATGGGGTCACGGTTGGGCTGGTCCCCTCTGCTCCCTGCGACGGGGCACTTTGGTTCTCGGGGCGAAACGGGGTGGAGGGGAAAACATGGGGGAAACGCACCGGCGTCCACACGGGAGCCGCGCGGCTCACCTGGCTGGGGGTGCGGGTGGGGGTGGGGGTGGGCCATTCTGGAGGCACCTGCCCCACACGGATCCGTCCCTGTGACCTGATTACTCAGCTCTGTGGGGGGACGGCAAGCTGCCAGGGAGGGGAGGACACGGCGCTTTTGTATGAAGAAGGGCGACTACTGTCCCCAGGTGCTTGTCAGGAATAAACAGGATTCCTCTCTCTGTGGCAAGAATACATCTGAGCAAACCCTTCTTCAGGCCACTTTTGTCTCAAACGCCCGTGGGTTTTCTCCCTCGGTGGCATCCCTGTGGCTTCCTGCTCCCCGCCCGTGGCTCCCTGATGTCGAGGGACAGGCTTGAGCCGCTGCAAGAAGCCAAGGGAACACGGACGGCGTTCATCCATGGATGAGTTTGCAACCCCTCGGCCCCTGACTCCAAAGTGTAATTTCAGAAATAAGGATCTTGAGGCAAAGTCTGAAATCGTTTTATGGAAGCGTGTTGACACAGACGTTCATAAAGCCAAGCGGAGTTTAGCTTTCATTTTGCATTTTCTGGGGGATGCTGACTTCTACTCAGAAAAGCTGTCAAAAAGCAGAGGACGGGAGTCTAGGGTATTGTTGAATGGACAGCAGGCTGGGGAGATTTATTTGAGAGGTAGATTGAATGACTGCCCCAAAAAGGTATCTCCATGCCCTGACCCTCAAACCTGTGCACAGGAGCTTATTTGGAAATGGGGTCTTTGCAGATGGGATGAAGGGAAGGATGGGAGATGAGCTCACCCTGGATCAGGGTGGCCCTAAATCCAAGGACAGGTATCCTTCTAAGACACAGAAGAGGAGACACAGATGCAGAGGAGAAGCCACGTGGGGACAGAGGCAGAGATGGAAGGGATGCAGCCACCAGCCCAGGAATGCCTGGAGCCCCAGAAGCCGGAAGAAGCAGGAAGGACCCTCGTCCGAAGGGTCAGGGAGGGAGCATGTCCCTCTGGAGGGAGCATGGAGGGAGCATGAGCCTGCCCACTTGCATCTCGGTGGTCCTGCCCCGCCTGGATCTCACCAGCCCTGCCCCGCCTGGACCTCAGACTTCTGGTCTCCAGGGCGAGGGGAGGATTTCCTTCCGTGGTTTAATGCCACCCAAGATGAGGTTGGTTGCTCCAGCTTCTGGAGAATATACATTTACTATGATAATTGGCTCATGCAATTATGGTAGTTGACAAGTTCCATGGTCTCTTGTCTGAAGGTCAAGGCCCAGGGAAGCTAGTGATGTCATTCTAGTTCAAGGGTGAAGGCCTCAGAACCAGGGGAATCAATGTCTAAATCCCAGTCTGAGGGGCAGGAGAAGATGAGATGTCCCAGCGCAAGCAGGCAGACAGGCAGAAAAAAAAAAAAAAAAGGTGAACTAGATTCCACCTTCCTCTGCCTTTTTGTTCTAGCTAGACCTTCAACTGATTAGACAAGGCCCACCCACCCTGAGGAAGGCCATCTGCTTTGGAGTCCATCCATGCAAACACTAATCTGGAAACACCTTCACAGGCACTCCCAGAAATCCCATATACTCTGGGCAGCCCGTGACCCATTAAACCAAGACCTCATTTCATGGCTCAGAAGCTGCCACATTGTTCAGCCTTCTACAAAGGGGGTTTCGTTTCCTTTTTTCAGTTTAAGCGACTGTATGAAATGTTTTATTCTCCTCAATTCAATACGTTTAAGATACCGTTCTGTGTTCGGTTTCATCCTGTGCATGTGAAGACCTTGGGAATTTTATGTCTCTGGACATAAAACCTTGGCGGCGCACAGTGATAAAGTCATGTGGTAACACGGAGACGTACACATAAATCACTCCGGTGACAGAGGACGGCCAGTAACAGCCTTGACGGAACCACATCTGCCTTTTATTTCCAGCACCTTCTGATGCCCTGAAGCCCTGGGAGATGGGGAACGTGGGACTCTGTCCCGGGCTCCGCATTCGTGCCAGAAAAGGGCCCAGGCCAGTCAGAGCGCGTGTGGTCCCGCGGCCTCTGGGATGGGTTTCCCCTCACCGTGCCATGGTGACTGTTCCCGAGTCCAGCCCCCGGCCGAGGGGACCTCCTTTCCTGGCTCAGAAGCCGCCGTCCTCGCCTGAGGAGCGTCTTGCGGAAGACGATTGGGGCTCCTGGGGACCATCCGGACGCCCTGCTCATCGGAGCATGGACCGGAGAGCAGTCGGCAGCTCTGTCTCCCCGACCGTGCCCTTGAACCCTGCGTGGTGAACGGCAGCGCCGGGCCTTCCCACTGATGCCAGCACCCCGCAAGGCCCTCCGGACACCCCGATAAGGGGTGTCAGCCATCGTGAGGAGACACTGAACCCGCGTCCTGTGAGCCCGGCCCTCCCTCCAGAGATGGATGGGAATCTCCAAAAAGTGGGAGAAACTTGGTGTGCAGTGGCAGGCAGAGAAGGGGGAAAGGAGGGGGAGACAGAGAGACAGAGAGACACACACGCGGAGGGATGGGGAGACACAGACGGACACCTGAGGACAGACGGGCAATGCAGACAGAGAAGGAGTGAAGAACGCGTCCATTCTGGACATTATGCAGCAAAGGAAACAGCTTTTTTCCTGCAATTTTCTAGGAATAGAAACCATGACGTACAACCTGCTGAATGAAGAGGGTGCGGCTCGGAGGACAAGGCTCTGGACCTCGGCGGGTCGGGCACTTCTGAGGACCCCAGGGGAGCACCCAGCTGCCAGCACCGCCGTGGTCTCGGGCCCACAGCCACCTGCTCTGGGACAAGGTCCAGGACCCCATCCCGCAGCCCAGCTAGGTCGGTGCTGGGCCTGAATCTTCAGATGAAGCAGGACTGCGGGTCCCTCCCCACGGCCCCAGCCCGGGTCTGGGTGAGTCCTGCCGTCGGTGCTTCTCAGGGGATAATGGCACGTGAGGGTGTCCGTGCCGAGACATTGACACCAAGGAACACCCTGCCTCCTGCCTCGGGTACTGAAGGCTCACCCCAGGGTAAAGGACATTTGCGTCTGAAATGGAAAACTCTTGCCGCTTGTCTTGGAAATCCATCATCTTTACAGCCATGGAGGTTGGGGGATGGGGGACCCAGTGGTTCAGTGCGCAACCACGTACATCTGTCTATGGCTGCATCGGGCCCTCCTTAGTGGGAGTGTCGTGGGCTGAATGTGTCTCCTGAAAAGATAAGGTCACCTGGCACCCACGAAGAGGAACTTATTTAGAAACAAGGTGTTTGCAGACGTGCTTAAGTGAAACACTGAGAAGAGCTCCTCCTGGATGAGGGTGACCTTAACTCCAGTGACAGGGGTCCGTGTAAGACACAGAAGAGGAGACACAGACCCAGAGGAGGAGCCACGTGAGGATGGAGGCAGAGATGGGAGGGACGGGGCCACCAGCCCAGGGACGCCTGGAGGCCCAGAAGCTGGAAGAAGCAGGAAGGACCCTCCCCTCGAGCCTCAGGAGGGAGCACAGCCTGGCCCGGCCTGGCTTTCAGCCTCCCTTCCCTGCCTGGACCTCAGCCTCCCTGTCCTGCCTGGATCTCAGCCTCCCTGCCCGCCTGGACCTCAGCCTCCCTGCCCTGCCTGGACCTCAGCCTCCCTGCCCTGCCTGGATCTCAGCCTCCCTGCCCGCCTGGACCTCAGCCTCCCTGCCTGCCTGGATCTCAGCCTCCCTGCCCTGCCTGGATCTCAGACTTCTGGTCTCCAGAGCTGAGGGAGGATGAATTCCTGTGGTTCGAAGCCTCCAGTTTATGGGAATTGTCACGGTCACTACAGGACACTCTTACGCGGTGCCCAAACCAATCACGCACTCCCTTTAATGCTGAAATTGCATTCTTGTAAAGTCAGCAAATCACAGACAGCTCCTGTGCCCAATCCAAAGCACAGAGGGACACCGTAACCCAATCACCGCCTGCTTTTGAAGAAGTGACTTTGCTGTGCCGGGCTGTGCCTTCGACGGGATCTTTCCTTGTCCCTGTTTTAAGAGTTCAGCCACCTGTCCCTGAGCTGTGGGCGTCTGTGGTGCCTCCGTTCCCTTAAAAGTGACGTGTCAGCAGGGTGAGCACGGTGTCCAACTCAGTGGAGTCCCAGGTGTTTGGCTTTTGGGGTCCGTGCAGAGGCAGACGTGGGATCTCCCTCGGGGCCATGTAGGAGGAGGGCCCAAACATCCCACTGGAGTAGCGGCCGGCTGATGGCTCCGTTCAGAGAAGGTCGTGGGGAGAGAGGAGGACAGTGTTTACATGTCGGAGAGCCTGGGTGTGTGTGTGTGTGTGTGTCTTTCCCCCGAAAAGGAATCATACCAGATCATTCACATTAGTTTTGCCGCTCAGCTATGGTCCCTGCACATCTTTCCGTCCCCCTGACTATAGGTGGACGTTGTCTTGTGGAGGGCTGCGTAGTATTCCACACCACGCACAAAGCACCAAATGTAGCCTGATCCTCTACGGGTGAACAGGAAGCTTCTTAATTTTTCCAGCATTTCCAGGACTGCGTCCTCCCCACCATGTCCCCTGGGTGAGTCAACATCCAATGACACAAGCATTTTCGCTCTCGACTGACCTGTCTTCCAGGGATGCTGTGCCATCCGACGGTCTTACCAACAACGTAGTAGATGCGGGCATTCTCCAAATGCCCCTGCTCCGCCGGGCCTCCCCCCGCCCCGACCCTGCCAATCTGCGGGCAAGGAGCGGACTTTCCTGTCGCGCTCACTTTCAAAATGGCACCTTAACCACTTTGCCGGGGATTAAACATCCTTTTTGTGGTTTTCACAAACATTTGTTCCTTTTTCTTAAAGCCATGTGTCCCCATCTTCTGTTACTTCTTTGGACCTGCTTTTTCCCCCTCTCTTTTAAAAACTAGGAAGTCTTTGTACCTCAAGAAAATGAATGTTTCATTTGTGTGGCTCCTGTGTAGTCTTCTCATGTGACCGGTCGCTTTTCGTTTTATTGTGGACGTTTTTGATGCGGGAGTATTAAATGTTTCCGCAGCTCAATGTACCAGTATTTCCCCCTTCTGGCTTCTGGCTTTTGTGCTATTTAGAAAGGCTTCCCAGCTGGAAGATTATAAAAAGATGGCTTTGTTTTTCCTGGTTCTGCCATGGTTTCATTTTGTGGGCTTCATTCTTTCTTCATCTGGAATTATTTTGGGGTTACAACTGGCAGAGACATGCAGCCTTTTCCCCCCATAAATTTCGAGTCACACCACTTAGTGCATAATCCGTCGTCCTAGGGAGGCTTGAAATAATTGTTTCATTATATAGGATTCCTCAGTTTTTATACATACTTGGGTCATTTTCTCTGTTTTTACACCCAGGCCAGACCGCTTTGATTCACATGGCACAGTGCCTTTGTGTTCTATTTTATGAACAGACAGGCACATCGTTTTATGACTTGACTTTTGTCAGGAGTGCCCTGCCTAGGCTCACATGCTTGATTTTTCCAGTGACCTTTAGAACAATTGTTTTCCACCTCAAAAATAAAATATTAATACTCCTGGAGATCTGGTTGAGTTTATAAATTGTTTTAGGGGAAATAGAGAGTGTCTTTTTATCCAGGAAGGAGGCGTTTCCCTCCATTTCATTGCTTCTTGTTTTATGTGCGAACCGTGCGCACGCTCCCTCCTCTACAGACGGAGACCGTCTCGGTGGGCGTGGGTGCGTCTGCTTGCACAAGCCTCCCGTGGTGCTATTCCACACCCTGCCTCTCTCCCCGGGCCGAGAACCCCAAGTGCTCACAGCTCAGAGGAATCCCTAAATTCGAAATGGCTGGCTTCTCCGGTTTGTTCAAGTCTTGAGATTGTGGAGACCGGGAGCCAGTGTTCCTTGAACGCAGCCCGGCACGTGGAATCTGTTCTCTCCGGCCTCCTGATAAGTCTGCAGGGGAGGATGGCATGAATTTCGCCGCCCAAGGGTCCTCAAAGACTTAAACCGCATGCAGTGTCCGTGCCCGTCAATCGAAACGAATGGAAAATTCCGCTGTATTTCTTTACGTGCCGCGAGCTCTTGGGTGTGACAACCGTCGAAAGGCAGAAAAATATCAGCATTCTCTGAATATTGTTCCCATCAGCCGCACCTTTGTTCGAGGGCCCGGGAGCCCCGATGGCCTCCGCGCGCTCGTGAGGACTCACGGTACACACGGCAAAGTCCGTTTTAAACACTCCTCGGGCACGACATTGCTCTTGCGTGTGGATGAAACGCCGGTACGCCTGAAACACTTTGTTCTGCAAACAATGCTTTAATCACCCTGGCGGCTTTTTGTTTTAATAACAGAATGGATACAGGCCACGGGAATTAGTAAAAATGAACACTGGGGGAGGGTCTCATTCAGAACCCGAATCCACACGCGTAGCCGCGATGATATTACATCATCTATGAAGTGGAAGTTCATTACGAGGAAGTTTCTCTCTCTCTTTTTAAAATTTTTCCCCTGGCACGTGTAGCCAGAACCTTTTAGGGAATAAGGCATCTCGTCCTGCAGATTGGAAATATTAATTTTATCAGAGACAGCTTCCTGCATGCTTCTGTGTCCTGGGTCAAGCTCGCGTGGCAGAGAAGGATTTAAACAAATACAGGAGGTGAAGCGTTCCAGTGTTTTAAGTTCCTGTAACAAGAGTACAGTGTACAGAGCTGATACAATGTAATCAATTTGGTGGAAGTAAACGGAGGGGGGGGTGATTACACTCAGTTACTGACACAAGAGTACAGTGTACAGAGCTGATACAATGTAATCAACTTGGTGGAAGCAAACGGGGGAGGGGGGTGATTATACTCAGTTACTGAAACGAGTACAGTGTACAGAGCTGATACAATGTAATCAACTTGGTGGAAGCAAACGGGGGAGGGGGGTGATTGCACTCAGTTACTGACACAAGAGTACAGTGTACAGAGCTGATACAATGTAATCAATTTGGTGGAAGTAAACGGAGGGGGGGGTGATTACACTCAGTTACTGACACAAGAGTACAGTGTACAGAGCTGATACAATGTAATCAACTTGGTGGAAGCAAACGGGGGAGGGGGGTGATTATACTCAGTTACTGAAACGAGTACAGTATGCAGAGCTGATACAATGTAATCAATTTGGTGGAAGCAAACGGGGGTGATTACACTCAGTTACTGAAACGAGTACAGTGTGCAGAGCTGATACAATGTAATCAATTTGGTGGAAGCAAACGGAGGGGGGGGTGATTACACTCAGTTACTGACACAAGAGTACAGTGTGCAGAGCTGATACAATGTAATCAATTTGGTGGAAGCAAACGGGGGGGGGGGTGATTACACTCAGTTACTGACACAAGAGTACAGTGTACAGAGCTGATACAATGTAATCAATTTGGTGGAAGCAAACGGGGGGGGGCGTAATTACGCTCAGACAGGGTATAAATGGGTCAAAGCAAAGGAGCTTGGGCAGTGCACGTGGTCCGGGATTCTTAGCACGCTCCTCTTTCCCGTTGTGGGTCGCTGACCCCTCATCAGGCCTCCGCCGCCCGTCCCACCCTTTGGCAGCCGCTAAGGACCTGATTATCTATAAATTTATGGGGATCGCAACAACCGGCCTTCCCCTTCTGATAATGTTTTCTGACACATTTCAGGAGTCGTGGCTGATGTGAGAGGCATTATGTACGCGGGGCTCGCTGTACACAGGCAATGAGCCGGCAGACGGTCCATCGGAGACCTCTGGCTACAGACACGCGCGCCAGGAAAGCGGTTTCCATGGCAACGTGCCCCACAGCTGTAGTTAGACTAGGAAAAATAGTTTTATGATTATTTCAATGAAGTTTTTTTTTTGGCGCCTGTTTTTCTTCGAACTCTATCTTGTGGGTTTTTCATAGACTCGTCTTTAAATGGAATGAGGATAGATAGATAGATAAATACATATATTTACACACACACACTTGCCCATCTATAAAACTGAAACTGTTCTCTGGAAAAGCCTCAGGTGTGAAGCACGAAACCAGAATTGGGGAGGAGAGAGTTCTAATCTCGATATTTAAATCGTTAACGGAAGCATCCGCAGAAGGTGGTACGGCCGGATGAGAAGGAAGCATGGGTTTGGGCCCTACACGCGGCACCCTCACGGGCCCCGGGCCCTCCTCCCGCGTCCCTGCTAGATTCCGGGGTCTCTGCTGGTGCCTGGTACACAGAACCTGCCCTCCCAGCCTCGGCCTGCTCCCTGCCTTTCCACAATGCTGCAGAAATAGGAGCAAGGCACGTCAGCATCCGTGTCAGGGAATCGGGGAGAGCCCGTTGCGATCACTCATTGCCTCTCTCTTTCCCGAAGAGTTTGCTCGCTGGGGGAAAAAGAAAAAAAATATCTTGGCTGACAAGAGTGTGGAATTCATTAGCAATGCTCCTCACCTGGAACAGCCATGACAGGTAATTTTGAGCCTTGATTTTTTTTTTCTCTCCCAACCCCTCTGACAAGGGTCCTGGCTCTGCGTGAACATCTGTACCAGACCGGAGACATTTTGAAAACGATCACTCTTCTGCAAAGTGCTGTGAGCCGTTGAGAATGGGGCCCGTTCCCAAGTCCCCTTGGGCTCCAGTGAGTTGGGAGCTGGGGAGGTCCTTGAGGAGCACGCTTCTGGACATGGCACCCCAAGTGCATGGGTCCCTCGCCTTGGCATGCACCCATTTGTGAAATACGGACCGACTTTCTGTCCATGGAAAGAATAATGTGCCCTCACTTCTGCATATCCTCATGCCTGTCTTTAAAAACCCCAGCCGTTGTCTGTTTGTAGATGGTTTAAATGGTTGTACACAGTGGCGGTCAAGTAAATGGAGGCACTGGCTGAACGGTCATGGATGAGTACGTAAATTTATACAAATTTGGGGCAAGTCTTCTGGCACTACCCAGGGACACTCGTAGAGTTCTAGATTTGATACAGCAATTGCATATCTATGACTCTGTCACCGAGAGAAATCTCAAACCAAGAACAGAGAATCTGGGAAAAGATCCATTTGGAGATTGAGCCTGGGTTCAGCAAACATGCCACGGCTAACCCCTGGGGGCATGAAATTATTCAAATACCTGGGTGCCAGTCTGAATGTCTGATTATTTGGGAGCGGGTGGAATTAAATTAAGAGATCACTACTTCAAATTCATACACAAGATGAGAATTCCAACACACATCTAAATGGAGACAAGCATAGCTGCTGAATAAAGCCTTTTTAATTGTAATGTGCCAAAACTCTTTCTTTGCCACCAAGAACCACACATTTGAGTACAGAAAATGGTTAAAGATATCCCAACAAACCATAGTATCAACAAACTTAAGAGGAAAGCAACACATACATGCAACACATTGCATAAAATATAATGGCTTCCTAACCACAATATATAAAGAGCTTCTAGAAAGCATTAAGAGCCGAACAGCTCAAAGAAAAAGTGGGCAATATGGACTGACTTTGTATCCACTTCCTTTATTTCACAAGTGTTGTTTGGAGCATCTGCTCTGCTAAGCAGCCGAGTTGGGAAAGCCCAGACCTGGATCATATAAGACACTGGAACTCCGTATCGGCTGGATGTTGTAGTCTTCATATTACACCTTTAGCTGTGAAGATAAAATGCACTTTGTATCCTTTTTTGTTTTTCATCAGGAGAATCTTCTGTGAGTCTTTTCTGGTGGAGACGAACCCTCCTGTGTGTAGCATCGTTACAAATGTGGCCATGTGTACAAATGTACCTGTCAGGTGTCCCTCACATGTGGTTTGGATCATTGATTGGAGACATATCTACACCGTAATATCACTCCATTAACAATGCCCTTGGAGAGCGTGACACCAGTAAATCCAATAGCTCATGCCCTGCACATATGGCCATGCTTTTTAACGAGGCTCAGGCCCTCAGAAATATCTGGGACTCGGTTTCCTCGGCAAAGAGCAAAGAGCTGGATTTCTCTCCCGTTCCCGCTAGCTCTTGGATTGCTCCTACCGTTCACAATTCAAAGATGCCTTTTGTGAAAAACCAAGGTAGCAAGTTCAGAGTACAGTGAGAGAAAAAAAATATTGCAAACCAGAAGTCTGTATACGTTGTCAGTTCAGGCAAGAGTCAGGCACGGGTCCCAGAGACAGACCCTGGAGGTCAAGATGATGGTGGCAAAAATTCAATACAAAGGCACTTTGTTTGCCAACTGAAAAAGACATTAAGAAATGTAAACAGAGGCTGGAGTTTTATAGAAAGATCAGAGTTCTTGCAATGGAAACTAGCTTTTGCAGGTGAATTTCAGAAGTGCCCCTTTTTCTCTCCTTCCCACACGGTTAAAGAAGCCTGGCTTTTGTCATACGATTTTGCTTTACGTACTTTTATTCCCTGAATTCTATTTGCCTTTTCGATTTTTCTGATTCCAGTTTCTTTTGGGGGCTGATCAACTATGAAAGAAGGAGAATTTCTCTCTTCTCTTGCCCAGAAGAGCTGGCCCACAGTTTCTGTTTCTGGGGACATCCGTGATGCACTTTGCCGTGGCCGCAGCCATCCTGATCACCTTTCTCAGACCTGTGATCTCCTTTTGCCTCCGCTAAGAATCCTGCTCCCCAAAACGGCCAAGGTGCAGCTCCTTCATCTTCGTTTCCTTCCGAGACAACTACCCCCTTGCTGCTCCCGAAGCCAAAACGTGACGGACGTTTTTGGGGAAATTGCTTGCAATTGAACATCTGTCTCTGCCCCACAACCCCCAGGCTTGACACTCTTTCTTTCTTTCTTTTAAGTTTCTCCAGTGACCCACATGCCGGAGTGGAAACCAGCTAATCGCCCTCCTTGGACTTGATATTCCCCGCATATTATGGCTCCTTGAGATTTCATAGGAAATGTAAACTCATCTTCCAGCCAAATCGGCAACTCCCAAGAGAACCCAGGTCAAGAAAAATACACGAATTACAGAAAAACTCTGTTGTCATTTTCCCGTCGTGCGAGCGCACAGCGGCCGGTTTCCAAGGATTCCCTGACATTCAGTCGCCTTTTTTTTTTTTTTGAGGGTGGAGGGTGTGTTATTCTGTAATGTGTGCCATTGAAAATATTCAGAAAGAGTTAAATAATGAAATGAAACGGAGACAAGGCATACAGAACAGGACCATTAAAAATCGAACTGCTGCAGGCACTGGGTGCCCCGTTCTTGGACTTTGGATATCTTTTCTGGATCTGACAGAGACCTAGTTCAATTACCTCCAGGGCAGAGGGTAAGCTGTATTTCTGCAATTCCACTTTTTTAATTGCTAGGTGGAGCGTTGTTGGATATGATAGAATAAGGCCAACTGTTATTCACTGTACAGCTTATCCTGATGCCTCGGATTTCTCTGTGTTCTCGTAAATTAAACGGGGAAAGTGAGACCATGTATCTTATGCTTTGGCGGGGATGAAATGTCCAGAGGAGGCAAATCTATTTGGACAGAAAGGGGATTTGTGGTTGAATGGAGGATGGAGGTGGGGGGGGGAACTTGTCTTGATAGGGGTGTCATTTTTCGGGGGCAGTGAAACGTTCTCAAATCAATGGTCATAGGTGTGCACGGGTCTGCGAATATACTGACACCCACGGAACGATACACTTGTATGGGAAAACTGTATGGTGTGCAAAGGATACCCCAATAAAGCCATTTTTAGAAAGAGAAATGATGGAGTGCAGAAAACGCATCTAAGGAACCGACAAATACCTAATAAAGTTGAGGGTAGGGTGCCTGGGTGGCTCAGTGGGTTAAGCCTCTGCCTTCAGCTCAGGTCATGATCTCAGGGTCCTGGGATCGAGTCCCACATCGGGCTCTCTGTTTGGCAGGGAGCCTGCTTCCTCCTCTCTCTGGCTGCCTCTCTGCCTACTTGTGATCTCTCTCTCTATCAAATAAATAAATAAGATCTTTAAAAAAATGAAGATGAGGGTTAAAACAAGCAGGACAGACATAGGGAAGATTTTTATGATTTTTAAAGTGCATGCATTCACGTCCCATGTCTTGTGTGGGTCACAGCGTGGGCACTGCGGCGGCTTGCGGGGGGCCCGGTTTCCAACACGGTACGGTTATCTCACTTGATGCATGTGGCTAAGAAGAAGGGGGTGTCTTGTTCTGAATTTCCTTGACATGTGCTTCTCCCCTCCTACACTGTGGCCCAACCTTGTTGTCTTTTGAGCCCGGTACGAAATTTCACCTGCTGTCAGAATAACTCATGGCTGGACATCCTATCCAGAATGTGTTGTGGGTGCTGTTTTTAAACCCTGATTATAAGTGTTAGCCACCGCCACCCCCGACCCCTACAGACTCAAACCCAGGTAATGAAGAGAAGTTCAGATCCTCCCTTTTCCCTGTTGGTGAAACCCAGGGGAGGCACCGTTTCCCTCTGAAAAGCAGAAACATAGAACAGAGAACAAAGCTATCCCTACTGAAAATGTTTTGGTGTTCTGTTGCTGGAAAAAGTCACAGAGGTTTCCCAGAATAAAGCCCTCCTAATTTCAGGTGTAGGGAATGAATACGCCCTGCTCACCCACCGAAAGACCCCCCCCCCCTCGGTGGGCAAGCACGTCCAGAATCGGGAAGACCCTCAACCCTGCACGTGTGGCTGTGCCTTCCAAGAAAGAGCCTAGGAACAAAAGTGTCACTGTGGGGGCAGAACAAAGGGAGTGGACCTTTAGCTCGAGGAGGGAAAGGCAGTGTGGAAGAAACTGTATGCTTTCCTGACGTTTGTCTCCTGCGTCCTCTAGTATTTGCACTTACGTGCTGGCTTATGGGCGACGGCGAGCAGCATAGGCAATGTTGGGAGTCATCGGAGGGCTTTGTACTTCCTGTTATCAGGACTCCCTTCACTATCTGTCCACGCAACAATTCGGATCTTGAAAGAAAAAAAAGAGAGAATTCTGATTCTACACGCCAAGGAGAGAGGCCTTGGGACAAAGCAGTCTCTGCCCCGCCTGGATCTCAGACTCCCCATCTCTGCCCCGCCTGGATCTCAGACTCCCCATCTCTGCCCCACCTGGATCTCAGACTCCCCATCTCTGCCCTGCCCGGATCCCAGACTCCCAGCCTCCAGAAATGCAGGAAATAAATGTGTATTGTTTAAGCCACCCACTCCACGGCTTCCTGCTATGGGAGCCCTAGCTGAGTGAGACAGGGGCTCAGCGTGGGTGAGTCCTGACATCTGTATGAGTCTGCTAAAACTGCTGTAACAAAGAGCCCCCAGAAATGTACTGTCTGTGGGTTCTGGAGACCAGAACTCCTACACCACACTATCATCAGGATTGGCTCCTTCTGTAGTTTCTGGGGGAGCATCTATCTGCCTCTCTGTTAACTTCTGGTGTCATTCTGGCCACCCCAGGCATCCAATGGCTCGCAGAAAGAGTGCTCTGACAGCCACCTTCTTGTGTGCACGCTCTAGTCCCTGGGTGCATCGTCCCATAAGAAGACCGTTTCTTTTTGAAAACTGTCTCATGTGTTCACCCAGAAGTGGTCCTTTCGAGCCCGACCCTGGGTCCTGTGGGGCAGGAGGCAGGCCTCTCCACCCGGGAGGGACCCTCTGCCCTCCTTTTCCAAGCCCGCACAGACCAGTGCATTCTCACCATTCTGACAGCATCTTCTTTCCGCTACAACGAGGCCCCAGAGAACAGCAGAAAAGCATGGCTTCCCTCATCTGGAAGGAGAGCCCATCCTCATGCCTGCGACCTAATGAGACCCTCAAGGAGGATACGAGCAGAGGGGGCATCCGACCAGCAGCCCACGCCCGGAGCCCACGTGACCACAGCCACCCTCCGTCTCCACCCAAGTGCCACCGTTCCGGAAGGGCATACAGGTGAGTTTCCAGACTCTCAGCCATTTCTGTCACCTACACACTCTGATTTCTCATTGCCTTTAATTTGGGTAAATGGGTATTGGCTGAGGGTCAGCATAGATTTTCCGGTTATTTAAATAACGTTTCACATTATTTCCCCGGGATCATTAGCTACCTTCTTCCACTGTCAGGTGGAATGGTTCAAAAACCGCAGACAACAAAAGATGCGGCATCGTCCTTAATGCTGTGTCTGTTCCCTTCCCGTCCATCACCCCTGAAATGTTTGGGATGTCACTCGACAGAGCTTAGGAACTCAGCTTTGTGCAAATGGATTTTAAATTTTACAGATGTTTCCGGCACCGAAAGGAACCAGGACATGTAACTGAGGGGGGAAAAGAAATGACAAATTAAGGATCTGCTCTATTTTGGTCTCATTTAGAATATTTTCCCCGAGAGGTTGTAGGCTGCTTACATTAACTAGTTTCAAAGGCAGCTGTGTCTAGGAGCGCTGAGCATTGCTACTCATTCTGCCTGGCACCGTGAGCACCCGATTGTGGGTCTTTCCAGAACTGCAAAAACAGAGCGGATGCCCCTTCTTCGGCTGCAGCCTGATGCTGGGTATTTGGACATTTTGGGGGGAACTTTGTCTTCTGAGCTGCGGTATTCGGCAGAGACAGCTGGTCCCCCAGACCCACCCAGGAAGGGCCGCTGCAGCCTGCTTGCTTCAAGCTAGACACAGCCCCCGGGGTGCGAGGTCCTGTCCTGAGAGTGCAGCCTTCCTGAATGGACAAAGCTTTGTCCCCGGTCACTTTGCTAACGTCCAGGGCCTGGAATTTCCCCCACGGTCCACCCACCACCCCCAGGGAGCTGATAATCTCCTAATTAATAGCGTGGCGTTAGGAGAGCCGTTTTACAAATAAGGCTGCACAAAAGATCCCACAATCCCGGACTCCCTCGGAGCCCCAAGAAATGAGCTGACCTTGGGGAGGGGCCCACACAGCTGTGCATGGAGAGGCCACAAAAAAGCCACTTTTAGACAAAACTGAATCCTGCACACCGTAGTGTGAGGGGTCATGGGTGGGCCGATAATCACATTCATAAGGGAAGGCATTCATTTGCACACATTTTTAAGCTACAAATGTGTAAAACTGCGGTGATCACACATTTTTTTTTAAATGTGCACTGCCAGGGGTGTTTCATGCTCAGACAGCTGACGTCGATGAAAATCTACGTCTTTAGAGCTCACATCTACCGTTTTATGTCCTCAATACGGGCCTGATGTTCTATGTGTGACAGCTTCCCCGGCTTTTCGGGAAGGGCCGCGGCCGCGGCAGGTCTGCATGAACGACAGGTAAAGCCGTCCGTGTCACAGACTCCCCCCGACGAACGTTCCCCACGCCCCCAACAAACGGAAAACCACGTCCCTCCAAAGAACATTTGCAGGATCCTTTTCCTTTTCACCGATCACGGGTTTTATTATTTTTCTCTTAAAGGACAAGGTGCCAAGGATCTTAGGATGCATCCTCGCGCCACGCAGAGGCGTGTGACCTGACGGACGGCGGTGCGATGAGGTCTCTAGTGTCTGTGTGCAGACTTCCGCCGACTCGTCATTCGCGTGGGTCACAGAGGAAGTGGGGGGTCCCATCTGACACGGGGAGGTGCCGACGGACTTGGAAAGGCTTCGCAAACGTGCCCGTGGCTTCGGGGGCTGGGAAAGGCCCACGGTTGGAGAGCACGGGAACGGCGCGGGGCTTAGGGACGTGATCCTTCCAGGGAAATATCACGGGAGACTCCTCGGCCGTCAGGACGCCCCAACATCATCATCGTCGGGGCTCACGGCCGTGGTGCTGTCTCTGAGAGCGCGTGCTTCCAACTGTCACAGCCCCGGGGAAACAGGCGCCCTGGGCCCGTTTAGCAGCGTGGCATTGTCTCGGGTGACATCGTGCTCGGGGCCTGTCCCCATCTACAGATCTCAGAAAAGCAAAAAGTGGGGGAGATGTGATTTATGGCCCAGGACCGCCGTCGGCACCGTGCACAGGGCAAGAATCCCTCATCACGGCTCTGCGTTTCCGGAGCCGATCGTCCGATGAAGGGGGGGCATTTATGTCAAGGAGACACCGCCGGTTTCTTCATCCGTCACTGTCACGGGCGATGTTACCAAGGTGCCTGGGAATCAGGCGGGAGCAACAGAAAATCTGCCAAAAGAGTCACGAAATGAAGAAAAAAAATTAGAGCAATTATCCGTCTTAACGAGCCCACAACCCTTGTGTTGTCATTCACCAAGTACATAACGTGGAGGCTGAGTTTTCTGCCTGTGGCGTTTTTTTAAACAGAATTTCATATGCAAACAAAAATAGATCTCTGCTAAAATGATTGTTTTGGAAGTTTTTAGTGTGGAAGGCAGGGGAAGGGGGGTTTTGAAACAGCGTCGGGTGCGGGGGCGGGCAGGGTTTTGACTTCTCTGTGCTTCAGAATGGAGTCACAGAATGGCTGTGCTTCCAAAGTACCTCTCGGTTCTTGAAGAATAAGCTGGAAGGGAGCTTAGCTACGGAGAGCGATGCCTCTTGCAGGCAGCTAGCTGGGGGCCGCCCCGCAAAGTCTCAGCCGCGCACGGGTGCCAACAACCCGCGATATTCCAGGGCCCGGAGAGCGGCTGGAAGCCAAGGGCTGCTTTCGCACAAGAAGAAAGTCATCACTTAGATACACATCTCACCGTATTTCTGCTGCCGCCTGTCCTGAGGGGGGTGTCCTGAGCCTTTTTCTTATTTCCAGCCCACTCCGCGCTCCTCCACCCCATCAAAGGGAGTAGGGGCGTACCCTCTGGGAACCCACGGGAAAGAGGACTTGGTGAACCTGCCTTCCAAGCTGCTCCTGTCTCTCCCGGCTGTGTCTCTCTAGCCCAAAGTGCTTAGCTAGCGTGACCTTCCTTTTTCTCTTCTGTAAAGTGAGAATAATTATATGCACCCTTCGGGGTTGTTCTGAGGGACTGAGATAGTGTGCGTAAAGCTCCACAGAGCATGCCCGAGCCAGCAAAGGTGCTCAGTAAACTAATGGGAGTGTTACTTATGATCGGAATAACAAGTGTGTGCTGTTAGAAGGTGGGCCGTGTGCATAAACAATTCTGGATGGGGGCATACTGGGCTTCCCCGGGGTGAATTTCCTAGTGTCTGCAGACTTTGTTTGTGGTCACCTCTGGGGGGAGGGTGCTCGTGGCATCTGGTGCAAGGAGACAAGGACACTGCTCATCACCCAAGACTGCTTACCATGTCTCAAAGCACAATCGTCCAGACACGGATGATAGCAATGGCTTTGCATAGGAGACTCTATCTATCATCTATCTGTCTGCCTGCCTGTCTGTCTGTCTATCTATCATAAACATCCAACCATCCATCCATCCATCCACCCATCCAACCATCCATCCATCCATCCATCCATCCATCCTTACATCATATCTATCTATCTACCTATCTATCCATCCACCATACATCTATCCCTACATCCATCCATCCATTGAATCTATTTATCCATCTATCTATCTATCTATCTATCTATCTATCTATCTATCTATCATGTACATTCATCCATCCATCCATCCATCCATCCTTACATCATATCTATCTATCTATCTATCTATCTATCTATCTATCTATCTATCTAATGTATCATTTCTATCTATCCATCCATCCATTCATCCAACAATCCATCCATCCAACCAGTCATCCATCTATCTATCCCTACATTCTATCTATCTATCTATCTATCTATCTATCTATCTATCTATCTATCTATCTATCTATCCATCCATCCACCATATCCATCTAGCCATCCATCATATCTATCTGTCTACCTATGTATCATCCATCAACGTCATCAATCTATTGATCTACCCACTTTCCCATCCATCAGTCTCTCTGTCCTCATATTTCTCTTTCTCTCTCATGCTATTTCCAGTAGTGCTTCGAAACCAGGGATGGTTTTGCCCTTCCCCAGGGATGATGTCTGGAGACATTTTGGGTTGTCACAGTTGGAAAGGAGGGAACGAGGGCTCCAGGCACCCAGTGGGTGGTGACCCGGGATGTTGCAGATGCCCCATGTTGCACAGGACAGCCCCCACCCCACAGAATGATCTGGCCGTCAATGTTACTACAGTGCAGAGGTTGAGAAGCTGCATTTCACTTTGTGGTGACCTAAGGAGAGACACAGAAAACATGTAGAACCACGAGCATAGTGCAGTTCTTTGTTCTCTCTGTCAGGAAAGGACATGTAGACAGAAGGCAAGAACGGTTCATTGCTGGGGTGACTAGGTGGCTCAGCTGGTTAAGAGTCCCACTCTTGGGGCGCCTGGGTGGCTCAGTGGGTTAAAGCCTCTGCTTTCGGCTCAGGTCATGATCTCAGGGTCCTGGGATCGAGGCCCGCATCGGGCTCCCTGCTCGGCGGGGAGCCTGCTTCCCCCTCTCTCTCTGACTGCCTCTCTGCCTCCTTGTGATCTCTCTCCCTCTGTGAAATAAATAAATAAAATCTTTAAAAAAAAAAAAGAGTCCCACTCTTGGCTTCAGTCAGGTCATGATCTTGGGGTGGTAAGATCGAGCTCTGTTTTGGGCTCCATGCTCAGTGGGGCGTCTGCTTCAAGAGTCTCTCCTTCTGCCCCTCTCCCCACTCACATAGGTACACGTACACACTCTATCTAAAATAAATAAGTCTTTAAAAAAAAAAGGATGGTGGAGGGCCGGCATAGAAGAAAGAGCTCGAAGTCAAATTCCACTCCGTAAATAAAGTATGGGTGTTTGTATTGTCGAATGGGGGCATCTGGTCCCTGCCTCAGAGTTCACTACAGATCCTGAACTGCCTCAACTCAACCAGAAACAAAGCAAATTGCAAGGATTCTGGAAAGTGTGACAGAAAAACACGGCAGGCTGTCTCTTCCACAATGTGGTGAAATTGGATTGGAGGGGATGGTTATGGGAACACGGTCAATTGAAAAAGGTTGTCAAGTGTCAGAATCTCTCGAAGGCTCCCGGTTTGTCAGACCGGCCTCCTGTCCCTCAGCTGCTTCAGCCGCTCTGCCGACCACAGACTACGACCTTCCCAGTGACTTTGTGGTGAATTTAAAAATAGGACAAGGCCCAGCGCCAACCCCTGTCTCCAGAACACCTGTTGCTGGTAGCCGGCGCTTCTTTTGACTTAATTATGACATTGGTCAAGGGGCAGAAAAACACGGTGGCTGTGTGGACACAACAGGCAAACTCAGTGTTAAGGATCCTTTGTGAATAAAGACTTACGATTCTCAGAGTAGGTTTCAGGAAGTTCCTTAAAGCATTCCCGGTGAGTATGTATTGAGGGCTGCTTCCTGCCCCTTCTCTTTCTTACACAGAACCCCCAACATGGCAACCATTTCCCTTAAGACATGGTCCTGCCAAGGTCACATTTGGCTTCAGGGCCAATCTTCCCTTCTCCAAATGAGGGGGGAAAAATTCTAAAATGTATGCAATCAGCAGACACTTTTTCTCACGCAGTGCTTCTTTTTTAATTTGTGTGCAGGGAATGCTTCTGAGGCAAGGGGCTCGCACACGCCTTTGGGGTAGATGAGCTCATAGTAGGTTTTAGAAGAGGTTTTGTAAAATGGTTTCTGCTGGTGTTTGGGACACAGGGAAAGGTCCTATGGTCAGAGATGTCCAAAAGGCTGGCTATGGGAGGGGAGCAAGGGGTTGGAAAACCATGGAGCAGAAACCTCCATCTCCTTTCTTCATGCACATTCTTGCACAAACCTCTCTCGAGCTCCCAGAAAGAATCCTGAGCATGTCAGAAGGACTGGATTCGGGCGATCCCTTCATTGTCCCACATCCATGAAGATATTCATACCGTTTTGCTCTTCTCTTCCACTAACGTGTGGATTGCATTGACTGATTTCGAAATATCAGCTCCACCTTCAGTTTCTGAGAGCAACCGCACTTGGACATAGCGTGTTATTCTTTTAATACAGGTACTACTGGATTCATTTTGCTAATCATCTGTTAGGAATGTCTGTGTTCGTGGCAGATGTTGCTCTATCATTTTCCTTTGTTGCAGTATTTTTAGTCTGGTTTTGGTTATGAGAATAATACAAGGGTCATAGAATGCCTTAGGTTGCTACCACTCCCTGACACCTTTTACTGCTGAAAGGGTTTGTGAAGGAGTGGTTTTATTTTCCCACCTGGTAGAATTTGCTAAACCATCTGAGCCTGCGGATTTTTTTTTGTGGTCAGCCTATTCATTACAACCACAATTTCTATATGACAATTATAAGACTACTAATGTGTTCTATTTTTTCTCGTGTAAGCTTTAGCAATATATGGCTTCCAAAGAATCCGTTTCAGCATTGGGTTAAGCTCATTAGTATCTAGGTCTCGATAATATTTCCTTGGAATGCTTCTGATGTTGATTTGGAATTTCTTCCTTCATAAAATACTTTGTTCCGGAACCTTCCTCTCTTGGTTTCCCTGCCACCTCAGAAATGACTCCTGTCCGGTTTCTTGGCTTCACTACCTCCGGACCCTCTACACAAGCTATGTGCCGAGTGAGTCAGGGTCAGGCGATGTGTCTCTCCTTGTCTCCAGGTGCTTCTCTGCTGCGGGGAATCTCATCCAGTCCAGTGGCTTCCCTGGAGATTCCCAAATGGATGGACTATCTCTAGCTGCTCTTCCTTCCTGAGTCCAGACTCGCCAATCCAATGAGCTACTCAGTATGCCCAAGCTCTGTGCGTATCGCAGAATAAACAAGTCCCAAACAGGCAACAAAGGACCTCCAAACATTCCCTCCGTGTCCTCTGCCACTTTGGTAAATGGAGCACCATTTGTGGTTGGATGCCATGTGCTGGTCCTAGCCAAAGCCAGCCCTCCATGTGGCCTTTCCTTTCATGCCTCAGTTTTAGTACACAAGCAAGTCCTGTTGGTACTAGTCCCAAAGCCCATTCCAAATGTGACCGAGTCCTACCATCTCTCCTGCTCCTCACTCGTCAGCCCTCACCTGGATGTTGAGAACCTCTTCCTGGCTGGTGATCTCCCTTCCTCCACCCTTCCTCCTCTTCTGTCTACTGTCCGCAGAGCAGGCAGGGGGGGGACGTGGCTGTGGAAACACACACTAGCCCTCCCACCACAAATCCTGCGTGGGTTCCCCTCAAGCTCATGAAAGCTCAAAGCCCTTACCTTAGAAGACCCTTTGCCACTCACCTTGGCTGAGCATCCTCTGGCATTGTCTGCTGCATCCATTCTGTTCTGTCCTCCTGTGATGTCTCAATATGACAGATCGATGTCCTCTTTGTCCGTGTTTTGTCTGCTTGGAATGTGCTTTCCCCACACGGTCTCCACCACACCTTTCCATTTCTGAGAATATCACCTCCCTTGACGCTTTTCCTTAAAGAGCTCCCCCAACACGGAGGATCCAAAGTCTGAATCCTAGCCTTTGGGTGTGCTTCTCTCCGTGTGAAATTTTATCCGATTTTAAAATCCATGCCTTGTTTCCTGTTTGTGTCCCCCAATACATGGTGAGCCCCGTGAGAACATGGAACATGCCTGATTTACCTCTGTACCCCCAGCATCTGGTATATGCACGGTGCTTTATAAATGCATGGATTCATCTCTTGTAGCTGCTGTAACGAGTCGTCCTTGCAAACAGTACCATCCATTATCCCAAGCTTGTGTTGGGCCCAAAGTCCAGGAGGTGCGTGGCCTGTGTCCTCTGCTCAGGGCATTCCAAGGCCAAAATCAAGGAGTCGACCCCGGTGGGCTCTTATCTGGGGCTCTGAGGAAGGATTCGCTTGCAAAGCTCATTCAGGTTTTTGGGCCAGATTCAGCTTTTTCTGGGAGTGGAGGAGGGACATCTGGTCCTCGAGGGCTGTTGGCCAGGGTTGGTCTTCGCTGTGGAGACTCACATGCATTTCTGTCACCTTCCGTGAGGTCCCCTCCAGTCATGGCAGCCGTCAACTATCTCACGTTTGGAGTTTCTCTGATTCCAGTCAGAGAAAATTCCCTGCTCTTAAAGGTCCAAGGGAGACGGCCCACCCAGATGAGGCAGGATCCTGTCCCCTTCTCTCGGTGTCTAATTACATCCGTGAAGTCCCTTGTGCCGGGTAAGGAAACAATTACGGTTGTCTGGGATGAGGGTGTGGATGTCTGCTCTGCCTACCCCAGGGCTCCCTGACTACTTGCTGACAACACCAAGAATCCATGCAGACCCTCTTTCCTTCAAAGGCGTGCTGCAGCGGGCAGCTCTGAAGCCAGGGCGAGGGGAGTGGTCAGAGGAAGGACTGATTCCTTCCACACTCTTGGAGACCGGGTCATTGTCACCGGAGTCCAGCTGGAATGGAAGGGGTCTTAGCGGTGCCAGTTGGAACATCGTTGCGGAATGAAGTGTTGCCAAAATCACGGGTTCTCCTCCGGGACCTGAAGCATGCGGCTGACGGGTGCGTGTGGGCTGCTGTGGGCACCCTGGGCCCCCTCCTCATGGACCAGACAGCCCCGGCCTCTGAGTCCTCGCCCATGGTTTACCAGGTGCACCTGTGGCCTGGGCGGTGCCCTAACCAAGCCCCCCTCCTGCGCTGTAAACAACTTTTCCAAAGCCAGGAAGACAGGGTCCAGAAGTGGCCAAGCGGAGACACCTCTGGTGACCTGCACCAGCCTTGTCTGTGTCATGAAGCACCTGAAAAGCTGGGGGTCCCCACGCGTGCCCAAAGCCCCTCCACTTCCTTTCCTCTCCTTTCTGCTCTCCCAAACCCCTCATTTGCAAGCCCTGACGCAGCCTTTCTAGTCCTCACACCAACCCCAGACCACGGGGAGCACACTGGCATGACGGAATTGGGCGGGTGGCTGGGCGGGGGCTTTCTCCTGGCCCAGATCCTGCCTCACCGACACCTGCTTCCTCCCATTCTGAGAACCAGCGCTGAAGGGGGAGCCCCCCCCCCCGGACGGGCACGAGCCAGGCTCCACACCTACTGGCAGTGGCAGCGGTGAAGAGGTCTCCTTTGGGGGGCCGGGGGCAGACACAGCGCTGGGCGAATGAAGGCACGAATGGAGTGAATGCGGGCCAGGCCGCCGTCTGCCACCGAGGGAGGAAGCCCCAGCCCCTTCCCGGCTGGCAGCCCCTTCGGGCTCATCATGGATGAGGCGGCTGCTCCTCGCTCCGGCCTCCAGCCGCAGCAGGACCCCCGCCCAGGCCTCCGAGTGCAGAAATGGGGAGCCGGCTTCGTCTGCCCGAGGCGCCGCGTCCTGAGTGGTTGGGGGTCCTCCTCCCCCTCGGGCCCTCCAGTCCCCCCTCCCGGGGCTGTTCCC
>LNAC01000046.1:5919203-5979817 GCA_002007465.1 Ailurus styani | reverse complement strand
CCCCCCCCCCCGCGCCCTCCTGTGCTGCCGGCGTTCCTACCCTGTGCATGCGGCCTCCTGCACACCCTTGGAAGATCACACAGTCGCTTCCACGCAAAGATCTGCGGCTGGTCTCCGCTGAAGATGCCAGTCCTTGGTTGCGACAGGCTTTCGCACTGCCATGAAGTTTCCATCCGAGGAGAGGAGGAGGGGCAGCCCCCGTCGGGCTTGCAACGTGGACTTGGCGCCTGCCAGGCTAGGGACCCGTGCTCTGCAGCAATAAGGAACCGCGTCTGCCGACCCTGACCTCGGGACAAGGTGGGGAGAGGGTGGGGGAGACCCGAATCTCCCACGTTGTCACCGTATTTTGGGGGGGACCTGAATTCCCAGCAGGGTTTTCATGCACACGCTTGGCCCCAGAGCACGGAGTTCAGGGGTCCTTCTTGTGCCACAGAGCGGGCGACTTGATAACTTCTCCAGTATTTGATTCCCAAGTCGACTTTTCCCTCCCCCTGGGGCTGTTTTTCCGAATTCAGATGCAAATGACTTGCATAGAGACGCAGGGGTGCGTGGTTTTAAGGCGTCCTACCGATGCACCATGAACTTTAGTGAAATGCAATTAAGTTCAGTAAAGTGCAATACTGTAAATGTTATAGATTTAAAGAAAAAAAGAGCCGTGCACTCTTGGCCCTGTCAGCTTCGGACCTGGAAGGGCATTAGGGCCTCCCGTGTGCTGCCGGCCGGGCTGACGGGGGCCCATCGCCAGAACGGTGGGGGCCGGTGGTGCGGGGCGCTCAGAATCTGCAGGAGTTGAGGTGTGTGGTGTGGCCTAAAGCAGGACGGGGTGGGGGGGGGTGCCGGTCCAAGGCCCATGGCTGAGCTGTTTCTGGGAAGGGAAGAGGCTGACCCAGGTCTTGCGGGCAGTGAGTTTTAAGACCACGTTTTGTAGTGGCAGTCCATTCCAGGTTTGATTTCTTTTTCCTCCCTGGGTCCCTCCCCTGCCCCTCTTCCCCTGTCCCCAGCGATGGAAAAAGCACCAAATACCCATTTACTTTAGAAGCTGGTATGGAGCAAGGACAGAACCAAAGCTTTAGGGTCTCCAGCAATGCACCTGAGTTGTGAACAAGGTGCTTGGCGTGCAGCGTAGGGGGTCTGGGGGCCGAGCTGCAGGGCTGGGCTGGTCCCCCTCCAAGATACCACGCCTGCGTTTTTGCCTTAGTCACCGAGGCCTGCCCAGATGGCGGCGGCTCCCCCCCACTCCTGCCCACCAGCTCCTCACCGGCCCTCCCTTGGTGTTCCCTGCACTTCCGCTGTTCGCTCCCATTCCAAGAAACGTTTGGATCCTTCCGGATTTGGCCCTGGCGATTTTCTTTCCTTATCCCTCAACTTTGGAATGTTTTTCCAAGAAAAAAATATATTTTTTTCCTTCCACGTAAGGGAACATTTTCTACCTTTTCATGGAGCTGAAGCGCAGATGCCTTTGGACACATCTCATTTGTGTCATCTGAAACTCTATACAAATCAAAAGGCCCCTTCAGTTTTTTTCCTCCCAGACGTTAATGCATTATAGAGTTAGCCTCGTACATGCAGTTTTGCTTTTAAACAGCTGCGAATTTTAAAAAAAAGAGAAGACGTTCCTATAAATTAGCTGGAATGTCCCTTTAAATGCAAACAGCGCATTTCAAATCCTGTACAGCTCGTGGCATTCACCCTAAAATTGAACACTTGGCAAAGGTTTGCAGGTAGAATGTGTACATCCCTATTTTTTCCAAAAAAGCTTATAATCATTTTTTTCAATCTAAACGTAATCCCCCTAACCACTCCCTCCCCAACAGAAAACTCACTGCACGTGAGCAGAAAGATACGGGGTCGGATCCTTGCAGAATCTGAATTTTTGAACTAGAGCCGTGTGCTCTTAGCCCTGTGGAAGGCTGGTAGCGGGAGGCTTGCTGGATGCGGGGCCCCTAATGCTGGTTTTTGTGCTTTTTTTTTTCTGCTTTCTTTTGTGTGATTTAACATGGAAAGTGAGGCAGGTATAACCGTCACCAATGAGACCTCCCCCAAATCAGAACCAGCCCAGCCAACCGAATGGGCAGCATGGACGGCCGAGGCGGGCTGGTCTCACGGGCCCACCTGGAACAGAGTCAGGGCGACGCTCTGGCAGTGAGGCCCGTGGCCTGTGGCTCCAGCCTCTTTTTTGTCCCAGAGAGTCCAAGAGATGCAGATGGGATTGTGGTTGAGTTGGGGGTCCAGTCTTCACACCGCGGCTCTGTGTGGGATGCAGAGGACACCTCGGATGGGATGTGCGTGCGTCTCCATCTGCGCGGTCATCATCACGCACGACCCAGGGTATCATGCTCACCTGGGCCCACGCGTGGGGTGCGCGACGGACACGTTTCCCCTGCGGGTGGAAGGAATTAAATGCACGAAGCAGACCCCTTTGAGGTGCTATTGGTGCTTTTTGCTCAAAACAAGACCCCTCTCAATGTCGTGCATGTGACTTCCACCTAGCGTGAGGGCCGGGCGCATTTGCAGAGAGCAGCTTCACCTGCAAAGTGTGTCTGGGAGGGTTGCCTTTTCACGCCACTGGATGCAAGAGCGTTGGGTTGTCAAACGTCCGTGAGGGCTGACGTGGGTGCGCAGGCATGCGGGCCGAGCTGTGGGCTGGTTTTCCTAGGACGGAGCTGGGAGTTCTATTTGCCAAGATGGGTTGAGCCCTGAAAGCTTTTTCTTTTTGTCTCTTCTTCTTCTCCTTCTTCTTCTTCTGTTTTGTTTTCTTGTGTTTTGTTTCCCTGAAACCTTGGCCAAAGAGTACTTTTAGGATGGACACTGCCCAGGTTTGGCAGCACGGACTTCTTGTGAGACTTTGTCGTTCCCTTTGACCTTTCGTACGGTGTCAAGTCTCCCCTCCTTCCGTGGTGTGCTGTGCGAGGCAGCGCCAGCCCGTGGCCTGGGGGGAGGTTCCGCGGTCTCCGGCTGCTGTGCGTCGGGTGTGCTCTCCTACACGAAGCAGGTGACGCGTGTGTACTTGGACCGGCTCTACTGCCCAGCATGGCTAGGATTCAGAGGAACGCTGCCTTCTCGCGGGAACGGGGGTGTAGAATCCTCCTACCGTTGGCCGGGTAGGGACTCCGTGCACTGGGGCTTCTTCACGACCCCCGCCCCAAGGGGCTGGGCTGGATGGGGTTGCCGTAGCGTTCCCAAGACCAGCATCAGATCCGGAGCTTACGTTGCAAAGCCTGAAACCCCCTGAGCGGGTGGGCCCCCCACCCGAGGGTGGGGGGCCTTCAGACCCCCGGATGCTCCCCGCCGCTCCACTCGTGCCGGCGGACGGAATGTCCTGCCCACCTCGCGCCAGTCCAAGCTGTACCCCGCGGCGGCCCCCTCTCCCAGCAAGCTCGAGTTTCAGGGGTGGGCTTGTTCGCCGGGCCACAAGCATCTGTGGTCAGTGCCGTGGCCGGGGGCGGGGGGCACCTGGAGAAAGAGTCCATACGCCTTCAGCACCCCCCTCCCTCCGGGCCCCCGATGGGAGGGAAATGTCAGCCTGCTCTGCTCCCATACCTGGTTCCAACCTCATATCTGAGCACTTCTCGGCGTCCAAGGAGGGACCCCCTTTTCCCCGGGAGTTTTCACGGAGGTGCGGACTGCCGCGACAGAAACGTTTCCAGGCGCTTTGCTCCTTCTTCACGCGCGGGGAGGCTGGGTCGGGGTAGGGCTTCTCCGTCGACAACGTGGACTTTTGAAAAACTGGTGCCTAATTTATTAAAAAAAGTTAGCTTAGGAATAGGCTGATTTTTCAAGACCCGTGAAAACTTGATGCGATTTATAAATGTTTTATTGAAATTTGATATTTGACGAGAAATCAGTTGAGGAATGTAGAAAATATCAAGTTTCAAAGCTGTTATGCGCGCTATTTATTGAAAGGTGGTCGTTGGACAACCGAGCCGCCATTGTATGGACAGGCCCCATCAGAGGGAGGCAAGGTTCTCTGCTTCTTGACATTGGATGTATGTGGGTGTGTTATTTATTTTGTCTTTGGGTTGAAAGTTCATAAATATGTGATATTTTAATTATGTTGAGTGTAAATTTGACATTACCTTGCATTTATTTTTATATTTTAAAGCCTGTTGCTTGACTCACCCGCCCCCTTTCCTCCCCAAATTTATGAGGAGCCAGAATGATTTACGGCACGGCGCAAGTGTTTGGGTTTATGCATACAAGGTGAGTCTGGACCTACAGACGTTTTCAGGGATTGCTCAAACGAAACGAAATCATACAAGCTTTCCCAAACCGACGGTCTTGAAAACCCCTAACCCTCTGTATTGTGGGCGAAACAAAAAAAGCATTCTGGAGGGTTTTTGGTTTTTTTGTTTTTTGGGTTTTTTGGGGCCACATGCTTGCAGATTCTTAACACGAAATGCCCTTCTGTTTAGTTCTAGTGACAAAGTGTATTTTGTCAACCCATATAGTATGAATGTACAGCTTGTAAAACGGAGATATAAATAAACTTATAAATATTTGTATTCAAGTGTTAAAAAACGTTCGCACCTCTCCCCCGAGGGGCCCGAGTGGAACGCGGGGAGCGAGGCACAGCCGAACGCAGAGCCGGCTTTCGCGTCCGCACAAAAGCGAGTGTGTGCGTTTCCGGTTGGCGTCCGGGGCCGCGTCTCAGGGGCTTCTGATTTCTGCTGCTGGGAGCGCCCCCTTGTTGACTTCTCGCCCATCTCGGTCCACGTCGTCTTCCCAGGAGATGGGGACAGGAAGAGAAGTGCCCCCATTTCAAAACAACTCGGAGTTTTGGGAGGACGGCGCAGGGTTTGCTGAGAAGCCCGAGCACCTTGGTTTCCAGTTTTCAGCTTTAACTTTTTTCTCTTTTTTACCCCTTGGACAGTGTATGGGTTCTCCACCTCGGCGTTGCAATCATGGTTGAATCGTTTTGGAAAAAGAAAAATAGAATAAATGGGAACAAAAATCCACTTTTCAAAACGAGAACATGTTTTGGCATGTGCTTTTTATCTCCTTATGTAAAGGAGAGTTAATGACCCACTTGAGCTGCTCTGACGGTTTCCCGGCCTCGATAAAAACCACATGTCGGGAAACAGGGACAGGACGGCCGTGGGGCGGATGACGCTGGCCGAGCGGTGCTCGTGCTGTGGCAGGGAGGGTCGGGGGCTGTTTATTTGGGAGGTGAGTCCGTGCACAGGTGGGCGTTTGCAGGGCGTCCCAGGGGCACGGTGTCGGGGTGATGCCTTCTGTGGGATCCGCTCTCGGGGCAACCTGGTGTCCAGCCACAGAAGGGGCTTTAAAGGACCTGACTCTTTGCTGCTGGGGGTCCAGCCTGAGATGTCCTATTTCTTAGATGACCTGCGCCACCTTCCCCATCTCACAAAACGAGTGCACGCCCAGAGCTCCTGTCTGCAAGCCCAGCAGTGCCCTGCAGGAAGGAAGGAAGCGGCCTGTGCCAGGTCCTGGCCATGGGGGCCGAGGTCACTGACAAAGGGACGCGTCCGACAGGACGCGTGTTACCTGTGTCTGGCCCTGGGCTGTGGCCTCGGATGGGTTTCCAATGCCCGTCGTCTCTGGCGTCTCAATCCCTGGCTTCCAGAACGCTCTTGTTCTCTTTGAGGTCAATGGACCCCGCTGTGGTCCTTGCAGACTCTGTGCCCATGTCGTCAGAGCAGTGGTTTGATGCTGAAAATAACCGTAAAGGCCCATCTTGGTTCATCAGATGGGTTGCTATTGTAGAACGTTGTTGCAGAGAGACTTTCCGTTGACACAGTCTGTGACTTTGCTGCCGGTTGTAGCTAATCCCTCTCCGAAGAAACGGGTCTCGCTCCTTCTGTCCAAGACATTCCTGGCACACTCACGCCTAACGAGTAAGTCTCTCTGCCTTCCTGCCCCTTCGGATTTTTCTATGGGTCACGCTGCAGGCCTTTGCCGAACCACAACACAGTATTTATAGGGGGAAAAAGTCCTTTTAACTTGCCCACACGGACCCACCTTCGGGAAGATCGGGGTGGGGGGGGGAGTTTTCAGAGAACCCTTGCAAACGACCCCTTGTGAAATCTGTAAACTGATGTTCCCTTGCAGGGTCCTTGCGCTTCCGCCGGGGTGTCTGACTTTCACATTCGCTCACGGGACGCGTAGGGAACGGAGGGGAAACCGTGGAGGACGGAAGACGGCGGCCCGGCGGGCGCACCCGTGCGTGGACCAGAGGGCAGCTCGCCCGCCTGCCGTGCAGGCCGCCGTCAGCGAAAGGAAGGTGTTTGGACCTCACACGTGCATCTCTCTTCGACAGGAGGCAGAGCCAAGAAAAGTAACGCGGGTCATGACGCGGAGTCGTAACGCTTTCTGACGCTCCAGTTTTAAAAAACATGACTTGATTTCTTTCATTTAAACGTCGAGGTTCTTAGAATAAAGACAAACGCTGAGTGTATATTGCCAAATCTTATTAGTTTCCACGTAAACGCACAGGGGTTTTCGTTATTGTGATTCNCTTTTTTTTTTTTTTTTTTGGCCCCAGTTGATTGCAGTGATACATGCCCTTTCAGTAGCTCTGTGTAAGCCGTTTACCCCAAATCACGCAGAATTAGCTTAACGGTTTCAAATAACTGAACGTCGCCTACTTCCCTGAGCATTTTGGGATAAAAACCTGCAGTTCTTTTTTGTAGCGACTCGACGGGATGGATCGCAGACATAATAAACACGTGTTGTAAAGTTTGCTCCTGGGCCAGTTCCTCGATTGGTGTTTTTGCTTTGAGATGTAAGCGCGGCCATGTGCCGAGCACATCAAAGACGCCAGACGATCCAGGTCCCCATAAAGTTAAAAAAGGCCAAACATGGAGTGTGTCGTTGTTTGAAGAGCCACGATATGTTTGCAATCTTCCACGAAAAAGCACTGCAAAAAAGATGTGTGGAAAACAGCAACCCAGATTTGTCCTCCAGCCGCGGGAACGCAGTAGACCCAGAAAGCCGTGCGGTGGGGGGCGCGGGGCGCGGGGCGGGCTCCGTGAGGGCAGCTCGCCCGCTTTCTGCCTGGCGGCGGAGGCGCGCGTCTGGGTCCTGCAGAGGACAGCCCGTCCTCGTCGGCGCAGGCCGGTGCGTGCTCCCCACGGCCGAAGTGGGGTCTCCGGACCCTACACCGGGTCCTCCTCTTGCCCTACATTCTGAGGGTCCTGCGTTCTTAGGATCAGGACCCGTCTGTTGAAGCACGCGTGCTTTTATGGGGGACTTTCTGCTGTGAGCCAAGGGTGTCCATCCTGCAGCACCAGGAAGGCCGTTTGCACCGTGGGAGGGCAGAGGGTGCGTTCTTCCGCAGACGGGTGCATTGAAACGTTATGTCGGAACCACCGCCCTGTGTGGGGGTGCCCTGCGTGTCCTCCGCACATGGTCCATTGACTTCCCACAATCCGGAACTGCCCGAAGGCGCTCTTCCCCCACGAGCTACCATTCATCCGAAAACATAATAGCTTCAGATGGGAGAAAGCTTTAGCAGTGGTGGAAAAAGATGAGTATTATGTACACACACACACACACACACACACACTGAGTGCGAACATTGAACCCACTGAAATTCCATTGTATATTCAGGGAGTGAAATGGGGCGTGACCGCATGTTTTGGTCGATTTGCTGGACTAGCAAAGTTGGCGCGTGGAAATCCCTCCACCCCTTGCGGGTGGAAGGCGGTGCATGTACCAAGCGCGGCAGTGACATGGGAAATTCCGGCTCATCCAGGTGGTCCTCTTAGCAGGTATCGAAGGAGAACGCTAAACTGTGAAGCTGGAAGTCGCACGTATGAACCGAAACAGTTTAACCAAATACGAACGAGATGAAGCCAGCTCAATGCATTTAGCGCCGTACACATTTTCCTAGTCTTTGTCCCAGAGGGAAGGATCCTGGTTGGCCAGCTATGTCTTGGGCTTCTAAACCCTCGGCCTTTTTTAATGATACACTTTGAGTGTGTGTATGTGCGTGTGGGTGTCCGAGGCATGATTCTGTGTCTTCCTTCTCTCCGGGGACTGACTTAATGCCATCACCACTGCTAACTGCCATCCCCTCCCACCTCCGGGAGGAAGAAGGTAAGAAAGACCATTTTTCCTGTACCCTGACCCCTCCTCTCCGTCTCCCACCCCAGCGACCTCCTGGGCATGGCACGGTTTTTGATGCAAGGGAAGTCATCCTTGGAATCTCTCTGCCACCCGATGTCCGAAATGACAGGGGTTTCCCAGCCCAGTGACAAATACGAAAGCACCCGAGGACGTTGCCAGTTGGGCACACGTGCGCATTCTTCTTGGTGCATATTTCAGAGAAGAATGGGGCGTTTGGGTCATTTCCAGGGAACCACGAGGCAGGTGGTTTCTGCGCGCTGGTGGGGGATCAAGGAGGCCTCTGTGGAGGAGTGCAGCAGACGTGAGTCACCGGCACATCCAAGGAGGATCCTAGGGGACATTGCTAATTGCTCCCCCAACCTCAGGTCCCCGTGGCATCTGGGCAGGCTTGTGGCATTGCAGACAGGATAGGTAACGAAGACTTCATGCTAACATGTGCAGATCCCCAATCTTTTCCAGAAGCTCCTGGCAAGTACCATGTGATACGAAATGCCAAATAAGCAGTCACGTACATATTGATTATGTAAATCTTATGAGGCCATTAGGAACAAGACAAATTTACTCTGAGTTGAAACGTTACATTGTCCGAGTCTGTACAAATAATACCAGCTGCTCATTTTTGTCCAGCAATCACCTCCTGCTTCCTTCTTCTCTTCCAACACAGATGTCACTGAAACACACCTGAATGGAAGTTGAGGTCCTGTCCTCTAGCTGAGTAGCTGCAGAACCTGTTTTCATGGGGATGATGGGTGGGTTTCTTGGGGGAGGCCACGACTCATTGCCAAATGCTCGGTGGCTCAGCTGAACAGAGATCCATCCTGTCCCAGAGCTGGAGACCAGAGTCTGAGATCCAGGCGGGGCAGAGCTGCTGAGATCCAGATAGGGCAGGGAGGCTGAGATCCAGGTAGGGCAGTGATGTTGAGATCCAGGTGGGGCAGGGATGCTGAGATCCAGGTAGGGCAGGGAGGCTGAGATCCAGGTAGGGCAGGGAGGCTGAGATCCAGGTAGGGCAGGGAGGCTGAGATCCAGGTAGGGCAGGGAGGCTGAGATCCAGGTAGGGCAGGGAGGCTGAGATCCAGGTAGGGCAGGGAGGCTGAGATCCAGGTAGGGCAGGGAGGCTGAGATCCAGGTAGGGCAGGGAGGCTGAGATCCAGGTAGGGCAGGGAGGCTGAGATCCAGGTAGGGCAGGGAGGCTGAGATCCAGGTAGGGCAGGGAGGCTGAGATCCAGGTAGGGCAGGGAGGCTGAGATCCAGGTAGGGCAGGGAGGCTGAGATCCAGGTAGGGCAGGGAGGCTGAGATCCAGGTAGGGCAGGGAGGCTGAGATCCAGGTAGGGCAGGGAGGCTGAGATCCAGGTAGGGCAGGGAGGCTGAGATCCAGGTAGGGCAGGGAGGCTGAGATCCAGGTAGGGCAGGGAGGCTGAGATCCAGGTAGGGCAGGGAGGCTGAGATCCAGGTAGGGCAGGGAGGCTGAGATCCAGGTAGGGCAGGGAGGCTGAGATCCAGGTAGGGCAGGGAGGCTGAGATCCAGGTAGGGCAGGGAGGCTGAGATCCAGGTAGGGCAGGGAGGCTGAGATCCAGGTAGGGCAGGGAGGCTGAGATCCAGGTAGGGCAGGGAGGCTGAGATCCAGGTAGGGCAGGGAAGCTGAGATCCAGGTGCAGCTGCACTTCCTCCGGAGGCTCCAGGGGAGGGTCCTTCCAGCCTCTTCCAGCTTCTAGGGCTCCAGGCATCCCCGGGCTTGGAGCTGTGTCCCTCCCGTTTCTGCCTGCATCTTCATGTGGCTTCTCCTCTGTGTCTGTGCCTCCTCTTCTGTCTCTTATAAGGACTCCTGTCATCAGATTTAGGGCCACCCTCATCCAGGATGAGCTCATTTCAGATCCTTCCCTTAATCCCATCTGCAAGTTCCCTATTTCCACATGAGGCCCTGCTCTGAGACATTAGAACCCAGTGTCTTTGAGGACTGTTCTTCACACTTGCACAGCTTCCTCATTTCTTGGGATTCCCACCTGTGGGCATGTGTGCATGCTCCTGGGTCCCTAATATTCGGGCTGTCCCTCTGGGGTTCTTCTTTGTGACCTGGACTGAGCGCCAAGGAGGTTGAGGAGTGCGGTGGCAAGTTACATCACGTCTGAGATTTTATCTCTTGGATCTAAGAAACTGGACGGTCATGATAGCTTACACCACAGTGTTAATTTGTTTAATAGATATTTCAGAAAAAAAAACACAGAGAGATGAGCCATGGCCGGTGTGTTTATAAAATTGTTCTCCAAGGAAACATATATTTAAATATATGAAATATTATATAATGTATGTGTATTTCCTTGGAGACCAGTTTTCAGAAAACAAAGCTGAAATCTTCTCAGAGATGTGTCACTTTTTGTGTCTGGGGTACCTAAATATAGATTTCTCCAAACGCTTGACCCTACGGGGAAATGGCACATATTGGATATTTATTTTCAACGTCTAGGCAGTCAGATCCCGAGAGGGACACACGGCTGCTGTCAGGCTAAGACTGACCCCCTATCATTAGGACTCTCATTTTAAAATCTTCCTGACACTTTGCGCTGACACGAGGGTTGGGTCTGCCTGGGTGGGCATTTAAACTTCATCTGTCCTCAACTTCACTGCAACACGTTTGCTTTACGACGTATCCTATTTCTGGATATGGATTCAGAAACGTGAGAGGGGTTTTCTGGGTTATTTGAGAACTCCACGCTAATGTGTTCTAATGACCTAACTAATTATGTTCTCAGGCAGAAAGCCATGCGTCATCGTGTAAAACTTTTTATACATTTATTTTTTAATTCTTCACTGCAATATAACTCACATATCCTAAGATTCACCCTTTTAACGTGCACGATCCAGTGGTTTTTAGTATATTCATGACATTGCACAACCACCACCAAGACTCCATTGTAGAACATTTTCCTCAACCCTCCCTGTAGGAAGATCTCAGTATCCAGTAAGCACTTACTTCAAATACAACTCCCGAAATGTTCCTTAGATCCAATTAATCACTAATCTACTTTCTATTCTTACAGATTTTTCCTCTTCTGGATATTTCCTATAAACAACATCGTACATCATCCGGTCTTATGTGTTTGGCTTTTCTCATAGAGCATCACGTTTCCAAGGTCTATCCATGGGGTAGTAGGGGTCAGATATTTGCCCCTTTTCATGACTGAGTAATATTCCCTTGCATGCATGGATGGACCCCATTCTGTGTATCTATCCAACGCTTCATGGACATTTGGGTTGTGTTCACTTTTTGGTGAATTATGAATAACACTTCTATGTAGGAGTTTTTGTATGGACATGATATTTCTGTTCCCTTGGGTGTGCACGGAGCCGTGGAATCGCTGGGACTTACGTGAACCCTATGTTGAGCTTTTAAAGGAATTGACCGTTTTCCAAAGGGACCGCACCATTTTACATTCCCATAAGCGATGGATGGGATTCCATTTTCTCTACGTCTTTAACGATGCTTCTTTTTGTCTCCCTCTTGGATGACACGCATTCTTGCGGTGTGGAATGGCATCTTACTTGAATTCTGATTAGTACTCCTCCATCGAATTATGATGCTGAGCATGTTTTCTTATGCTTATCAGCAGTTTGTATATGCCCTATGGAGGAATGTCTATACACACCCTTGCCCCAATTCTCAATTGGCTTATTTGCCTTTTCATTGTTGAGTTATGGCTCTTTACATATTCTGGACACAAGGTCCATATCAGTTATATGAATTGCAAATATTGTTGCACAAGCTGTGGGTTTTCTTTTCACCTTCTTCATAGTGTCCTTTGAAGCACAAAAGTTTTCGGTTTGGATGAAATCCAAAATGACCTATTTCTCACTTTGATTTGTTGATGTACAATTGTCCCAGCACCATTGCATTGTCTTGACACCCTTTTTGACCATCAATGATCCATAGTATATGGGTTTAATGTTGGACTCTCCACTCTGTTCATCGGTCTGTACATACCGTGTGCCCCAAACCACACAGTCTTGATTACTAGAGCTTTTTTTTTAAGTTCTATAATCAGGAAGTGCAAGTCCTCCAACATTGTGCTCCTTTTTCAAGATTGCCGGCTCTTCGTATTTTTGGAAGAAATTATGAAGCATTGGTGTTAATTCTTTAAATATTTACTGTAATTCACCAGTGAGACTCTCTGGCGCTGGGTTTTTCCTTCACAGGGAAGTTTTGTTGTTGTTGTTTTGATTGTTAACTCAATCTCTGTCCATGTTACAGGTCTATTTAGGCTTTCTGTTTCTTCTTGAGTCAGTTCCAGCAGCCTGGGTCTTTGTGGGAATTCCTGCATTGTATCTAGGTCAGCTTGGTTGTTGGCATACCATTGTTCAATGTACAATCCTCATAATCCTTTTTCTTTCTGTAATGTTGGTAGTGATGTCCCCTCTTTCCTTTCTGATTTTAGCAATTTGAGTCTTCTCTGGTTTTTTTGTTTTTGTTTTTCTTTTCCCTTTGGTCAATTATACCAACACTCTGTCCGTTTTCTTGGTATTTTTTCAGAGACCGACTTCTGCTTTCATTGATTTCTTCTGTGTTTATTCTCTATTTTGGTTCAAATCTTTATTATTTTCTTTCTCCTGTTTGCTTTGTGTCTAGTTTACTTTTGTTTGTGTAATTCCTGAAGCACGAGAGGATGAAGACTTGGCTCCCATCTGGAGCTAGTTTTGCATGCCATTTCCTGCCTCCGTGGCTAGTGTGTTCCCATAGTTGCTGATCTACGCAAGGGGCGTTTGGCATTAGCCTATGGTGAAGGTTTCCGAGTGACATAGAAGTTCCCATCCCAGGGACAATGCTCACACTGGGGCTCATAACTCGGTTTCATAAGAGAGCGCGTGATAAGACACCTCTCTTTTGGATGGCGAATATTTGCCTCCTTTTCCTACTTCCCTACATATTGGAGAGCTCAGTGCACACAAGCTAGGATTAAAAGGAAAGATTCTTCCTAGCAGGTATTTTCATTTCTGGACACAAGTACCTGCGGTTGAAACAGCCCTTGAGTAGCAAATGCATGGACCAGAAACAACTCTTCATGAGGGTGACTCACTTTGACAAGAGACATCCAGGTGCCCCAAAAGACTTAAAAACATACTTTAAAAAAAACCTTAACATTGAATTTTATTTTTTTATTTCTTTGTTTATTTTTTAAAGGTTTTATTTGTTAGAGGGAGAGAGAGAGGGTGAGAATTAGCATGAAAGCGAGACGAGGGACAGAGGGAGAAGCAGACTCCCCACGGAGCAGGCAGTTCGATGTGGGACTCAATCCTGGGACTCCAGGATCATGACCTGAGCCCACAGCTGAAGGCAGACGCTTCACTGAGTGAGGGACCCAGGTGTTCCTCTTTCTTCATTTTGGAGGTGGGGGAGGGGGTAGAGGGCTAGGGAGAGAGAAGACACCTCACTGATGGTAGAGCTCAGCATGGGGCTCCATCTCAGGACCCAGAGGTCATGACTTGAGCTGAAGCCAAGAGTTGGACCCTCAACTGACTGAGACGCCAGGGGCCCCAACACTTAAAATTTAAGTTTAGATTTAAATTTAACATTTAAAACAATGTAAAAGAATGAATCATTATCTGCAGATATTCAGGAGACACGTTTTCTCCATATTCTGACACTTTTAGACCTCGACTCCAAGAGTCCTTTCTGGGATGCATGAACTCATGTACACGGAGCAAGAGGACCGCTTGCCTGGCTTCTGAGCCTTGGGGGCTGGCTTCAGGGTGAGAGAGAGGCCTCACAGCCAGAAGGCCTCCATGCCGGGGGTCTGGCCCCTCGGGAGTCGCCATCTTGAAATGGTCAATAATGTCATGGTCGGGTTTGTGTTTTCCAAGTGAAGTCTAATGGGACAAGGGAGCATGCTCTGGGGCTCAGAACCTCAGTTTCTGAGGAGTTCTGTCCGCCTGTTCCTTGGGATGGGTTCTCTCCTGCCTGGTCCCTCCCTCTTACCCTGTGCACCTGCTGGAGGACGACCTTCAACAGAGAACCCTGGTGATTTCCAGGAAAGACACAGAGGACATTCCCTGGACCCTTTCTTGCTGTTCCTGTAAAGACAAATACACGCCAGAGCATGTCCAAATGTACATGACAGCCATCCTGGGCTGGGGCAGAGGGCTGGCAATGCCACATCAGACTTTCAACTGTATTTGCTGAATCGGTGTTTAGATCTGACACGCATGCACAGATTTCATAAGATTTAAATATTATATAAAATAAAACAAAGCGAAGGTAAAGGAGAGGGAAGTCAGGTGACATTCTAAGGGTTAGTGACAGTTATTGGTTAATGTTGCATGCATTAAAGGTAGAAGAAAACAAGTAGAAAGGCCACCCTGGACCGTTTGAGCATTTTGGAGATTGCGTTTGAAGTGACAACGTTGGCTGAGCCTGCACACGCATTTTGGGCCTGCACATTGCATACGTGAGTCACATATTGGAAAAGATCAGTTGTCCTAATATGATATATTCTTCTGCTGAGTGATTGGGAACCGTGAGCTGCTGATTGGGTACCTGGTGCTGGTGTGAGGATGGGGAGGCATGGGGTAAAATCAAAGAGATGGGGAGAGAAAGAGACAGAGACAGAGATCAAGAGAGACATAGGGACAGACACGAGAGAGAAGGAAGAGGAGGAAGAGAGAATCAATGGGGCCTTAACCATGAGAGAAAAGTATTGGCCCTGAAATATCCTTCCCGTGAAACATCTTTTTTTTTAAATATTTCTGCAGTCTTTGCAAGCTTTGAACATGATTTTTACATAGTTATAGTAATACTTTATGCAATCTTGTTCCTTTCTTTCCTGATCTAGCCTATACACGTGAGGTAGGCATGTTCATTTATATTAAAAATATGACTAGCCAATACAAACATTAGTTCTTTCACAAGGAAACTCTACTGGTTTAAAAGAAAATGAGTTCTAAAATATGGCTTAGTGAGAGTAGAAAGTCAGGTTATGGGGTGTCTTTACTAGGGCAGAGAGAGCAGGAGGGTGTTGGTGGTGCAAGTGTGGGCTCAGGAAGAGTCACAGGAAAGATGGATTCCTGCTTCCTTCTGTCCGACGGACACTTTATGGACAACTGCAAACTTAGGGTGACATCAGGCAGAAACGGCTGCAAGCAGTTGAAATGCCCTCGGCCAGGGTGCACCCTGCGCTGAGCTTTGCCTGCCTGCTGAGCTGATGAGGCTGTCTTTGAGCGGTACGTGCTCCCCTCCCACGGAGCTTGCTGCCTGATATGTGTCATAGCGGTTTTGGAAATCAGCTCACGGGCACGGCATACTCACACCTCGATGTTCTGTCAGCGCAAGCCGGGGTTCATTGCATTGCTGGCCAAGTCGTTTCCAAAAGTGGGGCCAGGGGTACAGGGTGGCTCCGTTGGCTGAGCGTTCCATTCCTGGTTTCATCTCAGGTCCCGATCTCAGGTCCACAGTCAACGAGGAGTCAGTGTCTTTCCTTTGTCTTCTCCCTCTCCCCTCCCTCCGCTCGCACATGAGTGCAAGACTCTCCCTCTCTAAATACATCTTTTTTAAAAAAGGTGCGGCCCCTGCTTCTGGTTCTTGCCATGCACACATGTCCATTCCAAGGGGCTGTGTTCATTGCCACAACTACCTGCTGTGTCACAGGGAGAATATCTGACCAAATTCCACGGGATGAACACAGTGAATGTGATGAGGCTCTGGCCTTGTCAGCTTGTGGGTTGACTTGTGTTCCCCAAAAGACATGTTCGGGCCCTGACCTGCAACACCTGTGAATGTGACCATATCTGAAAACAGGGTCTTTGCAGATGTGATGAAGTGAAGGATGTGAGATGAGCTTATTCTGGATCAGGGTGGCCCTAAACCCAAGGACAAGTGTCTTCGTAAGAGACGGAAGAGGAGACACAGACACAGAGGAGAAGCCACATGAGGAGGGAGGCAGAGACGGGAGGGACGTGGCCACCAGTCCAGGGACGCCTGGAGACCCAGAAGCTGGAAGAGGCAGGAAGGACCCTCCCCTGGAGCCTCAGGAAGGAACATGGTCCTACCCCACCTGGATCTCAGAGGCCCTGCCCCTCCTGGATCTCAGCATCCCGCCCCGCCTGGATCTCAGACTTCTAGTCTGTAGAACTGTGATAAATTTGTATCGTGTTAAGCCATCCAGCTTGTGGTAGTTTTTACGGCACCCCAGGTCTTCTCCGCGCTGACCTCCAGTGCTGGGAAATTCAGATTGACAGCTCTCCGTCCCCGGGGGTTCCGTGGCGGTCCCGTCTTCCAGAAGGCTGACTCTTGGGAGGGAAACAGTGCTGAGCTTCCCCACGGTCGTGCAGAACCTCATCCAGAGGAACCACTACCCAGGAAAACATGTGCACTCTCTCTCTTTCTCAGCAATAGCCCTCCTGCTAATGCATTTTTATTATGAAGGAGGCAGGAGCTGAGAGACGGAGCGTTGAAAAGTCTCTCTTTACACAGCAGAGGGACGGATGGGCTGGCCACGTTCTGGACACATCTGAGACCTCTGACTGTGTTCAAATGCTTCTGGTCGATAGGAATTCCAAGCGCATTTTTTTTTCCTGCCAAGTACTTCTTCCCCTCTGTTTTTGAAATCGTGTGAATCGAAGGTGGAAACTTAATCCTCAGAGTTTTGATCCTTTGATAGTCTGGCATTCTCAACAATGGAGTGTGAAGAGACGTCTGGGGGTCAAGAAATGGAGGGGAGTTTTCGAGCGTGACTCTTGGCCAAGAGCAGCCAATGGAGCCTGAACCTCCCAAGAACTTTGAAGATGCCAAGTCAGAGCCTGCCCTTCTTGGTGGATTCGTCCCTCTGGCGACACATGATCTCAGCCTTGCTGGTTTTCCTGGAAAACAGGAAGTTCTATTTTGCCAGAACTAAATGGAATCGAAGACCGAAATGGGTGCACGTGTGTGTATTGGTGGGTACGTGTGCATATGTGTGTGTGTCTGTGGGGGACATCGTGCGTCTGGATTTGGTGGTTCTGCCAGGAAAGAGGGGATGCCCATGCCCTCCTTCCAGTTCTGACCAAACGCTCCAGCTGGACCCTGTGGTGAGGGGTCTCCAGCGTTTCTCCTCTCCTGCAGCCCAGGGATGGAGCGGAATATTTGCTGTGGAACCGTTGGCGGGAATCCAGGAGGGGACGTCTGGGAGGCACTGAGAAGAAGGCCCAGCTCATCCTTCAACTGGCGACATTACTGCATCTTCTCTACCTGTGTGTCCTTGCCTGCGCAAGGTGCTCAGACACATAGGGCAGATGCGACACGTATGGGGGACCTTTAAAGGAGCCTGTGTCCAAAGGCTCCACTGGTTCTCATGGGCTGCTTGTGCGAAGAGCCAGTCTGATCGATCTGGGATGTTAGAGGCCATCCAGCACGTGCCCAGGCAGAGTCACCTGTGGGATTCCAGGTTCCCTATGTGCACTCTTCCAGGTCTTACTGTCCCTTTCCAAACACCCTGCACCAGGGGCTCTGGCTCAGCCACGCACGGGACAAGCATCCTCTTCTGAGGGCTTCCTTCTCTGAGGTCAGGCTGCTTCTGGGAGATCCTGACACTGGCCACGTCCTAGTAGGGCTGATGGATGGGGTGAGAACTCACACACCGGAGTCTCTGTTATGGGGCAGGGGGACATGCCTAGTGAGCTGAATGGGGGGTCCACAAAACATAGGTCGTATCCTGGTCCCCAGAATCTTAGAACGTGACATTGTTTGGAAATAGTGTCTTTGCAGATGTGATGAAGGGAAGGATCTGAGATGAGCTCATCCTGGATGAGGGCGGCCCTAAATCCAGTGACAGGTGTCCTTGTAAGACACAGAAGAGGAGACACAGACACAGAGAAGTCACATGAGGACAGAGGCAGAGATGGGAGGGACGTGGCCACCAGCCCAGGGACGCCTGGAGCCCCAGAAGCTGGGAGAGGCAGGAAGGACCCTCCCCTGGAGCCTCAGGAGGGAGCACGGCTCTGCCCCGCCTGGATCTCAGTGGTCCTGCCCTGCCTGGATCTCAACAACCCTGCCCCACCTGGATCTCAGCGGTCCTGCCCTGCCTGCATCTCAGTGGCCGTGTCCCACCTGGATCTCAGACTTCTGGTCTCCAGAGCTGGCGGACGAAGAATTCCTGTTTTTGGAAACCCCAAGTGTGAGGTCCCTTGTTACGGCCACCCCAGGACAGTCTCGCCCCTCGGCAAGCCCCGACCCGGGAAGGAGAGTCGTTGAGGGAGAAGTCCTCTGGATCAATGCCCCTCCTCCAGCTCACTTCCCACTACTCCGCTGCAATGGAAACCGCCGGGGCAGTACACAGGAGGGTCAGTCACGGCACGCTCTTCCTTCTCCCATGCCCTCGCGCACACAGGACTCAGCCCTGCCCAGCGGCGGCCAGCGTTCCCTGACTGTTATCAACAGGCTTGTGGCTATAGAAGCGTCTCCTTACATCTGTTTCCTCTTAAACCGGCTCTGACTGAACTCTTTGTTGGCTTCCAGGATAAGTGATGAGTCATATTAGTGGCCCCGTCTCAGGCCCGGCGACGTGATTGGCCGGGCCTGGTGCAAAATACAAACTCGGGGTCCCTCCCGTCGTGGTGCATTACGGAGGATCTTGGGACGCCCACGGCAGAGCATCGCAAGTTCGGGGTTTGGAGGCCCAGGGTCCTAGGGCATAGGTTGCAAGGGAAAACGCTGTGATTGTGGCTGCTTCTGCTTTGAGAACTTTCTGTCTCCAGCCGACTTGAAAGGGACTTGGCTCCCATTTATTTTTAGAGCTCATGTTTTCACGAGGCGGACGAGTCATAATGAAGAACACTCGCGATGGGTTTTGTGCACGGGAAGGCCGGCGTGCATGGAAGACCCTATAGGAATACGTGAATGCAAACAACGAGGGGAGATTTAGGAGCATGCAGCCCGGGCGTCGCCGCAGGAAGAACGAACATAATAAGGTGTAGTCACGTGGCACGTGAGGAGTTCGGGCCACGCGGGGTGATACCCAGCTGGCCCCGGCCTTCCACCCATGAGCATCCCTGTGAGGTCCCAGGTCCGCCCTGCAGAGAAGTCCTCAAAGGCTGGGTAGACGGGGCTTGAGGCCGCGGGTCGCTCTGCGTCTGCGAGGCCTGGCGCTCAGGGAGGAGGCATGGGACCCCGGCGGGATGGGGTGTGCAGACATGCGGATGGAGGGTTTAGACAAATGCCTGGGAGGCTGTGGTTTCACCAGGGTTGGGAGATGGGCTCTCTGGAGCCTGGTGTTGGGCGGCCTACCCGTTGCTCCAGGAGCTGGTGGGGCTGCGGGTCCCCATGGAAGGAAGATGGTTGGAGACGAGGCCACGAGAGGGTGGGAAGAACCCTGGTCTAGACACGTCCCTCCCGAGGGCGTCCTTTCATCCGGATTCATGTGTCCCAACCCTATCGCTGATGGCATCCACTCTTGGTGGCTTTGGTGTCCAGCCCACGGCGGGGTAGACACGGCTGCGGTCCCGCATGGCTTCGTGGGGCGCTCGGGGGTCCTCGGGGGCCTGAGGCTTAGTTGAACTCCAGTCCCTGCAGAGGTGGCCTCCGCCATGTGTCGCATCTTCAGCCCGGACTCGGTGTGGCTGCTGGGTGAGCAGACACTGACCAGACACGACAATCAATGCTGGGAGCTGACCGCCCCCCAGGAGCTGAGGACAAGCTGATCGAGAGCGCCCGGGAAGAAAAAGGACCCCACGTGAGGAGACCAACGCTGCTGCCAGGATGGTGGGCACCCAGCATCCATAGGGTCCCACACATTTGGGGTGCGCCCTCCTCTCCAAGCACTGATTGGAAGCCAAGCCTGGCTCGCGTCCCACACCCTCCTTCCCGAGAAGAGCCGACACGGTGGTCGCTCCTCGGTCGCTCTGTCCTCACTCGCTGCCCCGATATCACTTCCAGCTCTCCCTGCCGTTTTCTTACCTGCTGCCTGCGGTTCGGCCTCGGGGATCCCTCCGTGGCTGTTGCCTCTGCCCTCGATGCTCTTCCCACAGACGTCCATGTGCTCGTGCTCCTTTGAGTCTTCTCCATCGTCACCTTCAGAATGATCGATGGCTCTGGGGTCATCGGCGTCCCGCCGCACCCAGGCCCCACGTTCCTGAGCCCTCGCCCTCCTTCACTTCCCGCCATGGTGGCGGCGCTCCGATTTTAACAGGCTGCATCGTTGGTTGATTTTACTGATCCTCTCCCTGCTCCCTCACCTGGAACAGGGGCTCCATAGGGAGCTGGCCTGTGGTGCCAGCACATAGTGAGGGCTCCACAAACGTTTGTTGAGTGAATGCCAGATCGACACATGATTATCTTCTGGGATCCTTCGGTCCCATCAGGAGTGATGACACCGTGTCCCGGTCAGACCCGGGGTCACCGCCCGGCACGCCAGGCCTGCGGCACAGCCGTGTCGGGGGCGGTGCAGCGAGGACCCCCGACCCAGGCCATGCTCTTGTGCCCCCGTCTGCCTCTCTGGTCCAGGAGACTCTGCCGAGACCTCCTTCGGGACACGAGGGGGCGCTTCAAAGACCCTTCCCTGCACCCTGACTTTAGGGCCCAGTGCATTCTTCCCGACCCCCCGTCCTCTGCTTCCCCCAGACCCTGGTCCCCCAAACAGCAGGAGTCAGCTCGGGGCGCCCTCGCATCTGCACCCACGCACCTGCCCCCACCCGGATGTTCCACGGGGAAACGGAACGGGGGGCTCTGCGTGCAGCCACCTGCTCCCAGACCGCAGCACGTGAAGAAAGAAAGGCTCCTTCTCATTTTCCTCATGCCCTCCGTCAGCTGCTCAGAGTTTCCAGCTCAGCTCAGCGGCTTGCAGGCACCCCCACTGAGCCCCCGGCCAGCCTCAGCCTCAACCCTGCCTGGATCTCAGACGCCCAACCTCTAGGACCTGCAGAGAATACGTGTCTGTTATCAAAGCTGCCCATGGGGGTTTTTGTTATGGCCGTGGAAGCAAACTCATACCATTCATATAGAACACATAGTTTATAATATAATAATATAAAAAATGTGTGAGTCGTATAAGCATCACTGATATTGTTAGGGGGAAATCTTGCAATTTAAAACAATTTTTGAACTCTGTTCTTGCCAAGGAACGAACACTGTTAACTTTCCCTGGTCATGCTCACTCTTGTGGTTCAAGAAACTGATACTTTGGGCAAAAGCAGTTTTTCCTAGTCTTTGAGTTATGGTAATATGATTTTCCCTTTTTCTGCCCTCCATAGTTTTTGTTTGTTTTTCCTGATATGGTTTTTAAGAGAAGTAAGTGTATGATTGCTTCTTTTTTCTCAGTTTGAAAGTAGTGCTAGTATTTTATGGTGACTTATACATATACATACATATGTGTATATAAAACTATATATATAACTAACATATGGTGACTTTATGTATATAACTAATATATAAGGTATATACATAATTAATACATGGTAACTTTATATATAAAGTAATAGACAATGTATATATAATCAATATATGGTAACTTTGTATATAAACTAATATACAATGTATATATATATAATTAATACATGATAACTACTTTATATATATATAAACTAATATATAATGTATATACATAATTAATACATGGTAACTTTATATATAAACTACTATACAATGTATATATATAATTAATACATAACTACTTTATATATATATAAACTAATATATAATGTATATACATAATTAATACACGGTAACTTTATATATAAACTAATATACAATGTATATATAATTAATATATGGTAACTTTGTATATATAAACTAATATGTAATGTATATATGATTAATATATGGTAACTTTATATGTATAAAAACTAATATATAATATATATAATTAATATTATGGTAGCTTTATATATACAAAGCAATGTATAATATATTCACTATCTCGACACGTGTTACCGTATTTATGTATTTCCCTTGGCATACGCCAATTGATTCTGAATGGAGGGACAGTTAGCTCCCAGTCTGGGCTTGTTGGCAACGCTGAGCACCACTGCCCTGGGGGTTGTGGGTTTTCTTTGATTTGATTTGCAAGAATCTAAGAGCCTGTCCACCTTAAAAAGAGCAGCACACCTAGAAGAAGCTATCTTCACACTCTGACGACGTCCCGATAAATTCAGTTAAATTCCAAACGTGCGCGTGATTTCCCACCCACTTCCTGGAAAGCATTTCTCCGAGGCCGTTGGGAATGGGGCACGGGCTCAGCCCCTCCCCCCAGGGCTGTGGGGTTGCTGCAGATGCGAACCACTGTCTGTGTTTAAAGAGGCCAGGCATGGAGCGTCCACGGCTATGCTGATACGTGGCCAGCGTGGAGGTGGACGCTTGCATGCCCAGCACCTGTGGTTCCCGTGAGGAGGCAACCCCTCACCCTTCGGACTGCCGGTGCTTGACCTGAGCCCTGGACTCAGACGAGAAGACAGAGGGGCAGGGGCTCACAGCGTGCTGGCTCCACTTCGCGGTGGCCGGCTTTGCCGGGAACAGTCCTTGTTTTTAAGGCTCAAAGCCTCACATTCTCGAACCCTTCTAGTCCTGGGCGAACCAGGACGCTTGGTCACTCTACTGGTGGTTTGTTCCATCCCCTCCCCGCCAACGGTGCATCTGAAACGAAAGCACTTTGTGGGACCAGCTCGGCTCAGCTGTGAAAGCCACATGGAACATCTGAACACCTGGGCCAGGCATCACCTCTGGTGTGCACGTATGCGTTTTACGTTATTGGACTTTGTTAGAGTAACAAATGCCGCATGACCAATTCTGATTTACCCACATTTCTAACGCATGCCCCGTTTCAGAGTTCAGGGACTGCTGTCTCCTGTTGGACTCTTAACTCAGAAGGCGTCGAGTAAGCAGGAGTGAGCAGGCCTTTACCTACAAGAACAAAGTCATCGGGGGTTCACATTTTCTTTCTGGTGTCCCCATTCAGGATTCCTGTAAAGTGCTCCATTTGCAAAGTGCTTTGCATTCCTTTTAACTCGTTATGGTTGAACAGAAGAAGTACCATCATTTCCCCCCCGAATCATGTTTTCATAAATGCACACCAAGCACTAGGAGACCTAGTGCAGGCCGACATTGGAATGCGTCAGCAGTGGGGACTCTGCCTCCAAACCCCCACATGTGTGCAAAGCCCCCCAACACCCACTGAAGCATGGTCTGTGGTTAAAAAGAACCCCAGAGCCGCCTGACCATCCTTTTAGCTTCTCCCCGTCTCAAAGGGAGATGTGCTGGGACAGCGTCTGGAAGCGCAGAGTGGTAACGGCATCCCGTGTTTGTGGAGCGGCTGTCTGTTCCCGGCGCTGACTCAGACAGGGTGGCCCGTTGCATCTGCTCCCCAGGTGTGCATGGACTGTCTGGGGAAGTGTGTGAACAAGGCCCGTGAGCGGGCAGTGCTCCGGTGGGTCAGGCCGGGGCGCAGCCTTCCGGGGGGGGCGGGAAGGCACGCGTTGCTAGCGCGCAGTGTTACATGTACGTGTGTGCGGCAGTTCGGGGCGCCATGGGCCTGGGTAGGTGACGGCCAGCGAGCGGGCAGTCATGCCAATGTGGGGTGTGCTCTGGGCTCCCATTGGGACAGGGTATAGTAAATCGGGCTGTGTTGGCGGGGGGTGAAAGTGGGTCCTAGGGAAGGCTCGTCCTCCACGGACAAAGGCGCATGCAGATATGGGGACTTCTTGGGACGAGGGGATCACACCAGTATCTGCAAGAACAGCATGGCAATGAGCAAATGCAGAGCAAAGTCCCAATCCGGGGCCGTGGCTCAGCCAGAACGGGGAGCCCCTCAGCTATCGTGGAGGCTTGCTCTCCTTCCACTTCGTTTGAGGGCTTTGCGCATCTCTTGGGAGCTCGGTCACGTGTGATTAACCTTAAGTCTGTGTGTTTTCACCATTCCTGCAGGGAGGAAAGAAAAATCAGGGGGCGTAGAGGTGTTTCGTGCTGGAAGAAGGAACACCAAGCCTTGCAGGCCTCCTTCCCCCAACGCAAGAGGACGGGGTGGACAAGGAGCCCGAGGGAGGCATGTGGGGCGGGCACGGGTGCGGGCTGGTTTCCTGCCCTCACTTCAAAGGGGGCTCCCTTCCCTGGTGTGTTTGTGCGCGATTTCCTTTCCTGCCGGCGCCCCTTTGTTGAGCCGGGAGTGAACCTCAGTGCAAAGCTGATATTAAAAAACGCAGCGGCTAATGCCAGGGAAAACACACGCTCCGCCTGGTTTCGGAGGGGTACAAAAAATTTCATAAGCACAGCCATGCTTTTCTAATAAAAATTCATTAAGGATTGCTTATGAGGGATGAGGAGCAGGACGAAGCGAAAGCACACAATGAAGTGGGTTTCTTTGAACTTTCCGCTCTGCGTCCAGAGCCCACATCACATGTGCCCGGGCGCTGTGCCCCGCCCCCACGGAGGAAGAGCTGGGGGCCGTCTCCCCTCCTAGAAGCAGGTGGCCTCAAAGGCAAGGTTGCTTAAAAGCCCCACACCAGGGGTCCTGCGTCTCTTCAGCGCCAGACCCCTGTTTCTCTCCACAGAGCCTCCGGGGCAGACTCACCAATGGGGAGGAGGCGGCCGATCCATCTGTGGGACATGAAATGACGATGGGGGTGCCCGTGTGAGGGTTCGGAGGGACCTCTTCATGCTTTGTGATTGGGACAGGTGTTGAGGAACAGGGGGACAGGCCTGGAAGATCAAAGGCCTCCACAGCGCGCTCTCCAGGCATGGATGGGCCAGCTGTGGAGGGCCTACCTCTCCCAACAGTTCCCCACGGGTCGTGGCATCAGCACGCAGAGAAAGGGCTGTCTCCCACATGAGCTTCCCAGGAAGCTTCTCTCTGGGGTGGGGGAGGACGGCAGGAGAGCAGAAATGTCCCCAAGTCCTCTGCGCTCCACAGTGTGCGGGGGGGCGTGAAATGGAAGAGGGGGGGTCTTGGACGTGCCTTTCCCAATGCCTCTGCACCCTGCACTCACGCCAATTTTCAACACTCCTTGTGGAAGCAAGATGCACAGGGCCTCACGTTCACCGCATTCCGGGGACATCTCAGAGGCCGTGAGGGCATTCGTGACCCTATGCAAACACCCACCCTGTCTGGTTCCAGAATGTTCTCCTCTGTCCCAAGGGGACTTACACATATATAATCTTGAAAATCTGTTTCTGTGGCCTCTGAGACCCCCAGTTATGGTTACTGGCTTGGTCTGAGATACAGAATGGACACCTCACCTTTAGGAATTGTGTGTCCATCAGTGTATGATATGTCTATACACACACACAAACATGTAGGCACATATAAATATGTATAAATAAACACAAATATGTGTAGATATACATATGCGTATATACACACGAACATGTAGGCACATATAAATATGTATAAACACAAATATGTGTAGATATACATATGCGTATATACACACAAACATGTAGGCACATATAAATATGTATAAATAAACACAAATATGTGTAGATATACATATACGTATATATACACACAAAGATGTAGGCACATGTAAATATGTATAAACACAAATATGTATAGATATACATATATGTATATACACACGTATAAATATATACATGCGTATATACATATATGTGTAAATAGATATAAAAGATACATATATAAGTATATACATATAAGAATATATTAAAGGTTCACATATATGCATGTAAAATATATACATATAAAATACATACATATAAATATATACATGTGTATCTAAAATATATGTATCTACAAACAACAAAAAAGTCCAATGTGCTCCCTGAGCCCCAAGGAGGTGTAGGTACAGGGTAAAGGAGACTGGGAGCCACGGTGAGTGAGGTTACAGGAATTGTGGAGACCAAGGGTCTGGGCAGGCAGGCAGGGGACCTCCTAGGGTCTGTGTGCTGAGAGACAGTGTCCTGTGTAGGTAGCAGGAGACAGGGTGTCACGTGTGACTCCATTCAGATCTGCGTCTTGGGGGGACACCCGGCACCCTAAGTCCCATTGCACCTGGTGTAGCTGGAGAGTGTTGTGATGCACGGCGCATTGTCCCCTCTTACCTGTGCAGAGGCAGAAATGTTCATTTGCCCCCTGGAGCCCTTCTGCACAGGGGTTGAACCTGCCGTGAGGCTGAGCTCCCCACACGACCCCCGAGGGTCCACAGGGGAAGGACGGAGCCAGCTGTTAGCGCTGCTGCGTTCGGTGGTGATGAGGGGCCCAGAGACCCCCCAGTAGTGATTTGGAGGCTGTCCTGGGGAGGGGCCTTCACCAAAGACACCCTCAGAGTGCACTTGCCTCTTGCTCAGGGATGTAGGGGACTACGGATTTCCCAGGAGCAGAGGGACGGAGATGACATGCATATTCACAGGGGGNGGGGCATAGCAGTGGACGGGGGTCTCTGTGAAAGCAGGGACGCCACCTCATTCCTCCCTTTCTCCCCAGATACCTTGCCTTTTACCCTCCAACACAGCGGGCATGCCGTGGGAGTGCCCCAAATACGCACTGAGAGGGACGCAGGTGTGCGGGCTGGTCCCTGGTATGGGCTCATTGTCAGGGTTCCCGGTATTTACGCCATCTATGACTCTACAAAGCATGTATGAGCACATGGCTGTTGTCAGCTCTGACTTACCTCGGGGGCACTCCCACGGCATGCCCGCTGTGTTGGAGGGTAAAAGGCAAGGTATCTGGGGAGAAAGGGAGGAATGAGGTGGCGTCCCTGCTTTCACAGAGACCCCCGTCCACTGCTATGCCCCCCTGTGAATATGCATGTCATCTCCGTCTGCCATGGGCCCCCAGAGACGCAGTGTGCGTGCTCAGCAATCTCTCCTCTTCTGTTCGCACCGACGGCATGCAACTACCTTCAAGAGGAGCAGGGATCATTGAAAATCAATACCATAATAACCGGTCACTGCACGGCCTCTTTCTTTCCTTCCCTTGATAGCCAATTATGAACAATTTACTAAAGTTGACAACTCGTGGCAAAATGAATCGTGTTAATAGCGTCGGCTTCACGATCGCCCATCTATCTTGTAGGGTCTTCCTCGGAAGAGAGGTCTGAGTTCAAGGTGGCTAATGGGATCGTCACTCATCCAGGGACAGGCAGAATATTAGGGTTACCACCAGTCAAGTTCACACACCGCCGAAGGAATGGCTCACCTCCCAGCGAGGGTGCACGCACAGCTCTTTAGCAAATCACCTGGTCCCGGACCTCCCACACCTGAGCCCGCCTTCCACGGAGCAGGGGGATTTGCAGCTTCATGAGGGGTGATGGCATGACAGCCATTGCAGGACCCTGTCCGTAAAGAGCTTTGTATGTGCAGACATGTGTGGACGTCCACATGTGTGCAGATATCTGTAGGCACATCGCACATGTGCAGACATGTGTAGATGTCACACAGGTGTGCAGACATGTGTAGACATCCCACAGGTGTGTGCACGTGTGTAGATGCCCCACATGTGTGCAGACATCTGTAGAAACCTCACAGGTGTGCAGACATGTGTAGACATCTCCCAGGTGTGCAGACATCTGTAGACACCTCACAGGTGTGCAGACATGTGTAGCTACTGTCCCCATGTGTCATTCTGTAATTCATCCTAAAAGCAAAGTGCTGGGTGCATAGAAGGAGGCATTTGAGAGAGGATGACCCTGTGACACCTGACATCAGGCGATTAATGGGGGGCAGGTAATGGGCCAAAGAAGAGGAAGCAGCACCCTGGGCCATTTCGAGGTTCGCTGGAGTGCAGTAGGGAGCACCTCTACGTGGCCCGATTCTCTCCCGCCGCCCCACTGCCTCTGGCTACAGGCTCCGTGACACATTTGGTAGGCCTTCGCTAGGATAGCGGACAGCTCAGAATGGGGAGAGAGCAATGGGAGCGTGGGCAAAAGTCTTGAGAGCCCCAGGGAAAGCACAGAAGACAGGTGCACAGAGGGTCAGCACCGCCCAGCGCCTCGGGCTGGTCAGGGAGGCACGGATGGGTCTGGCTTCTGGTTGGAAGGTGGAAACTTCCCTCGGGCTGCTGCTGGACACTGATCGTCAGGATGGAAATCAGGTTGCAGCGGATGACAGAGCGAACTGGGTCAGGTCCTTTGGACGTATTTGCTCGCAAAAGGAAAAAATCATCCCGAAAGATGAGTGACAAAGATTAGTAAAAAGTCAGGAACGTTAGGGACAGCAAACATTTTCCCAGGTTCTCAGCACTTGCCGATTGCATTAGGTTCCGATTGCTATAAACAAATGAATGCAGTGATGCTTGCAACCTCACAAAGACGTGTTTTCTGTCCTGCCTGATTTGGGGATGAAGTCACTAAGCCTGGGGAGGTCGAGTCAGGAGCCCAGGATTGCTGCGCTGGGGAGGGGACGCAGGGCTGGGAAAGGTGCTTTGGAACCAGGAGATCGCGCCTCCCCATCCATCCCCTGCCTCCCACCCTCCAGAAGCCGGTGTGGGCAGAGGGAAGGAGGTGGCAGGGTTAAGGACGGGAAACCTCGGGAGGCAGAGAGCAAGGGGCCGATGATGGGATGAGGTCCCTGGGGAGACGGGCCAGAGAGGGGTGTCCTCAGCCGAGCGGATTGTTTGTTTAGCTTGAGGGACACTGTTCCTCAGTGTGCTGCGTGGGCCAACAGGAGGCCGTCGGGAGGGTAGCCATGTAATTGGGATGGACACGTTGGCGTCCACTGCAACGGTGGGTGTGTCAGCTAGGGTTTCCCACCAGAACAGACCCGGTAGGAGAGGCCTATGCACATTGATCCTGAGGAGTCCCCTCCTGCACCTACGGAGGCTGAAACTCCCCACAATCTGTTGTCTGCAGGCTGGAGGCCCTGGGGATTGAGGCCGGGTGTGAAGGCTGGACAAGCAGGGATATTGGGATCATGAGTCACAGTCTGAACACGGGAGAAGATGAGAAGAGGTGTCCCACCTGCAGCCGGCAGGCAGCAGGGGGGAATTAAAGGGGGAATGAGTTCTTCCTTCTTTGGCTTTGATGCTATTCGGGCCTTCCACTGATTAGACGAGGCCCACCCACATCCGGGAAGGCCATCTGCTTTGCCCAGACCTGGTGCCTGATTCGTGGGGGTGCCCTGCAGCCGGTCAGGCAGATGCAGAAGTCACCATCATGTTGGCAGAGCCACGTGGAAGGGACACTTTCCAGGTGTGCGAGCAGTCAGGGCAGCCGGGGGTGGGGGGATATGCAGGAGGCCAGTGGGAGCAGACCCGGGCCCCTGGGGAATATGTTGCATGTGTCTGACCATGATGTCACATAACCCGGGTGCATCGGACCCCGTGAGCAGCAAGGCATTCAGACGCAGATGCGAGGGGAGCAGGTGACAAGCAAGAACAGGGTTTTTTGGGTTTGTTTTTAGCCGGAAATGAGTGCTTTCTCTTGGATACAATCTTTAATTTCCTCTATATCCAGGAAATGCCCTGGGAAGGGGTCTGTGTGCCTGCAATCCCAGGAATCAGCACGCCTGCTTTTCCTTCTGATGGGACCCCAAAGCGAGGGTCCGTGAGCTGGAGGGAGTCATTACTATGGTCTGAATGGGTGTGTCCTTCCCAAAAGTCCCCCGTGGGATCCCAACCCCTCCAGGTGATGGTGTTACCAGGTGCAGTCTTTGGGAAGTAGCCAGGTGTAGCATGCGATCAACGTCCTTATAAAACAGACCCCAGAGAGCCCCCTTGTCCCGTCCACCGTGACGGCCCACAGGGTATTCACTGAACCCCACTGTGTACCTCTGATTTGTGCTTCACCAGAGTCCTGGAAGGTGGAGACCGCTAGGGACCTCCCTGCACATCCCGTGCACGCGTCAGCCCCCGGCCAGCATCATCGGGGTAACGTTCCGGGGCAGCGGGGCTGTGCGGCACGGTCCCGAGGCCGCCGTGACAAGGCACCGCAAACCGCGTGGCTTAAACCCACATTCGCGGCTTACAACACAACTGCGCTTCGCGGTGGAGGCCACGAGTCTGAAATCCATGTCAGCACCACCCTCCAAGGGAAGTTCCTCCTGCCAGAAAGTGAGCCGTACGTCCCCCGTCCCCACGTTCCTCCGCGAAAGCTCGGATTCCTGAGGTGATGGTTGCTGGAGAGCTCATGGAAGCGACGCGTTTTAACCGTGGTCGTAAGGATGGGGCTGGAATGAGACGAAGCCCTCGGAATGCTAAGATCGGTGCATTGTCCAGGAAAGAAGAGCACAGAGCAGGGCTGTCTCTGCCCCTGCACACGCAGCCAACAAAGCATGTGAAAACCCAGAGAGGGCGCGGCGTCTGCGGCCCGAGGGGAGATGTCTCTGGATAAAACCCACCTGGCAGGTGTCTTGCACGTACCTTGCTCATGGATGTCCGGGCTCCAGAACCATGAGAATTCACTGCTTGTCTGTGGTATTGGCCACTGTGGCCTCTCCCAGCTCCAGGAGGCTCTCGCGTTCCTTGGCTTAAAATGCATCACCTCAGACTCTGCCTCATCGTTATAAGCCCTTGTCCCTGCATGTCTTAGGGTCCAAATTCCCCATATTCTATGAGGACAGTAGTCATTGGATCTAGGATCCACCTTAACCCATGACAAGCTCAGCTGAGCTCATTACGTCTGCAAAGACCCTATTTCCAAATAAGGTCCCATTCACAGGTACTGGGGCCAACAATTTTCATATCGATATTTTTCGGGGTGGTGCAGGGGATACAATTGAACACATTACAAGCTGTTTCATAGCAGCAGCAGGAGAAAAGGAATCTCCCCCAGGAGTAGATTGTCTTTTTCTCTCTGGTGACAGAGCAAACATCTTTCCCTTTTTGCCGTGGCTGCCAGGAAACCAAGCGGCAAAGTCACCGTTTATGGAAACTGTCACGGGAACACATGGACCTTGATTTTCACTTCTGCCCCTGTTTGATGAGGGGGTTTTGTGTGTCTTTGTTATAAGTAGCCTCAAGATGTGGGGGAAAGACAAGTCATAAGTGAATTAAGGTGTACAAGGTAACGAAGAAAGGGGGCGCCTGGGTGGCTCCGTGGGTTAAAGCCTCTGCCTTCGGCTCAGGTCATGATCTCAGGGTCCTGGGATCGAGGCCCGCATTGGGCTCTCCGCTCAGCAGGGAGTCTGCTTCCCCCTCTCCCTCTGCCTGCCTCTCTGCCTACTTGTGATCTCTCTCTGTCAAACAAATAAATAAAATCTTGAAAACAACAACAACAAAAAAAAAACCCAAGGTAACGAAGAAAGGAACGTTCTGATCCAAGGCAGGGAAACGTATAAATGGGGCCGTTGGTACCCGGGAAGGTGCTCTCGGGAGGCAGGTGCTGTGGGGCCTTCGCCCTGACAAATCTGGACACGGGCCAGGCAAGGCAGCGGCTCTGCGCTCTCCCACTGCCCCCCGTGCTCCTGCCCGAGTGGGTTCCTGCTGCTCGGTGTGGATTCATCCAGGGCTGCACACCGCACCTCCGTGCGGGGCGACCGCCCCCTTCCTCAGCCAACCCCGTCTCATCTGGACCGCCGAGCACCGTCGAAGGGAAACTCCGCTCTCCCCAGCCCCCATCCGCCGCGTCCCTGGGGAAGGCCACTTTTCATTGCCCACGCGGCAGAAGCGGGGTTACACGATACGTTCCGGGGGTGGATTTCGGGGGGAAACGGAGGCACGGCGAGCCCGGCGCCTCGCAGGGGCGCTCTGTCCCTCCCCGGCACCCGGCGGCCGTTTGCCCGTCTTTCCGAGGCCGAGCCCAAGACGCCGCCCCCCCGGTGGCTCACCAGGGCGCGACGATCAGATGGGGCGAGCGTTGGGAATTTGGTCTGGTGCCGCCGGAGGCCCTGGCTGGCGGCGTGATGGGGGCCGTGGCGGGACCGGGGCCCGGGTCTTGCCTGCGAGGTCAGACAGGGAAAGCGCCCCAAGGCGCGGTTGCAGAAGCAGGCCGCACGAGCCGAGGGGCAGGAGGGTCTAATAAAATGTGGTGGATGCAGGAGCACGGGCACATCTCGGTGGGCAGCCGGAGCCACGCCGCGTCCACCGTGCAGGCAAGCTGGGTGGGCTCCCGGCTGCGGCCAGTGAGCGGGAGGACAAGGGTGGATGGGGGGCGGCTGGGGTCAAGGGGGAGAGTCCTGGCAGGCGTGAGCCTGGGGGCTGGGAGTCCCCGGAGGGTCCCCGGAGTCCCCCTGGGTCCTGGATGCTGCTCCGGACAGACGGTCTGGCCGTGGGTCCCCAGGAGGGACCTTTCCTCCGGACGGCGGCCGCAAGGGCCCGGAGTAGCAGGCACTTTAGGTGCCAATTAGGACAGCGGGGCCCCGCGAACCCGTGATCTGTGAAGGAGACGCGGCCAGGCTGCCGCCCGCAAGGACAGGGTACCTGCGTCCTGCAACACAGGGCACTGCATTGTGCCAAGAGCCGCAGCAGGGTTTTAGCAGAATGCGCCGGAGAGCCCGCGGCCGGGAGCACAGCTCAGCTGACCTCGGGGGCCTGCAGGGCCCAGGACCGGCACCTGCTGGGGTGAGAAGGAGCTGGAGAAGGGAAAGTGGGCACCGAGTGCACAGAGAGGAACCTCCCTTACGCCCTGGGGTGTCCAGCTGAGCCCACGTGTGCAAGGAAACCACGTACCCCGTCTCCAAGGAGAGGGGTGGTGAGCATTGGGGGACAAGCCACGTGACAGACGGTCACCCACACGACTCCTCTCGACCTCTGAGGACACAGAAGGTGCCCAGGTGCCCAGCCAGGCTCAGAGTAGCCAGCATTCTCCAGTTTGGATAGAAAAGCAATTTGCTGTGCAAACACATCCTGCTCAACACATCAGAGACAAGGAGGAGCCGTCAAGCGTGGCTGGCTTGTGAAGATTCTTTTTTTCAGTTGGTAAAATGATTACATTTTTCCCGGTAGCCATCTAAGCTGTGCTCAGGCCACTAGTGGGGCAGGCAGAGAGCAGGCTGTGAGGGCAGCGTGCAAGAAACAGCCTTCGGGAGGGGTGCAGGCTGCGGACATCCTCACGGGCCAGGAAGCAGCAGGTTTGGGGCCGCGTGGCTGACTCTAGGCCCCCACGCCCCACCTGTGTCCCTTGGGGAGCCACAGTGACTGCGCGCTTCTCTGGTCTGGAATAAGACACACCTGCAGCTCGGGACCTCGACTGGGTTTACGGAAGCAGGCACCCCTGTCTGGCAAGCATTTCCTCAGCACCGAGCACGTTGCTCAGTTGCACGGACCCATGTGCACAAACAGCCACGATGGGCCCTGTGTGGGGGAGTTTACGGGGCCCTGGAGCAGGGAAGGGAGGCACTGCAGGTCAGAGAAGGACCAGCTGCTCAGACACAGGGCCGGCAGTCAGGGAGGGCTCCCTGGAGCGGGCGTGTGTCCTTTCTGAGACAGGGGTGCTCACGGCAGCAGGGTGTGCGCAAGAGCAGGTGACAGAGAGCCAGCTCTTCAACCCACTCAGGAGGTGGGCTTAGTCCTGGGGCCCCGGGAGCTGGGGGTTGGGTAGAAAGCAAACAGGGCTTCACCTGGGGTAGGAAGAAATCACATTTGTCTTTTGGAAGCTCGCTTGGCACCCGGTATAGACATGGGGTTTGGGGGACACTGAGGGGGTCGGAGGTCCACCTGCAGGCAGGGCGCTCGGCATCCTCGAGGGAGGAGGTGGCTGCCCCGTGGTGGGAGTGCCTGCATTGAAGAGCGGCCGTGTAGACAGCCTGGAGCAGGCAGTGGGGGTGTCGGTGCCTTTGGGTTCACGGCTGTGGGTATCAGGATGGAGTCCCTGCGGAACTCTGAGCCTCTGCCGCTGCCCAGAGCCAAAAATTGTTGCACGTTGCTAGCGGGGGTGGGAGCAAAGGGCCCTGTGTTACCCTTTGTGCGAAGCCACATGTCCAGGGAGATTTATGGTCAACCTCCCCCCGTCCAACACACACACCCGCCTTTACCCACGATGGCCCCACGGAAGGAAGGAGCATTTGGTTTGGGGGGAAAAGCACCACCTTGTGATTGTCCCCTGCCCTCCTGGACCGCACTCTGGTTCCGCAGGGCCGTGGCTAGGCAGGGGGGAGTCTTGGCAGGACCCCCCAGGAGCCTCCGGACCTCGAGGCTGGACACCCGAGGCGCATTTCACTCCTGACACGGGTTGTAAATTTTTCCCGACTCTGGTTCCGTTCGACTCTGGATTTGATTAATTACCGAGGTGTTTGGAAAAGCCTTCTAGCGCGGGCAGTAGGCAATTGATTTACAAAGTGTGTACACGTTATTTCCTTCAACAATTGTAAATTCACACCGAAGGGAGTCTTTCCAACAAGAGCGCTGGGTCCTTCGTGCTTTCAAACGGGTTTTAGCAAAAGCCCTGGGTTCTCTTAGCACGAGGGCATCGGGCTCAGCGTCCGAGCAACGTGACAAAAATCCTGCCCCTTGAATCCATATACGCCCCTTCGCTGTTTGTTCTGTTTTGATTTTGACACCGTGGCCCCGTGGTCACAGTCGGGGTGAGGACAGGTGGTAAGCGCTGGTTGCATTTTGCAGGTTTGGCCTTGAAACGGGTGGGAATCGGGTTCAAATTCATCACACCTCCCCTGCCCGTGTGCAGAGACGTGGGGAACGGTGTGAGTGACGGCCAGCGTCATGTGTCATCTCCACGTCCTCACTCGAGGGTCCTCCTGGGGACGTCTCTGGGTTCCTCAGAGCGTTTCCCCGGGCCCGGCGCATTGCCTTGCCCAGAGAGGTTGCTAAGGCTGCTTCAAGCGGACGGGGTGGGGGGTGGGTGCGTGTTGCGTCCCGGACGGATATTCTCTGTCTGCCTCCCAATGTGCCCTAATGAAATGAGTTTTATTCAAAGGCCGGGTCTCGTACTGCGCCGCGAAAACAAGATGAATGGAACCATTCTGTTTGGGAATGCGATGCACAGAACGGCGGCATATTGCTTATGAAGTTTAATTTTCTAATAGTTCATGAGGTGCACCGCACCTGCCGCGGCGACCGGGGAACGGACATACGGGCTCCCGGAGAGATGGAAGGGGGACCCCTCCCGTTGCTTTTGCTGTCGAACTGGGGCTGGAATCTCCTGAAATTGGCTTGCCCTTTAAATTCCGGGGAATGACAGTCCTTCCCTTTGAGCTGTTAGAAAAAAATTATGATTGCATCGCCGCCAACGATCACGTGAATGTGCTTTTATGTAATGGACGTTGTATTGAATAGGAGACCCTGCCAAGATTGCCCGCACACATCTGTGGGTGTTTGCGGGGGTGTGCTGTGCAATTCAGCCGCGTGGCTGACTACAGCCAATTTAGGCATTTCGGCATGTTTATGAGTTCTTTCAAAATGGAAAGAACGTAAAACTGCAAAGTTGGAGCTTTACTTATAGCAGAATATGGCCCATTATGAGAAAGAAAATGGACAACTTTCTCTTACACCTTGTATTTTTGAATAGACAAATGGTTTTACTTCGTCTACCAAATTGCAATATATACATGGTATATATACAATATATATTCTCTATATAAAAATATTTAAATATATATAGTCTATGTAATAATATATATGCTACATATAATATGTATGCCAAATATAAAACATGCCACATTCAATATGTACACTGTATATAATACGTATAGCATATAATATATATTTAATATGAGCACTATATATATAATATGTATGCTACATATACATACTGTATACAATATGTATGTTATATATAATATGTATGGTATATAATATATGCTACATAATATATGCCATATATAATATGTATACTGTATACAATATATATGCTATATATTACTGTATATCTAACTATATATAATATATATACTATATATTATATATACTATATATTACTATGTATAATATATACCATATATTACTATGTATAATATATGTACTATATATTACTATGTGTGATATATGTATTAATATGCATACTTATATATTAGCATGTACAATACATGTACTATATATTACTGCCTATAATATATATACTATATATTACTATATATGTGTATATATACTTATACTATATATTGCCATGTATAACATATATAGTATATATTACTATGTATAATATATACTATATATTACTATGCATAATATATGTATTAATATATATACTTATACTATATATTACTATATATGTACTATATATTAGTATGTATGATGTGTTATATATTACTGTGCATAATATATGTATTAATGTATATATTTATACCATATATTACTATGTGTAATATATGTACATTACTATGCATTATATATGTATTAACATATATACTTATACTATATATTACTATATATAACTTATATAATATATACTATATATATCCACACAAATATATGGGCATGCATAGTAAAAAAGGGGGTGTTTTAATGTTGCATTGTCTTTATCATTTATGTCTTTATTTATTTTTAAGGTTTATTTATTTTTAGAGAGAGAGCGTGGGGAGAGGGTCAGAGAGAGAGAGCGAGACAATCTCCAGCAGGCCCCATGCAGAGCGTGAAGCCCAACACGGGGCTCAATTCTCACGACCCTCAGATCATGACCTGAGCCGAAACCAAGAGTCGGTCACCCCACTGACTGTGTCACCAGCACCTGCTTTTTCCTTAGAGTTGTAGCTTTCAGTTACCGTGAAAAAGCTTGTAGGGTGTGTGATGAGCAGTGACGTGCGGGGTCTTGCTGGGAGCCAGGCTCCAGCCGCACGTGCAGTCTGTGACATCAGAGGTGCGGAGACTTGGGGCTACTGTGGAGGAGACAGGACAGTGTGTCAGTTAGTTTTCCATGCAACCCTCGGGGGATGGCCTTCAACCCGCCTTGTGTTGTGGCTGCTGCAGGGAAAGTGCCCGGCGTTGGCGATGAGATCGTCTATACGCCCCACTTCAGAAAGACATGGCTGTGTGTGACTTGGGGTCACAAACCTGCCATCTGAGACCCACCTGGGCGATGTCCCATCAGCAGTGCCTCTCGGATGCCCGGGAATGGCCTCGCTTGATGGGGTCCCCGATGCTCATCGTCAGCTTAGATGCACTCGGACTTCCCTCCAGATCTTCTGGGATGACCTTCCACCCCAGAGGCGGTTCCCTGAACTTTTCTGGTCCTGAGCATCCCCAGCAGGTGTCCCGGAAGAGTTTACACAGGTGTTTTTGGGGTGGGCAGGGGAGGGAGGCCCTCGGAGGCTGTGCTCCGGGCATGTGTGTTAATCCATCCCCGATCCTGTGGGCTTCAAGCCAGAGCAGTCATGTTTACCTCCACACATCGGATCCATGAAAATCGGTTCCGTCTGTGAATCAGTTCTGGACATGCTCAGCCTATGGTACTGGGTGCTTGCCTCGTTCCTGCTTTACCCCCCTGGATGTGTTTGGGGGCTTCAGAGAGCACGCAGGATGCTCTCGGAAGATTCTGGGGGTGGGGCAGACCCCTGAGCAGGACGGCTCAGCTCCTGGTTTGTGAAGCATGTTTCCCTGTCAGGTGCTGCGCCTGCTTCTGCATCTGGGAATTCCTGATGTTGAGTGTTCCCAGGGTACCCTGTGCAGGCACCCTGGGAAGTCTGTATTTCTACAAGGAGGCGACCTGTGGGTGCGCTGAATTGGGGAAGTTAATTGGGGAAGGGTTAACAGTCTGTGGGGTGAGGCATCCACCAGTCACATGCCTGAAACCCGCTCTAGAGAAAACGGGAGCTTTTTGGCCTTCAAAGGGCACACCTAGGGGCCTGGGAACATGTGGCCAGACACCCGTTTCACACCTCATCCCAGTTAAGAGCTAAGTGGGCTGTGGCGGACAGTGGAGACGAAAGAAATCTGATTTTGAGCTGTGAAAGGACACACACCACCACCTTCCTTGATGCCTTTGCAAAGAAATAGAGCCCCGGGCATTTTTTTTTTAAGTCTAAGTGACTGTGCGTCACTGCGGGGCGGGGGTGTGGTTTACTAACTGCCCCTTACTTAACAAACATTTGTATCACATTTATTCTGTGTCACGCACTGCACAGAACTCCAAACAAAGCGTTGACAGTTGCCATTTCTCCCTTTACCTTTTTAGAAAAAAATAATATATATATTTTTTTGAGCAGCGTGAGATTTATAGAAAAATGGATTGGAAGTATGGAGAGACTTTGTGTAGTACCATGCGTTCCCCCCTATTCCGTTGTTGTTAACATGGTGCATGGATGTGGTGCATTTTGTTACCAGCGACCAGCGGATGTGGGTACATTGTTACTAGCTGAGCGGTAATGTTTCCACTGGGCACAAGCGGATGTGGGTACATTGTTACTAGCTGAGCGGTAATGTTTCCATTGTGCACAAGCGGATGTGGATGCATTGTTACTAGCTGAGCAGTAATGTTTCCATTCTGCACAGGGGATGTGGAGACATTGTTACTAGCTGAGTGGTAATGTTTCCATTGGGCTCCCTCTGTGTTGTGCATTGCATGCAGGCTTACCGATCAATACGGACATGCACTGACCATGAATAGTGTCACGGCCCCCAACTCCCCGTGCTCCGTGGGTCCTCATCACGGTGGGAATTTTCAGTCTTTGAAACACACCTTACTGGGTCTTCCCGGGGTGCAACGCTCCTGTTTGGCCCATTTAAATAATTCAGTTGAATATGGAAACGTGACATATTAAAAACCAGATGCAAAGGCACTTGCACCGATGGGTCTCCGTCTCTGTGGGGAGTCCCCGGTCCCGTCCGCCATTAGAGACAGAAGCCCACAAATGACTGAGAGGAGGGGTCAGGAGCGTGAGCCCTCCACAGCGAGAGGGCCTAATTGTATTTGGTGGATCCATCATCTCGCATAAACGATGCCTATTTTTCTTCTTCGGCACCAATTAGCCCTTAATGAACTACGGGAAGGCTGGGGTGGCCGCCGCGTCTGCCGTCCGGGGAGCCGCACATGCGGCGTCTGTTGCTGGCTTCTGCAAGGTGAGCATTTTTGCCCAGCGATGGGTGGGTGGGTGCGTGGGTTCTGGCTCTCCTGACGGCCACGTTTATGGCTGATGCTGGGGCTGGAGGCATTTGGGGACAGAACATTTAACCATCAGCCCACTTGCCGCCTCACCATCTTTCACCGTGACTGTTAATGACCCCGTCACAGACGATCTGATTCTGAGAACGGGAGGAAGGTGCTCACTCGAGGAATGTCCCACATCCTAGGACCGAACCATGTCCTGTCCTGCAAGAATGGATTATGGGGCCTTGGCTGAAAAGTGAGGACACCCAGTCTGTTTTCACCACCTCCCCATTTTTCCACGGGCACATCTTTCTGTTTCCCGTTCCTCTCGGTAGGTTTGCACCCAGCCCTGCCTGCTGGAAGGGGCCTTTCTCGTGGGCTCTCTTACTGCTGGGACATAAGGCGGGCACCCCGTTCAGGAGGGAAAGGTCGAGGTCCATTTCCCGGAGACGTGCACCCTCTGGGGGTACCCTTGCCAACCTCGCCCGTGTGGGAATCCTTCTGGACATGGGCCCACGTTGGTTCCGTCCACCGGACTCGATTTCTCTGTTGTAACAGGCGGGACTTTGTCGTTGTGGGACTGGCTGTCTTTGGGTGAAGGGAGCAGAAGCCTGGATTCTACTTTTGGGGACCCACGTGTAGGATTTGGGGGGCAGAGGGGCTCCTGAGCGGGGTTAGGAAGGGCTCCCCAGAGTGTTTGCACGGATTCCTCTGGACACGTCTGAGCAGCGTGTGCCGGGGGGCTGAGGACCACGGAGACCCCTGGCTGGGTTGGGGTCCAGTCCATCATTCGGTGAGCCATCAGCGGGTCATTTCCTTGTCTAAATACCTGAATATCGTGCATCCCTGGTATTAAATAAACTCGCACCAGCCTTGCTGGTAGTGGACATTCTGTCCTGTCTCTCCTTCTTTGACCTAAATGCTGCAAGAAGGTGTGGAAGGAGGTACGGGGGTCGATACATGGGTTTCCCCTCGGCTGTGACCCCGAAGGATCGTTTGTAACAGCATCTCTGGCCACCCATCCCATCCGGGCAGAACCAGCCAGCTCTGGGCCAGCATGACCGGGGAGGTTTAACAGGGTCAGGCCCTGTGACAACTTGGGGAGGGGCAGCTGTCCGTCCCTGGCGTGCCGCAGAGCTCCCTGGACCTTCTGCCTTCGAGGCATCGCACAGCTTGCCGAGTCCAGAAGGCTGTTTGTCAAGAGTCCTAGGGCATTTGCAAAATCTCAGCTGATCGGCGCACTGTGAGAACGTCATTGGTCCCTTTCTGCGTGGGTCCCCCTCTGCAGCCCGGAACCCTTGGCCAGAGTGCACAAAGTTGCAAAGTCACCCTGAGGTCTCAGAAACGTCCAGAGAGTGGGGTGCACGGCCCTCAGCGTCTGTTTATGGGCTGGAGGAGAGCAAGAGGGTCTCCCAGGTGTGGGCGTGGCCCGTGGCCTGCCTCCGAGCCTGGACGGCACCTGACAGTGAGCCGTGCTCACAGGGGAGCCCCCAGAGCCCAAAGTTTGCTGACCCAAGCAACGCATCCAGCATTACCCCTGTGCCTGACTGAACTCGAGCATTTGCTCGCCTCGCTTGGAGTCACAGACATAAGGTAGGCTTTCCCATCATCTTTCTGCACCTGGTTCTCCCCCCTAAATCAGTTTCTTCCCCCTGCCCCATCCGTGCTTCCAGGTGCCGGATGCGGCCACCGAGAACCGCTCGCTGTCTGAGCTGCTCCTCCGTGGCAGGAAGGATGAAACTCCTGGCCTAATGTGCGAGCAGCGACAGAAAGCCCCTCAATTAGGGCTTGACAAATCCTCCCCCGCAGCCTCCTGGCCCTCCAGGACTGGGGGCGGGGGGACTCAGGGAGACGCTCATGCGGCAAGGATCTTGCTTGCATTGATTAAAAGCGACTGCTAATAACGGAGAGAAAATGTTCACAGCCCCAAACCATGTGTCCCTGATTTCCAAGGGGTCAGGATCTCATTAATCTTCTCGTGTACTTACAGCCTCGTGCCAGTTTACCTTTAAAAGGACACGGTTTGATGAAGGCGGAGGTAAGTTCCTTGGGCTCGCCACGGTCGCTGTCGCCGTGAGACACGGCAGGGAGGGACGGCGTTCCGCTGCGGCGCCGCTCGGGTGAAGACAACATTGAATTTGGGATTTGCCGCGATTGAGCAGACAGAATCCACGCACTGGAAATCTATTATTTTTTTCCATTTTTTTTCGTTGGAAACCGGTATTTTGACGGCAGAGTTAGCGGCTGTCTGTCTAAATGCGTCCCTCCCTTCGTTTTCCTCGGTGCGAGACTGGACGAGGTTTTGCAGCTGCGCTCTGGGTGGAGTTGGGTCACGGGCTGCCTCTGGGCGGTGGGCCCTTCCGTCTCAGGGTCTGAGGATGGGGTGTGCTCCCCAGCTGGCCCCGCTGGCCACCTGGAGCCTCGGAGGCTCAGCTCCAACTCCGAGGCCTGTCTGAGCCTCGCGCGCCAGCCTGGTGGGCTCCAGAACGTGTGTGTTCAACACCCAGTTCCCACCTGCCACGGCGTTTCCTCCGTGTGGCAAGCCCGCAGCGGTTTCCACGGTCAGGGGCGGTCTCGCACCTCTGACCTGCAGGGCGCGTGCGTGGAACCTTCTGCGTGCACAAAGCGGCTGCGTGTGGGGCTTGGCTCTGTGGAGGGAGGTGGGTCGCGGAACCCCCATTCCTCAAACCACGATGCACAGGTGCAGCCTCCGAGCTCTTCGGCAAGGGCTGCCCCAGGGGTCGGCGCCTGCCCTGTGGAGATTAGGGCAGGCGGATGGTGGGCTGCCCTGGGAGACCCCCACGGAGGCGGGGACTGGACTCGGACTGGGCTCTGGGTTGGTGGGTCAGCCCAGGAAATGCGGGACTATTTCCACGTCCAGGAATGGGCTCACCTCACCGTTCCCTCCAGCATCAGCAAGCCCCGAGGTGTCAAAGCATCGGACACACAGAAAACACAAAGGCGTGGTGGACACACCTTATTCCCATGGAGGGAAGTCTCTGGAGAGGGTTTAGATGCCCAACACCCTCTGCGAGCAGAGGGAACTGCAGAGTTTGTGCCAAGGGGCCCCTCTGTTGCGGGGGGTGGACATGAGCATGAAGATCTTTTCTTTGTGTGTGTGTGGGGGGGGGCAGTCTGGGTACTTTCTTGCCTAAACCCCCAAATAGAAGATGCAGGGACACACAGAACTGTGTCTGAGAATCGCCAACAGGCTCCACGGGCAGCTAGCTGGGAATTCTCCGAGTCGGAGACGGACGGAGCAAGAGACACTCATTCCCGCCGGGCAGACTTCTCCGACTGAAGACCGACGGTGCGTGGTGGGACCGCTCTCCTGGATCCTTGCCCCTGCCCCCTGCACCCACGAATCCATGCTGATGCCTGCTGGTATCGTTCCACGGTCTGGGACAGGGCACAGTCTCCCCCGTGAGCGATCCCAGCAGCCCCTGTCTGCTCGCGGCCCTGCCTCCTGCTTCCGACCTACTTCCCACGGAGCCGCCACATTCCCTGGATGCAGCAAGAGGTTAAGCAAGCGATGGCACACGATTGTTTTCAAAACTCACAAAGCAAAAATAAGGACAATTGTAAAAAAGAAAAGGGGGGGGAACGGGGCTTGACAAATGGTGCCTGGACCTTTTTAGATGCATTACAGATTCTGAATGGGAGCCACGCATGGTACATTGGGAGAGGTGGTCTTTGGTGTAATGTCAGTTCTACGGAGCTCGCTTGCCTTGGGGCTGTGAGTTATCGAGCTGTGAATACTATAGGAGGGACTATTACAATAAATCGTGTAAAGCCACCCATGTTTCATAATCTGACTATGAATCCAGGCGAAACTTGGTTTACAACTTCCTCCGAGAAGGAGCCCCAGAACGGACGGTGTAGACGCGGATGGGAACACATCCAGCCCCCGTGTGCCGGAAGCGCCCACCATGCGGTATAAATGAAGCGATTAGGGGTGCTATGGGTTTCCATTTGCAACTGTAGGAGCCAGCCAGAGAAGGGGGAGATTTATGCAGAGCTCCGTTGTGCGTGGTGTTTGATGTGGGAAGCACCCTTTACTCCCTGTGCTGGATCTTCCTGCGGGAAGGTGGGGTTGTGCAGTCGTCTGCTTGAGCTGTGGTGCAAAGGGTCTGGGGTAGGGGGTCAGGACCACTGGTGGCCTTCCCAGCCTCTCTAGAGGTCAGGCTGATGGTCTCCAGCCTGATGGTCTCCAAGCTGATGGCCTCCACACACTCCAGGTGTGTGTCCCATTTGCACAATGGCATAGTGGGGCCTTTCCCACGAGCACGTGTGGCTTTGAGGAGAACCTCTGGGCCATTCCTATGGAAGGGACTCAACGTCACATGATGTGGGCCTTTACGAGTCTGTGTGGGGCTCCATCAGCAGGAAGGAGAGTGTAGAGCTGGTCTTTCTTGGTTCTCAGCCATCGATCTTTGGGTCCTTTCTGTGGAAAATCTATGTGATGGTTAACTTTATGCAATTTGGCTGGGCCAGTGTACCTGGATATTGGGTCAGACCCAACTTGGCTGGGCCAGTGTGCCTGGATATTTGGTCAAACCCCTGTCTAGATGTGCTGCTGGGAAAGTATTTTTTAAGATGGGATCGACATTTAAATTGGCGGACTTTGAGTAAAGCAGGTGGCCCACCATCACATGGGTGGCCTCGTCCAATCAGTTGAAGGTGTTAGGAGGAAACACACTGACCTCCACCGAGCAAGCGGGAATTCTGCGATCGTGTGGTCTCTAGGGTCTGACTGTAGCCTCAGCTCTTCCTTGGACCTCCACCTGCTGGCCGACCCCACAGAACTGGGACTCTCCAGCCTCCAGAGTCGTACGACCGATTCAGTCAAACAAATCTCTCCGTGTCCCTGTCCACACCTTACTGCTCTGTGTTTTTGCAGAATTCTGACTTATACAACCTGTCTGCTGGCATTGTCATCTCATCCCCTTCTAGGATGCGGCCGATGCCTTTTCCCCCCAAGTCCATGGTCAGGCAGGAGTCCAGAGAAGGTGAGGGGGGTCTCCTGCTGCCATCTGAGGCTGGTTTCCACCCGCTGCACAGCTGCTCGTCCAGGTAGAGAGCATGGCAGGGACACATGCTCCCCCAGCTGGACCAGCTCTACAACATCAGGGCAAACGCCAGACCCCCTGCCCCCACACCCGCAGGCCTCGGTGTCATTCCTGTAGGGGTTTCTGCACACGGCCATCCAGAGGTGCACGTGTGGTTAAGAGCGAAATCTCTGAGGTTAGAACGTCTGCATTCCAATCCCAACCCTGCTGCTTACCATAGGACGGTCCCTGGCCCCCAATCAAGTCTCTGTGACTCGGTTCCCGTGTGCAGAATGGGGCTTCATGCAGAATAAATGAGCTCACAGGGAGAAAGCGTAGAGACCGGCTCCTGGCTTGCCGCTGGACTGCACCTCAGCGTTGGCTGCTGGGGGTTCTTGTTCTGAAACAGAAGGTTGGACGGGCTGTCTCAGAAAGGAAGGCGCGGATGCTCAGAGACGCTGTGCACCCAACGGGGAGACACGCAGCGGGGAGGCAGCCTAGTTTGCATTTCCCTCTGAGCCACCCAGGCTCCCTGTGTCTCCACACTGCCTTCTGTTTATCTACCCTTCCACCCACGGAGGGGCTCTTGGCTCGTTCCCACTTCGGGGCTGTTCTGACCAGACCTGCGATGCATGCCTCTGTAAATCAGCTGCGCAAACACCTGCTTGTGAGTCTTCACGGTAAATACCGAGGAGTCGAATGGCAGCTGAGTGCCCATGCCAATGGGGTCTCCTTCTGGGCTGACGGAGGGGTCTCCAAGCTGGACAGACGGGGTGGTTGCCCAATGCAGTGAGTGGTCTAAGTGCCACCAAGTCGTACACTTTAAAATGGTAAGGGGTTGGGGTGCCTGGGTGGCTCAGCCTTTAAGCATCTCCCTTTGGCTCAGGTTATAATCCTGGGGTCCTGGGATCGAGTCCTGCATCAGGCTCCCTGCTCGGCGGGAAGCCTGCTTCTCCCTCTCTCACTCCCCCTGCTTTGTTCCCTCTCTCGCTGTCACTTTCTCTGTCGAATATGTAAATAAAATCTTTAAAGAAATACAATGGTATGGAATAGGTGCCCCTGGGTGGCTCAGATGGTTAAGCATCTGACTTTTGATCTTAGCTCAGGTCTTGGTCTTAGGGGTGGAAGTTCAGACCCTGTGTTGGGCTCTCAATTGGGTATGGAGCTGATAAGATAAGATAAGATAAGATAAGATAAGATAAGATGGTAAGGGGTTAATTTTATATTATGTAAATTCTACCTCAATTAAAAAAAAAAGGCTCATTTACAGAGCACAAGCCCAAGACCGTAGCCTGCACACTACCCACCACATCCTGCATTGGCCAAGACGCTCAGGCATCACGGAGCTCAGACTCGTGGGGACATAGACCTTCCCGGGTTTGGTGGCATAAGGCGAGCTGGGCGCTTTGCACATCATACAGAATCAGGGATGGGAATCATTTCCCCCGAACCAGCCACGTGTGGGTTTCAAGGGCGGAAGTCTGAATCGTCCTGTAAATCACCTTTGCCTCCAAGGACCCGCTGGTTTCATGGGAAAATCATTGCTAATTTTATTTCCTGTTTTGTATAATTTTTAACCAACCACCGCAAAAGCGATTTGCCGCTGCGGCGGCGCGATACAGCGTCCCATTCGTCTCCCATTAAGTGGCGTATCCAGTCACCGGTTGCGGCGGACGGAGGCAAACCCGCGCGCGGAGCTTGGGGCGCGCGGGGCTTCCCACCCGGTGCCGGCGCGCATGGCCGGTCTCCGCGCTCTGCTGTCGCTTCTTGCTTGCCGTGCTGGGAGCAGGGGACGCTCCGAGACACGGTGTCCTGTGTCCTCTTCCCACCGCCCACCCTGAGTCTGCGTCTCTGAGGGTCCCGCCTGCGTGTCCAAGGGCCCCGCCCATCTTCAAGGGTCCCCCCCCACCCCACATCTCCGAGCCCTCCGCCTGCGTCTCCGAGGACCCTGCAGGCGTCTCCGAGGACCCCCCTGCGTCTCTGAGGGCCCAGCCTGCGTCTCCGAGGGTCGCCCCTGCGTCCCCGAGGGCCTACTCGCATTGTGAGCGCGCGCAGCGTCGGCACTGTCAGCCTGGTGCCTCCAGCGCGTGTGCCGGGACGTGAGCACCCGAACCGACTGTCCCCTCCGCCCCATGACTGCCGCTGGACGCGCCCGTGTCCCTGCTGAGCCTTCCCTTCCCGTCTCAGGCTCTCCCACTCCTCCTCGGCGTCCTCCTCGTCCGGCTGCCCGGGATGATTCCGTGCGGCTGGATGGAAGACGCTGGAAATCGGCATCCAGTCCCAGCCACGCTGGCGCCTCGACTCCTGAAATCCCGCCGACGGCTGGACCATCTTCCCAGCACCTGCTTCGGATGCAGCAACAGGAAGGCGTTGAACCCAGTTTCCTTTCCCCACCGAGGAGCCGGAAGGAGGGTGCCAAGGGCGGCCGCCCCGGGTGCGCCCGCGGTGCGCGTGTTGGTCGAGCCGGTGCCCTGTCCTGTGGGGGCGCTGGCCGGGCCCAGGACGGACAGCGGAGAAGCCAAGACCGACAGAGGAGGCAGGGCCGCGGCCCGCGCGCGGGTGGGGGAGTGAGAGCGATTGTCTTCAGCTAATGGCAACGCAAATGGCATTTATGGCCCTAATTTACGGAGCATTAATAGTGGTGGAGTTGAGGTAAATCATTTTACTATTAAGATTTATGTCTGGAGGGCCAAGGACTAATTTCCATAATGCATTTACAGAATCCATCTTGTCCCTCCGAGGCCGGGAGCGGGCAACGGCCTCTGACCCCAGGGAGCCCCCCCTCCCCACGGATGGGGCGACCTCGCTCTCCCTTGCCTTCCGTCTGTGCGTCCCTCCTTGTCTTCTGAAGACTGTCTGCAGAAGAACTTGGGTAGGAGGGAGACAGAAAACATGTCCATCGCCTTGGCCTCAGGGAATCTGCTTCCTCTAGGTCGGGAGTCTGCTGAGGACCCAGAGGGACAGTTCCCGCCGGGCCCGGGGCACCAGAGTGTGTGGGACGGGGACCTGCGGCTGGGCGTGCGTGTTTGCAGATGAGGACACAGCACGGGAGGGAGCTGTGTTGCAGGCTGTCCACGGGGGACCCAGGCACTGACCCCAAAGGGGCTTGTGTAGCCATAGCGAGGAAAAGCGGGGTCTGTCAGGGAAGTCTGGGACGCAGTTTGGGGAGACCCTCGTGCCTCGTGGGGAGACCATGTATCCTGAGGAATCCTTCACACTGCCCACGTGACCACACGGGGTGTGTGTGCCACCGGGTCGCTGACAAGACGGGGCGGACGGTGCAGAACCACGTAGATGAGACAGGATGGCGTGAATGTCCCCAGTGAGGTGACAAGAGGGGGCCCGGAGTGTCCATGCTGGAAGTGTCGGGGGCTGCTCTCATCTGCCTGGGCTCCGGGGACGAGTGTCCCCATTGCACCCCACTCATCCTGTCACCCAGACCCACAGGCTCTGCACCGTGAGCAGGTCCCTGCGGCCCAGCTCAGCTTTTCCGGTCTATCTCCTGTTGTAAAAACTAACGTTAAAGAGATAACAGGGGACACCGTCATGGGCGGACGACCCTTCTACCAGTCGCGTGAACTTTTCATTCCAAGAAGAGTTTGTTTCCCCTTCTTGCTAAAGACAAAACCTGAATCCATTTTTTAAAGGCTTTATTTATTTATTTGCGAAAGACAGAGAATGAGCAGGGGTAGAAGGGCAAAGGGAGCAGGGAGCCCCACGTGGGACTCAAGCCAGGGTCTCCAGGATCATGACCTGAGCCAAAGGCAGATGCTTCAGCGACAGAGCCACCCAACTGCCCCCAGAAGGTGCCCCAAATCTTTTACGGACAGGCGACCAGGGAAACCATTTCCAAAGCCCAGCGAGGAAGCGATCAGGCTGCCAAAGCCAAACTCCACGTGGCCATATTGCTTCCCGGAGAAAGTCACCGTGGGGAACAGAGAGGTGAGAAATGTGTGAACGCTGCGTGGATCACAGGGACTTTTGCACCAGAGCCGGCAGATGAGAGCCTTAGTGCCAGTCTGAAAACCGCAGCTCTCTGGGCGAGCCGTTTCCTCGGAGCCAGCGGTCTGCCAACCGGCAGCCCCAACAGGACACGGCAGATTCACCGTGGGTGAACTTTGCAAAATACAGAGCCTCCTGGAAACTCTGGTCTTACTAACTCTGCCGACTGTGCTCAGACTGCGTGCTCCAACGCGGGCAATTATGATAACATCACAATCTTCCCAAAAATGCGTGTCTGCCTTCTGGGTGTCGTCTCCGGCAAGCGCAGGCACCGCTGCTTTCCATGCGATGCTTTGTGTGCGTGTGCGACACTTATCGATGATCTTTTCCCTTCTTGAAAGAAAACAATGTTTCCTTGGCCGAAGCAAGTGGGAAATCCAGCGGCTGCCTTCCGAGAGATGCCGAGACCTTTCTAAAGTCTGTCGTGTGCCGCGGATTTATTTCCAAACTCGCTCCTTCCTTCGCCTCTGTCTGTTCCCGTGAAGTCAGCCCGCGCTGTAGGGTATGTGGGCAAGCGAAGAAGTGGGATTTATTTGCAGTGGGCTTTCCGTGGACGCCACGGAGCGTTCGGAGCCAGGACTACAAGTCCGCAGTCTGTAGTTCGCCAGGATGCTCAGCTCACAGTTAGGCGGCATCATGGTTTTTTCTCAGTTAAGTCTGTGTTAAGTGGGAAGCCCTTTTGGTGAATGGCTTGCTCACCTGGGGCAGTTGGGGTACTAACAGCAAACGCCGGTGGGCACATAAACAGCAGACCCGTATTTCTCATGATTCTGGAGGACGGACGTCCGGGATCCTGTCACTGAGCCTCTCTGTGCCTCCGTTTGTCGACCTCTGAAAAGGAGCGATTGTTCTACTGAATTGGGCTACTGCAAAGCTTCTGAGAACTAATGATGGGAAGAGCTTGGGGGTGTAGAGCAGGCGTCTATGGGACGCTCACTCCCGCCCCCGACAGGCGGCCGAGCCTTGGAAGTACATGGTCAGAGCGCACGCAAGGTCAGAGCCCCGGACTTGAAACAGCTACGGCGTGGGAGGGACCCCGCGTCCATGGACGGATGAATGGGAAACCAGAATGTGGTCCATCCACGGTACAGATGCTGTTGAGTATGAGTCAGCCTTAAACATAAGGAAGGGCGTCCCGCACCTGCCGTGACGGGGAGCAAGGACGTCCTGCACCTACCCTGAGGTGGATGGACCTTGAGGACATAAGCCAGGCACCGAAGGACAAACCCTGCCTGATTCCACGTCCACGGGGTCCCTAGAGGAGTCCCACCCACAGAGACAGAGAGGAGATGGGGGCCGGGGCTGGCACTGGGGCTGGGGAGATAGTGTTTCATGGGGATAGAGCTTCCGTTTGGGGAGATGGAAAGTTCTGGAGATGGTGGTGGGGACGTTTGCCCTACAGTGTGTGTGCGCTCAATGCCACTGAGCTGTGCTAGTGAGGATGGTTAAGGTAATACGTTTTCTGTTGTGTGTATTCTACCACAATAAAACAAAAACTGGGGTAGGGAAGCCTACATTCTGGTGCGGAAAGAAAGATGACAGAAGGTAGCATTGTCAGTAAAAGGGTAACATCCAGGTGCAGAAGGACACTGAAGAGGATCCCACAGAGGAAGCCACGGGGATCAGGTGTGGGGTGCTCAAGGTGACACATGTGCTTTGACACTGAATGGTCACAAGAAGACCAGATCGGCAGGAAGAGCATCTTGAGAAGGAGCACGTGCAAGGGGCCTGGGGTAAGAAAGAGGTGAACTCGCCAGCATGGTGTGGCGGGACACAGGGTGCGGTTGGGACCAGAGGGCCCACACTGTCTGAATCAGGCAGAGCCCCTTGGCCGTGCTGGACACATGGGGTTCCTCAGAAGGGAGATGTAGAGACCATGCAGGCATTTATTTGCAGAGATTTGGGGTTTCTTCCGTGTCACTTATTCCTCCTCTTCTTTCTTGCGGGGGCAAGCGTGAGCCACAGCAGACCAATTGCCCAGCCTGGTTCATGCCAAGGGGTGGCTCAATCAGGGTGAGGGTTTTCCTCGAAGGCAAAGCCAGCCTGCATTGGACACATCCTCATCACCATACTTGGACCTGTCCTTTCTATGGGGTTGGACCCGTAGGAATCACTGTCCTCAATTTAAATTCATATTCCTTCCACAGGCCGGGGCGGGGAGAGGGGGGAAATGCACAGACTTCCATATTCAGAAAAGAATGTGCATTTAATAAAGTACCACGGTGCTTGAACCTCTCTCGAAGGGGGAGGGACGGAGATGCCAACGTGGGACGTGGTTAATGATTCCCCCTGATGAGTAGGTGCAGGAAGTGAGCGGAGCGTTCCCTGTTATCACTGACACATTTATTAAATTAAGGTAGCAAGTCAAGCCTGCAGGAATAAAGCATCATTTTTATGCTGTTTACACATTACAGGGTCCCGGGGGACTCCTTATTGGGGGTTATAAATGCATCAGGCAGCGTGCGTGAACCCGTATGCTGGCACCGTCTCAGAGCAGACGTGGATTAATTGATTTCTAATGGAATATACACGGGGCCCTTGTGCTTGGCTCTGCATAGGACACCCTCTCCGGAAGGAGGGAGATGGCCTTGCACACGCGGGGACGCTAAATCAACCATGCCTGTCCTACAGCACATTTAACCCTTTCTTTCGCGGTTGGGGGCAGTGGCTCTGGGGGACCCCTGAGGCCCGGCCCGTCTGCTGGGTGATAATTTGTGTTCCGTGTGTTTAAAATCGTGTTCCGAAATTTCCGTACAGATACTCAGTTGTTCCTTTCTCCCAGAAGTAAGGGATTTTTATGGAATTAAAATAAAAGGGACGTTTCTAAGTAGATAGAGCCGGGAAAAAGAACACTGGGTAGTCTTCCTGACTCCAGGAAGTTTCGTGGTTGCTCAGTGGCTGACAAAGACACATCTGGATCAGAGGTTGTGGCTGTCAGCATGGCTGCAGTAGGTGTGTGTACAAATGCTTTCTGTGAACGAAAGTTACACGGTGTCCCTTCCTTGCTTCTGCCCTGTGAGCTCTGCTTCATTGCCCATCCTCTGTGCTGGGAGGGGTGAGGCCAGCAGGGAAGGCACAGCGGCAGAGAAAGGGAGGGGGCCGGGCAGGCAAGTCTGTGTTCCCAGAGAGCAGAGCCAATGGGGTCTCTCTACCACCTGCTGTCCACGTGCCTACCTGTCTGTCTACCATCTCTGTGTGTATGTGTTTCTCTATCTATGAATTTATGAGTCTCCTTTTATCTATCCATCCAATCCAATATCCATCAATCCCTCCCTACATCTATCCTTATCTCTCTCTCTCTCCATCCATCCATCCCTACATTTATCAATTGTCTATCCATCCACCCTGATGTCTATCAATCCATTCCTACATCTATCACCTATTCATCCATCCCAACATCCATCTATCCGTCCATCCCTACATATAACCCTATATCTATCCATCTAACCATCCTCTATCCATCCATCCATCCACCCATCCCTATATCTATCGATTTATCTATCATCATCCCCATCCATCCATCCATCCATCCATCCATCCACCCATCCATCATCTATTAATCATCTATCCATGTAACCATCCCTACATCTATGTATCTGTCTATCCATTCCTCCCTTCATCCATGCATCCCTACATCCATCCATCCAACCATTCATCTATCTACCTATCTATCTATTATCCATCATTATCTATCTATCTATCCATCCACCCATCCAACCATCCATCCATCCATCCATCCATCCATCCATCCATCTATCCATCCATCCATCTGTCCATCTGTATCTACATGTTATCTATCTATCTATCTATCTATCTATCTATCTATCTATCTATCTATCTATCCATCCATCCATCCACCCATCCATCCATCCAGCTATCCATTCATTCATTCAACCATCCATCCATCCATCCATCCATCCATCCATCCATCCATCCATCCATCCCTACATCTATCTATCTTCTCTCTCTCTCTCTGTCTATATATCTATCTATCGTCTATCTATGTTTGTGGGGGCAATTATGTACATATTGATCTCTATCTCCATCTCTCTCTCCTGGAGAAAGAGCAAGATTTATTTTAAAGAATTATAAGGAATTGGTTCACACAGTCATGGAAGTCCAGGTCCAAGTGCAAAATTGGTGCAGAAGACCAGCAGGCTGCAGACCCAGGGAGGGAGTGATTTCACAGCTGGACTCATCAACTGCAGGATCCCCTCTTCCTCCCAGGAGGTCAGTCTTTGTGCTAGTCTGCTCTTTGCCTGATTATGCGAGGCCCATCTATCCTTGGGAAGGCCATCTGCTTTGCTCGGTCCACTGATTCAGATGCTCATCTCATCTTGAAACACACACACACACACACACACACACACACACACACACACACACACACACACAGAATAAAGCTTGGCCACAGGGGCCCAGCCAGGCAGACACTTACAATGCACCGACATGCAGAGGATTTAATAACTTATAATAGAAATAATAAGGCTGACTCTCAGCTGATCTGCTAATGTAGATCACTGGATAATACAGAGCCATAAGTTAGCTTGTTTTACAGCTTTTGTAAAGAGGGGAAATTTGTCTGTGGCCACGAACGGGATGTTCCCTGCGGGAATGCTCTGTTATCATAAGGCTGTGTTACTGCGTGGACTTGACCTGACTGCTCTGGGATGCTTCCGGCCTTCCTGAGCATCCGTTTGTTGAAAGCTCATGCCCTGTGGCTCCTGACCCTGCCTCTGTCCCTCCTGGAATGAGCCAGCAGCCTTAGGAACACAGCTGAGGGACCCCATGTTGAGTGCCTGATGCCCAAGGACAGAGGCCCCACAGCCTTGGGACACGGCTCACTTCTTCTTCCATGCAATTGGCTTAAAATGACAGAACCCAGGCATCCTCGCCCGTGGGTCAAAGGGACAGTCCTTCCTCCCTGGATGGACTGGGGGCTTGTCCCCTCCTCCATGGGTGGACAGAGGCTCCTCCCTTCCTCCCTGGATGGCCAGAGGCTCTTCCCCTCCTCCCTGGATGGACCACGGGCTCCTCCCCACCTCCCTGGATGGACCAGGGGCTCCTTCCGTCCTCCATGGGTGGACTGGGACTCCTCCCCGACTCCCTGGCAGAGATTCAGTTCCACTGTTTTCCTGTAAAGAAATCCTTACCTTTCGGGCTCTCCTTCCCTGGTAAACGGGGCACGTGGGTGGGGAGAGAGCGTGTGAGCGGCACGCGTCCAGTGCCGCTTTCTGCACGGAGCACCTCGCTGGGGCAGCTCCGTCCCTGCGCACCGTCCCCGGGGCCCGAACCGCGCTGGGGCTCGGCGCCTGCTGGCAGAAGGTCCCAGGCAGCAGGAGGCACAGGCGCGAGCGGCCGCGTGACTGCCGTGTGTGCGGAACGGGTGTGAGCGCCGGTGGCGTCTGCTCCATTTTCACGCTTCCGTGGTTCCTGTCGTGTGGGCTCCCGCCACGCCAGAACGCCTTCGAGAAGCGCCGTGGTTCTGAGCCTCCAGGTTAGCTTCTCCTGGGCACGCCTTCCTTCTGGCCCCGCCGCTGCCTTTCCTTGCTGAATTTGTGGCTTCTGGGCCAGGCCCTGCAACAGTTCCTGTCCGTGTCTTCGGCGATTAGTGTGAGAAGTGACGTTCATGCCTCGGTGACACGGCTGGATGGAACCACCTAAAGCAGACGCTGGAACGCGGTGACCTGCGCACGGAGCACAGGAACAGATGTCTGCCATGTGCGTCACGCTCCCCTTCAGACACCCGTGGTCTTAAAATTCAGAGAAACACAAGTTTAAAAAAATTGGACTTCTCCAGGACCGACATGTTTGAAAAAAATTACCGACGGTTTTGTTCCCCTGCGAAGCCCTGAACGTCAGGTCACGTGCCCGTGGCTGGCGGGACCCCTCCCTATGACCGGTGCGGTGGTCACGGTCCTTCTCCCGGGTAAATGGGGCCCCAAAGTCGCACCATGGAAGGCTTTGCTCTTCTTCAATCGGCAGCAATGTCTGGGCTAATCCCACGTGGCTCTGAATATTTGTTCGATTTGTGTGTATTTGGCTTCTTGGTTTATTTGTGTCAAAAGGTTCAAATTCCTGTCCTGGAAAGCTCACCGGTGGTTGGCAGCATGTTTCCGTGGGGCATCTCTCACAGCCCTGCCTCCCGCGGCCTCGGCACGGCCTGGCCCGAAGCAAACATGCCAGAGGCTACGCGGCGAAGGACGTCCTGATTGGGAAATTCGTAAAGCGTCGGATGATGGAAAATCACCCTCGTTTCTAGTTGTTCCTGGTGCCCGACCTGGACCGAAGTTACAAAGTCTCAGATACACGTAGAGCACATACTTGTGCAAATGCACAGACTTGATGTCGTTCCCGTTTTAAAATTATATGTGTCACTGGTCTTACATACACTTACTCTTTGGGCAAAAGCACCTGAGTAGCCTTGCTTTTTTTTTTTGTTTTTAATATAAGGTTATGGAAAGTGATAAAAAGCAAGGAATCTCTCCAATTTCTTTAGCTTTGGTTCCTCCGCAGGAAGAGGGAGACAGCTGCTGCCCTAGAGACCGAGGACTGTTGAGGAAAGACACTGCCCTTCTCTGTCATCTTCCAGGGGGTCTAACCTGAGCCCGTCGGGGAGTGGTCCTGGGCTGCACCTGGGACCCGCCGGCCTGCACCTGGGGCCCTTTTGCTCTGTACCTGTGACTCACTGGGCTGCACCTGGGACCTGCCGGGATGCGTGTGGGACCCTCTGTGCTGTACCTAGGACCCTCTGAGGTGCACCTGTGACTTGTCAGGCTGCACCTGGGACCCTCCGCACTGCACCTGGGACCCTCTGCGCTGCACCTCGGACTCACCGGACTGCACCTGGGACCTCCCAGGCTGTGGCAGCGCATCACTATCAGATGGAATTCTTTCCAAGCTCCGATGACCAACCAGGTGCTGAATGTGGACCAGAGACATGCAGATTCCGCACAGCACATCCCGTTCCTACATCCCACTAGCAGTGTGGAGACCGGGGCCCCTGGCACCATGTCTGCTCGGCCACAGTCGGGTGCTCCGCGGATGTGCATGCAAAGCCAGCCCTTTCTGCACCCTCAGCACCATGGACCCAGTTCTTCTGTCTCCGCAAATTCATACGTGGTGCCATAAATCCTGGTGTGATGGGATCTGGAGGTAGGGTTTGGGGAAGGGGATGAGGTCATGGGGTGGCATTCATGTTCTCATACGAAGACACGTAAGGGGGTCTGCCTGGGGTCTATGTACCGCCTGCCTTGTGGGGAGGGTACAAGGAGGGGGTGCTCGCCCAAATGCCCCCCTCGCTGCCCCCCACCCCAGACCTGCAGCCTCTAGGACTCCAGCAGATGAAAGCGTGCCCTCTGGGGCTGCTGATGGAGACTCCCGAAATGCTTGCACTCGGGAAAGACAGTGCGTTGGGTCACGAACTGGAGGGAGAGCAACCCCAGAAGGACGAGGCTAGAAAACCGGCATCAGCCACGCCCCTTCTTATGCAAGACACCCTCACTGGGGCCACAGGGCCAAGGGCTTTCCATGCCGGAAGCTTCTGCTGCCGGCACCGTCCTCGTTAGACCTTCCCGGGGCGGGGACCGGGTCTCCGTGCGGTTCTGCCGGACCTACGCCCAGGTGGTCCCCAACTGCTCCCGCCGGGGGGGGGGAGGAGCCAGAGGGACGGAGGATGCTGGTGCCTGACGGGGGGCAGGGACAGGGAGGGACGATGTCCCGGGACCACGCTGGCATCCGGACACCAGGAGGAAAATCCTGGGGCGCCCCCTGCATTTGTAGGTTCCCAAGGAGCCACGGTGACTCCACGTACCCCGCAGGCTACATGAGTGTGCAAGGTGGAGGGAGGGATCGAGGCGTCCTGGTGGGCCCTCTGCCGACCCCAGGCCCCTGACGGCGGGGCAGCTCAGGTGTGGGTAAGGCCCCCAGCACCTCCCGCGGACTCCGGCGGCAATCTTGGCTGTGGCCTCTCCGATCCCCAGTATTTGGCGTGTTTGTGTTCATTCCCCCGACCTCGTCTGTTGCACTGAACATTTCGACTACAATATCATTTTATCAAAAAATATGCCAGATGATGGCTTTTTGTTTCCCTCCCCAAGGGAAGAGCACAGAGGCGCCCAGATAACCAATTTTGGTGGTTGAGGTTGGATTTCTTTTTTTAGCAACGCGATGTTTTGTGCATTCCAGGACCCGTGCTTTCTGGGCACGGGTTGGTGAGGTCAGCCACCTTACCTGTCTCACGCCGGCTCCGAGCACGCGGGCCACGCGGCCCTGCAAGCCAGCCTCGCCCGCGAGAGGCTTCCCGCCCGGCCGGCGTCCAGCGCTCTCGCACACGCAACTCGATGTGCAGAAACACTGGGGTCCTCAGGGACAAGACTGCAACACAGATGAGGTAAGAGAAAGAAAAATACAGTTCTGACCTCTCTCTCCTGCAGGACGTTTTCAACGGAGCAATTAGCCCGACGGCAGAGAGGATTTAAGTGTCTCAAATAATGAGTCTCCCCTCCTCGCCCGTGGGGTGTGTGTGCTTTTCCCCTTTTCTCGGTGGCTGTTGGGGGTTAGCTCTCTTAACTGCTTTAGCAGAATGACGGGGAGAGGAAGCCGGATGCTTCCCAAGCCCACAATTATGGGCAACCGGCCACCACCTCCAGGGCAGGAACGTATATTGTGGGAATACGACCTGATTATTTATCCGACGGTCGAGGTGAGGGCCGTCGGGGGCTGGGAAGGTGACCCCAGGCAGCCTCTCTGTGGAGGAGATGTGACCTGTAAATGGAAGCCCTGCCCGACTCTGCATGGAAACGCTCTCTTTGCAAATCCACCAGAACTGTGGGCATCCTCGTGGGGTTGGCGCGATGGGCACGTTTTTAAGAATGCGATCCCATAGCCCCTGCGCACCTGGGAAAGAAAACGCAATTCTTTGTTGGTTCCATGGTTGCTTTTGTTCCGGATGGCCGGCTCCGACGTCCGTTTGCAAGGGGAGACGCTGACACCCCGAGCCGCGGGGTACACAGAGCTCACATAATAAGGTGTATGCAGGCGGGTCCCCCCGTTTCTGAAAGCGGAGATGATGTGCACACAACGAAACGTCAGCCACCGCCAGGTAACAGCTCAGAGGTGTTCAGTCCATTTACCAACCACCACGTGTGTCTGCTTCCAGGACTTTCCATCCCCTCAAGGACACCGTCTGTTGGCACGAGCTGTCCCTCCCCTTCCCCTCTCCAGCGCCGCGCAGCCACGAACCCACTTTCTGTCCGTGCATATCCCCGTTCTGCACGTTTTGCATCAACGGGATGGTGCGCGATGGGGCCTCGTGTGTCCGTTTCTCTCCCCGAGGTTCATGTCTTCGAGGTCTGTCTGTGGGGTGGCACGGGCAAGCTTGTGTCGGAACGCATGTTTCCGATTTGGGGTGCACGGCCCCAAGAGTGGGGTCTCTGCCTCACTCAGTAATCCCATGGTTGGGCTCCTGTGGAAGGCAGGTGCTCAGAGGAAGTGATGCTTCCTGCACTGTTTGCAGAGCACTTGTTTTGCACACTGTTTGCAGAACACCCAGGGCAGAAACATCAAGTCTTCCTTGATTTTTTTTCTTTCTTCCAGAGGGAGACAAGTTAGGGGAGCATCGCGGGGGGCGTCTTAGCGGTGGGAATCCTTTCCTGCCGAGCTCCAAACCCCCTGCCCACCTGCAGGGCTGTCAGCAGATCGGTGAGTGACTGGGGTCCTTCAGTCCCCACCTTCCCCCCAAAAGTTCCCGAATCCCACTGATTTACCCTCTCCCTCCTTATCCTGTTTCCTCTGCTCTGATTGTGCTCATCAGCTCAGTTCAGAAGTTGCAAAATCTTCCGCCATCCATTCTTGTCCCTGTCCCCTCCCTCACTCAATTATTTGTTACTGCCCCCCCCAGGGTTGGGGGATAGATTGAGGGATGTGGAAACTCACTGGAAGAATTGCACCCCTCTCCCTTGATGGGGGCATTGATTTCCATTGTGCTGAGCCCTTTGCATGAGACAAAATACCTTTCCTCTATTCTCTTAGGTTCTGTGACTGGGACCTGCAAATGAATCTGATAGGATCCAGATCAACAGGAAGAAAGGCTCACTATGTACGCCCAGGTCCAGGGAGGGGGAGCCTCATGGGACAGGAAGTAAAGAGCCAGGGAGGTAGTTAGATGGGGAACATGTTTATCGTTACAACAAATAGGGGCTGCATTTGTGAACACACAATACTGAAGGAAAAGGGATTTTTGTGGAAATTGTGGGAAGGTAACCTTGGAGGAAGCTCAGGGAAAATAAGGTTATGTAGTGCGGTTATGCAGACTCAAGTCTGTGTCCCGTTTACTAGGTCAGCCGGGGGAGGCCTTCACCACTCGAAGTTTATGCCCTGCTTTTAGGCAGCGGGGGGACGGTACAGATCTTTCCCTGATCTGCTGCTTCTCCGTTGCTTCTCCTCCAAATGATCTTCGTGGCCAAGTGGCCTCTTCTGGGCGGCGCTCCGTTCCCCTTCACCTCTAGTGTTGGAAAGGGCACGGGAGTGACTGCCTGCTTCTGCACGTAGGACAGTGGGGACCCCAGTGAGGGAAGATGCAGAGCTGGTGGCTCGGCCAAGCCTGGGTCCCTGCTTGAGGCTGACGGTGCAGACACTGGCCTGGGGGGTGTCCCGGGCCCTGACCTCACCCCCAGACCTAGCGGCTTCAGGGGTGCGGGCCAGGGGAGGTTGGAGGAGGGTCGGGCACAGAACAGCAGGCCTTTGAGACCGCAAGTCTCCAGTGAGCAGAGCACCTCGGACAGCTTCATCCTGAGAATAAAGAGGTCACTGGCGGGAAGGGCAAAAGGCCGCACATCAGAGCCCACGTCACCCGCATTCAGAGCCTGGCCAGTGGCTGCGGTCTGGTGGACTCAGCACAGGGTGGTCCTGGCCCACCAGCATGTCTGCCTGATCTGCATGTGGAAAGTCCCTGGCAGACCCTTCTGGCTCAGCCTGTCTGCAGGATGAGGGGCTGGGGGCCGGGATTCCGGGCTCCTTTCTTTTTGGGGACAGTCACCCTGGTCCCACCAGCTATGGTGGGAGCAGGAAGGCGGTGGTGCTTATGAGACGCACCAGCCTCATAGCTGTGGGTTCTGGGAGGGGTCATCACTGGGACTGATGGAGGTCCAGGTGGGGATTCTCGGAACCGTGAGACGGGGTCCGGTGCTCGTGAGCCGGGCATTCAGTGAAAAGAAGGGGCAGAGGTGCTCACGGGAATGGGACCCAGCTGACATCCAGGACGTCCAGGCCCAGAAGAGAGTGCAGACCCTGGGACGTGCGGTGTCCATGCACCGTGGACATGGAGATGTCTGCAGGCTGGACGGGCCCCTGCTGACATCCAGCCCAGAGGACGGTGCAGACCCTGGGACGTGGGGTGTCTGTGCACCGTGGACGTGGAGATGTCTGCAGGCTGGACGGGCCCCTGCTGACGTCCAGCCCAGAGGACGGTGCAGACCCTGGGACGTGGGGTGTCCATGCACCGTGGACGTGGAGATGTCTGCAGGCTGGACGGTCCCCTGCTGACGTCCAGCCCAGAGGACGGTGCAGACCCTGGGATATGGGGTGTCCGTGCACCATGGACGTGGAGACTCCCTGCAGGCTGGACACAGGGGAACAGGATTCTGCTGGCATCCACAGTGTCCAGGCCCTGAGGACCGTGCAGCTCCCTGGATCTATAATCAGCCAGGTCACATCCGGCCTCCGTCCACGTCGGGTGAATCTGTTCCTTGCGGTCTGAGTGACCAGTGAGCAGTGGAGTCTGTGTCTGTGCCTGATGTCCTGGGCTGGGCTGTGTGTGTGCGGAGTCCTGGCCCCACATCCCCCATCCCCCTTCACACTGAACACACTGTGGTCCCACTGCCATCTCGGGTTTCCTGCATCGGGGACCTTTGTGCTCCCCGCCTGCTCACGGTATACAGCAGGCACTGACTGTGTGTTCGCCAGCCAGACTTTATGCTCTCTTCTCTACATACTATAAGATCGCTCATTTTTACGTGCACTTTCAGGGTTGCTCTGTCCCTGGTTCTGGAGCATCCTCCCCTTGCAAACGGAGACCCTGGCCCTGTAACAGGGGTCAGGCAGCACTGCGTTCCTGTTCGTGGCCTGGTCACGTTCCCCTGCGTGCATGGACCTGTTGGGCCTCGAAAAACAAATCCAACATCTCGGACACATCGTCACAGTCTAGTTCGGTCTCCAAAACCCCTGCAGGCCGAGATGGTCTGCGGTCACGATGCCAGATTCAGGGAGAGCCGTCCACCGTGCGGACAGCACCGGGAGACGAGTCCTGGGAGGCTCTCGGCCGCCCCAAGGGCACGGTGTCCCCGAGTGCATCGCCGGCCGCTGGCCCTGGACCCACACAGGTCTGCGGATGACCAGCCCGCGGCCTCGACCTGTCCGTCCGTGTCTTTGAAGACGGCGGCCAGCCACCTCGGCCCAGAGAGCCGGTGAGACTTTATTTAGCAAAACACAGCTCTCTTCTGACCTGCTAATTAATAAGATGAAGGGATTCGGTCGGTGCGTCTGACGCGCAGGACGGCTGCAAGACCCCTGCTGCATATTAATGTCCGGCTCGTGGGGACGGAGCAGGAGGCGGCTGTGCAGACCCTGGCATGGGGGCGGGGGTGGGGAGCCGCCCGCCGGGGCG
>LNAC01000046.1:5803147-5918981 GCA_002007465.1 Ailurus styani | reverse complement strand
GGGGCGCGGGGGGGGGGCACGTTACCAGGCAGATGACAAAGAAGACGGGAACGTAACAAATCACAGCTGAAACAAATCACCATCGTCCCTGTTTTCAAATTATTATATTTCTGGGGAATTTCAGCCCGTTACATGAAAAGGAAGACAGTGGATCCGTGGGGCTTTGATAGCCAGGTTATGCTAATAATGAGGGCTCATGTAAAATGCATAAGGTGTGTCTTACTAAGGGAGAGGATTGCTCATAATTACTCCGTATACCTCATTCCGAACGGATGCATAAAGACCCCTTTACATCACAGCCTAATTACTTATAGACAGTTGAGCACAAAATTACTTTCATCTGCTCGAACATGTGGAGGGAGGGAGATTGGACCTGTACCTTTCAAAACAGCTGGCTGGCACGGTGGAAAATAAGGCCGGTGTTGTTCGGGGCTGATTGCAAAGTGCATTTTCTGATAATTAGATCGATTAAAGACAGACGCGCTGGCCCACGTGTGCGCTGGGAAGTGAAGAAATTTGAATAGGATGAATAACAAAGACGAAGTGGCTGGGTCTTGGGGTGGGGAGGAGTGGAGGGGTGCAGGGATGGATGGGTGTGCTCGGGGGACCGTCCCAGAAGTGAGGTGTCTGGAGGCCGGGTCGGGTGGGGACCCTCCTTGGAGGATCAGGTGGGGGTCCAGGGACCCAGCGGGGGCATCTTGCATGAGGCCCGTCGGCTGATCCTGGGTGCGAACGTCTTCATGATGCTTTGGCCTGGGTCTCCCGTGAGCCTGAGAGTCCACACGGGAGACACAGTTACTGGGGAGATTGGCCTCGGCTGGTTCCCACGGGAGGGAAGGTCCTTTCCCGGAGGCTGGAGCAGCCCACGGTCCGTGACCACGACAGGTGATGGGTGATGCCGTCCCCTCGGCAGGCCGCCGAGGAAAGCGGGGGACGTGGGCACAGGGCCAGGCACAGTCACCCATCAGCAGCCGTGGCTCCAAGCCTGGTCCATTCTCCAACGTGCCTCATACGGGGCGTGGTGCGGGCTGCTCCGGGAGCGGAGCGGGGCGGGCACCCGGAGACCCGACTGTGACCCACGTTGTCCTCGGTCCGTGCAGACCTCCTCCTTGGCATCATGGTTGGGTCCCTGGCTCCAAGGGTCTGCCCCCCGTGTGCCCCGTCCGCGCTTGCCGAGGGGACGCCAGAGAGCAGCAAGAGAGAGGGAGCGGACACGCCGTCGGCTGCACCTGTCACGGGCTGGAGCACACTGGTAGCGTCCAGCGTGGGGTGGGCATCCGGGAAGCAAAGCTGAGCCCAGCAGGGCCGGTGGCTTGGGAGGCAGACTCCAGCCTGAGCTCACTGCCCGGGGGCTGCTCCGTCCCCCGGCGTCCCCGGTCCCCTCTCGCTTGGAATAAATGGAAGACTCACCTTCTCCAAAGGAACGGGTGCGTTTCCAGGGAGCGCTGGGGTGGGAAGGGGCTCGCATCTATTTACCAGGACACATGTTCCAGCGGTCCAAGGGGCTCCATTGATCGCTAATAATTTAATCCTTGTAACAGACTGGCGGAGCCCATTATCCGGGAGTAGGCGTCCAATCGATATATTTTGCAAAATAAAGAGTCTATTGGAAGCACAGTAATAAAAGGAAAGGGAGCGGACCCTGTGGGTTTAATTTAGCGCTTCCCTCACCCGCCCGTGTCGCCAAGACGCATCGTAAAGCCATTTCCTTGTTAATCCTTGCCGATCGCGTCCCCGTGCCCGAAGCATGGCCAGCCCAGTCCGTGCTGGGGAGGGTGGTTGAAAGCCCCGCACACGCTCGTGGAAGGCACAGAACGACACGGCGGGGCTGCGGGAAGGTGCCCGAGGTCCTCGGCGGAGGCCCCAGAGGACTGCAGAGCTCGGGGCGCGTGCAGGCGGGCGCGTGTGCAGTGAAGCCCCATGGATCCCGATCGCAGGCAACGCTCATGAGAAATCCAATCGAGAGACCTTGGTTCTAGAGCAAGAACTGGAGCCGCGGGGAGGACACAAGGTGAGCCTGCCAGATGCGCCCAGTGGCCACGGGTGGCCCTCTGGGCATTCATTCTATGTCTCGGCCTCCTTGGCCCCTGCTGCCCGGTCTGGACACGATCCTGGGTGCGTCTGCGAGAGGGTTTCTGGAGGAGAAGAGGCTGGGAGTCAGGGGATGGAGTAAGGCGGACGGTCTTCCCCGGTGGGGGTGGGCCTCGTCTAATCAGTTGAAGGCCCGGCTAGCACATGGTGTAGAGGAAGACGTTGGCCCATTTTCGCGCTGCCTGCCTGCTTGAGCAGGGGACGCCGCGCCTCCCTTCTCCTACACTCGGATTGGAATGCACGGCATGGGCTCCCCCGGGTCTTGATTGAGCTTGAGCAGCCGTGGGGCTTCCCAGGGTCCGAGAGCAATTCCTCGAGCTCAGTCCCTCTCCTTCCTCATCTTTCCAAAGGGCTCGACTGCCCAGTCTGGGCGGTGGTGATGCCTCCCTGGTAAAGCGCAGCGAATATAACTGCAAACGAGTAACGCCCCCTGCCCGGGTGGGCCTTCCCCAGTGGGGAATCCGGTTTATTAGGTAAAGCGGAGACAGTGAGGGTCGGCACGTGGACACCGGAACAGTCGCACGGGCCTCCTGAAAAATTCTCCGCAGGATTCCTGGAGCGACCAGCGGATGTTCAATCCTGAGAAAACAGACTTGTTATTCCAGCCCCTTCCTAAAAGCCGCACCTGTATGCTTCCTGAGGAAAATTCCGCAAGCAGAAAAACGGACGGAGAAGTGGCCCTTTATATGGGTGACATTTGGGGTCTATTTCTTGTAATTTTTTTTTTTTTTGCATAGTTTTAGAATGCTTGTCTTTTTAAGATTCGCTTTACTGGAGAGCAAGAGAGCAGGAGTGGGGGGCGGAGGCAGAGGGAGAAGCAGACTCCTCGCAGAGCAGGGAGCCCGATGCGGGGCGCGATTTCAGGACCCTGAGCCAAAGGCAGATGCTTCACTGACTGAGCCATGCAGGTGACCGTTTTTTTAATGTGTGAAAATGCGTTTTCAGCACTGTGTTCGGGAGACATTTATCCGGGAGCGAGGCAAGGCTGCAGGTCTGCTCAGCCCCGTGGCCCCCCGCGTGCTCACCTAGCGGAGTCTCTGTGTCTCCCTAGCGCTGAGCAGGCAGCTGGGATGGGGGCAGGGCTCCAAGGCAAGTGTCCCCAGGATGGAGGATTTGGGGTTCACCGGCCCGCAGGAAGGTGCGTGGGTTTCCCGGCTCAGGGCACGGCCGGCCGGAGGCACACGGGGGTCGGAAGGGACTCGACGGCGCCTCTGTTCTGGGGTCCGCGCGCGGTTCTCATGCATGCAGACGGGTGTCGGAGGTTGCAAGGCAGAGGGTGGGGTAAGGGCACAGCACATGTCGCGGGCGCGGTGCAGCAGATGGAAAGTGAGACGGAGCTAGGCGGACCGGGACAGCTGGAACCCACTCCCTGCGGGCTCTGTCCCCAGCTCTCCAGGGCCCTGCAACGTCCCCGCTCCAGGCGGGGGCTCTTGGCCCCTGTGTCTGGGCGGTCCGTCCTCGGACGCGGGGATGCCAGCCCTCGGCACGTCCCCGTTCTCGATCACACAGCACCTTCCACCGCGAGAGAAAAGATACTCGGGGTTTCTGCAGCCCAAAGGAGGTTCCCCTAAAGTTCTAGGCTCCCCCGTCTCAGAAGATATGTGGACGGCACCTGGGCTTGAATGCTGTCACCGCACCAACAGTTAATGTCAGCCTGAAACCTCGCAACGGAAGCTTCTTTGGAAATAAGGTGCAGAAGGCCAGTCAATGCTTCGGGACAGAGTCACAGACACGGCCCGTGTTCTCCTGAGCAGGACAAGGCACGGATTCTCTCTGGAAGCCTTCAGGAGGAACCTGCCCAGCCCTGCCCGGATCTCAGACCCCCAGCCTCTGGCCCTGTCCTGACCTTAGACTCCCAGCCTCCAGCCCTGCCTGATCTCAGACTCCCAGCCTCAGCCCTGCCTGGACCTCAGACTCCCAGCCTCAGCCCTGCCTGATCTCAGAACCCCAGCCTCCAGCCCTGCCTGGACCTCAGACCCCCAGCCTCCGGCCCCCAGCCTCCAGCCCCAGGGGAGAGTGCGTGTGTGTTCTTCAAGCCGCTCCGTCTGAGGGGTGTGTCACAAGACCCCCAGTGCAATCACACGTGCAGGAAGACCGACTTGGGAGAAGAAACGGGGCCAGCAGGTGTCACAGTGAGCCGCTCGCCGGGCAGGTGCATCTGAGCAGACCCCCTGCACAGGTCAGCTCTCCCTCATTAATTATGTTCTTGGGCGACCCCTCAATCACGCCTTGACAAACCCTCTGTGCCATTTTGCCTTGGGTGACATCGGAAAATTCACGCAGACTCGGTTGCACCAAATGGATAAAGAGGTTTTCCAGAAAGATCGAACTTGTTGAGGGGCTTTCTACCTGTGGGTGAGCTCCCCGTCTCCGAGATGATGTCGGTCGGTACAAGAAGTTCTTTCCCGTGACCCGCGGTGCGCTGGACACAAACGCCCACTTGGATGGTGGTCTCTGCTCTCCTGCGTTTGCTTTCGGGGGGAAATATGCATTCCCACAGATGGGCCTTGCACAGCTCTTGCCCTGACGTCTTTGGAGAAAACCCTTTCTTTCCCCTTCAAGATGACGTTATTTCTTAGTACAATCTGGGGTTCACAGCGAAGCGGCATGGAAGGTGCAAAGATTGAGAAGGAAATATTTGGGTGGTGATCACAACGGCGTCTCCAGCCCTGGTGTCTCCGGCGACGCCGCTGAATTTATGGTGACACGTTCTGTTCCGCGGTGAGTGTCGGAGACGAAGCCGCCTCAGTCAGGGCCCCCACGCGGTGCTGAAGGCCAGCGTCGTTATTTGTCGTTAGTGGCTCTCATCCTAAAACAGGGTCAGCGGTGGTATTTTTAGCCGAGGTCCCGGAGACAGAACACAATGTGATCGCGTGTGTCATCATGGTAATAGGTCACTCGCAGAATCGGAAGGAACAGAAATGAGGTCTTTCTGAAGCAGAGAAGGGAAACAAGGGGGAAAGAGAGCGATTGATTTGTTTGGGGGGCGAGGGTAGGCATGTGTTCTTTGGAATGGGTCCCTCACCCCAGAAGGGCAGTAAGGTTCTCGGTGCTCAGCTCTGGGGCCGTGCAGAGTGGAAGGAGGTAGGGATGGGGGTCAGAGGTTGAGTTTGGGGTGCTCCATAAGTGGGTGCAGCCCAGAGGCAGATGTCATGTGTGTCCTGGGGGCTGCTAACACCTCCCCTAAATCAGGGGTCTGCAACCGGCAGCCCCTGATGACCTGTCCTCTGCTTATGATGTGTAATAAAGTTTTATTGGCACAGGGTCCTGCCTGTGTGTTTCCAGAGAGCCTGGGCTGCTTTCCTGTTGTTGGGGGACGGTTGAGCCCTTGCCACCGTTGCAAAGCCAAACGGAACGCCTTTCGGGCCCTTTGCACAACATGTGGGCCCTCCCCCGGGTGCAAACGGTGTTTTGTGGTCAGCTGGGTCCTGACTAAGGGACTGACGGTTTATTTCTCTGTTAAAAGGGCACCGTTTCCCTGCAGGGCAGGGAGCAGGTCCCCAGACTTAGAGGAACGTATTCTGTCCGCGGCTTTGAAATCTGAGCTCTCCGGATTTTTCAGCCTCTCAGGGGCGCTTTGCAAGACAAAGGCGGGTTGGAGATGGGGCGGGTCGTCCCGGGGGCCCTTTTGTGATGGCTGTGTCTCCTCTGGAGCGAGCGCCCAGGGAAGGGGCTGGAGGCCCCTCCGACACACCGAGGAGCCGCCATCCGAGGCACGTCTCACGCAGGGGGCTTGGTGCGGCGCCCTCCCCCCAAGATTCCTGCACTCCAGGCTCCTCTGCTCTGTCAGCTCCGGGACTCAAGCCCAAGGCCCCTTGCAGTCCTAGCTCCGACTTTGTCTTGGAAGTTTTCCTTTTTGGCTTAATTGAAAGAGATCACTTCTGCTGCTGTTTTGAGGAGAAATTTCTCACTAGTTGGGCAACATTTTTTTTCTCCTCGCTGTTTAAAAAAGTTGTGCTAAAATATATATACATGCAAATCTCATCATTTTAATCATTTTTCAGTGTACGATTGAGGGCACTGGGACATTCACGGTGTCATGCAAACCATCACCACCACTTTGTGTTTGTAAGGTTTTCGGGGCAACGCAAAGAGAAACTCTGTGTGCGCTCGACAGGCCCTCCCTGTGGCTCTAGCCGCCAGCCCTTGATAATCTGTAAGCTACTTTCTGTCTTCATGGTTTTTTCGGTTTTGTGCACTTCTTACAAATGGGATGATGAAATGTTTGTCCTTTGGTGTCTGGCTTCTCTCTCTGAACATCATGTCCCTAAGGTCCATCCGTGTGGGAGCAGGGGTTAACGTGTCCTTTCTTTTCAAGGATGGATCATATTCCCTGTTCAATGGGTTCCATTCTCTTTTACATCCATCCACCCACCCATCCATCTATCCACCTACCTACCTATGTACCCATCATCCACTCTTCCATCAATCCACTTACTCACCTATGTACCATCCATCCTTCCATCCATCCATCTATCCATCCACCTATTCATTCATATATTCATTCATCTATCTGTCCATCTACCCACCTAGTCATCATCTGTCCATCCATCCATCCATCCACCCACCCATCCATCCATCCATCATCATCCATCCATCTATGTATCCATCCATCCATCCTTCTATATATCCATCCATCTGATCCATCCATCCATTTATCCATCCATTCACCTTTCTACCTACCCACCCACCCACCATCCATCCACCTACTGACATATCCATCAAACCACCCATCCATCCATCCACCCATCCATCCATCCATCCATCCATCCATCCATCCATCCATCCTTCCATATAACCATCCATCCATCCATCCACCCATCCATCCTTCCATATAACCATCCATCCATCCATTTATCCACCCATCCACCTACCCACTTACCCATCATCCATCCATCCATCCATCCATCCAAATTACAGCCATCTTCATGGGTGCATAGGGCATTTTGCCGTGGTCTTGGCTTGCATTCCGCGATGACTGGTGATGTCCAGCATCTTTACATCCACTTATGAGCCACAGAAATGTCATCTTTGGAGAAATGGCCATTCATGTCCTTTGTCCACATTTAAATTGGGTCTGTGTGTTTGAAGTTGAATCGTGAGAGTTGTTTATGTGTTCCGGATACTAACTCCTCATCCCACATATGACTTGCAAATATTTTCTCCCATTCTGTGGGTTTTTTTCACTCTTTGTTATTCCTTTCACTCTCTTGATGGTATCCTTTGATGCACAAATGCTTTAAATTTTAATGCAGTCCAATTTATGTGTATTTCTTTTTGTTGCCTGTGCTTTTGGTGTCATGTTTAAATGGGCTACTTTTAACCGCAGCTATCCGTGTGATTCTCTGGTCAAAAAGATAACTAATATCGTGGCCGGCACTAGGGATCTTGCGGGCAGGACCCTTGCTCGGTCCGCATGTGCCTCCCACTGCTAGTACCGCGGGATGCGCGTGCTCTGCGTTTTGAAAAGAGCCCATTCGACCCCGATCAATGTGCACAGAACCAAGCCTGGGTTTGGAATCGGCGGTCTGAGTGAGAGCTTTCGGAAAAGTGTCAGAGTCTGCAGTGGCTCTGGAAGTAATAGCATCCCTTGCTCAGGATGCTCTTGCGAATGACAATCTGCCACCTGGGCCCTTGGGCTGTGCTTTACCTGTGGCTGTTGTTAAAAATGGGGGAGTACTGAAAAAGCTAAAATGTCCTATAGACCTGGTTTTATTCATTAATAGGTTTCCATCTCCAGAGCGGTTCTAGGCTTGTGGAATAACTGAGCGCATGGTGGCGGGAGTTCCCACGCACGGCCCCCCACACTCCCAGTTTCTGCTACCGTTCACACTGTGCCTTGGTGTCTGTGTTTGTGACAGCCGATGAGCCAATATTGATCATTACTGAGCTCATGTGAGGGCTCGCTCTTGGTGTCGTGCATTCGGCGGGCCCAGGCGAATGGATAGGGACAGGAATCCATCATTATGGTGTTGTACGGAGTGGCTTCCCTGCCCTAAAAATCCCCTGCGCTCCACCTGCTCATTCCTCCCTCCTTCCCCGGGAGCCCTTAATTCAATTTCTCAGCTCATGTCACCAGCTGCTGTTGCTACTGATCTTTTGTGGATGAGAACAGGTTTCTGCATGAGTACAAAGAAGTCATATTGCTACCCGGGTACGGGAACATGCACATAATTAAAGAGCACCAGGCACACGAAGGGGCCCAGGACAGCCTGTGGCACATCATGAGCATCCAAGAGCATTAGTTCTTGTTCTCACCCACAAAGGGGGGTGGCTGGCAGGCTGAACCCTCTGCTGCATTTGATGCCATGTGGACACGCCAATTCTTACTCAGAGCCTGGAAGTCTTTGATGTGCAATTTTTGTGGGTCTCAAACCTTTCGTGGGTGGGTCCATAAACAGGGCTCTTGGCACCCTGCAGGGGTGCTGAGACGGGATATCCTGGGGAGCCAGGGTAGGGGCAGGGGTGGGGAGCCAGACACCCTTCAGGACAGGACAAGGCAGAGCAAGGGCCCTTTTCTCCCTGCTGACCCAGAGGGCAAGGAACCCCTACTCCTGTCAATCCTGGTGCTTGAAGGGGCTGCCCTAGCTACCGATGACCATGTGGGCCAGCTTCCCACGAGCAGGTGTACCAGCTTCCCATGCACAGGTGCACTGTGGGACTGATAACCAATCAGTTCAAGAGGACCCATTCATATTCAAGGGTCTGATTTGCCACAAGGCTGGGAGGAATAAGAGAATGAGCAGAGTGAATCCACCGTTGAAAATCCTTGCTGCCCCGTAGAAGACTTTCCAGGGTGTCTGGTCTAACTCCATACAAGGGAGCTTCTGAGTGGGGTCTGCCTTCTGTGGGAAGCAACCCAGGGGATTGACCAGAACGCATGAATCTACGGTTGCTGAGCCATGAGGAGGTTGTGCCTGAGGACAGAAGTTCCTGCATGGTGAATGTAAAAGGAAATTTTCTCCTCCCCATTTTTCAGAGCTATGGTGAAGCTTAGACATTAGGCATGTATAGCAAGATGTTTGGTAGCATGAGAAGCAAGTGAAGTAAGACTCTATCGGCAAAGCACCATTTTCTTAGCTGGTTGCTGTCCATGTGCACTGGACGTGAAGGTGGTCAATGGTTGGTTGGCTTGCGGATCTGCCTGTTTGGGATCTGGGCTTCTTGGTGGTGGCAACGTACAGGCAGAGGGCAGGTCATTTCAGCACACCNCTTGCGGATCTGCCTGTCTGGGATCTGGGCTTCTTGGTGGTGGCAACGTACAGGCAGAGGGCAGGTCATTTCAGCACACCTGAAAAACCATGAACCAGCCAAAAGCATGTGCAAGAGCTTAATTCCAGAGTCGAACATACCAGGAAGGACTATCCCAGGGAGGACAGTCTCACTGGACTGCGGACACAGGTGGCTTCTCTGTTTTGCAGGGAGAAAGGCAGAGGGAGCCTCAGGTGGACATCCAGGTGGAAGGGTTGTTTTCCAGAGTCAGCCTTCCAGAAGCTGAGCCTGTCTCTGCAGCCCTTTTGGAATGCAAGTCGAAGAAGTTGTGGGTTATTAATAACCATCGGGCACCACGTGTGCCCCCCACGGCCCTGCATGTAGGATCCTCCAGAGACCCGGGTCTGACGCACACTCACCTACGCTCTGCTGCTCACAGCCCGACCGCGAAGGTGTCCCAGGTGTCCCTGGGGCTCGGAAAGGCCACATTCCTGCGTTGAGTTTACCATTCCACTGCATTAAAGTTTCATGACAATCACTCCCATCACGGAAAGCCCTAACCTGCGAAGAAAGGAGGTGTAGAAACATACATCCCAAACGTGTGCACCTTGAATGTTTTTCTCTTTCCCTTTTTTGTTGGATTCCACCTCTAACCCCAGATCCCCTGCCCTCTGGAGCACAAAATCAGCCATTCTTTTCATTCTTTAAAACATCATCGCCCTCACACAGAAAACCAGGGAACAGAATGTGTCTGTATGTGTGTGGACAGTTCTCAGGAGTCCCACCATTTCTCCGAGTGGCCATGACCACGGACGATGGATGCAGTGTCTTTTGGGGGGGGGGCAGGATTCGGGACCCAAGAACACATCATTTCTTTTGCTATTCCTTTTAAAATCAAATTACGATGTGACATTCAATAAAATGTCTTTTGTGCAGCTAATAAAAACAGGGCCCTTGCCGTCTTGACAATTAAGCTACACGGTTCAACACACCTCCTGTGATACAGTTTACGGCTTTACTTTTATGTCAGCTTCTCCTATAGAGTATATATTTATTTTTTTTAAAAGCCCCATTATTGATTAATAGCCTTCTATGTCTTAAAAGTTTCTTTTTCTTGTGTGGAGAGGTAAAAAAAAAATCATTTGCCTTTTAATGGGGTGTCAGATTTGTTTTCCAAACCTTGTAAAAGGGTTATCATTGTTATGTATGGACAAGCGCTTTCTTCAGAATCAATGAAAACTCTGTTTGCAGGGTAATTCACGGCCGTCCCTCGGCGGGTCCGCGCAAAACTTAATTTCACCATTTTGCAAAGTGGAGGGGTGGGACCTTTCCCTGCGGTTAACTATTTTCACATGGAGGGAACGGCGGTCCAAGCCCGTCACACATACTAAATAATCTGCAGGCCCCCCTGCGTCCGGGGCGTCTTGGCAGTGGGGTGGGGGTCAGAGCTCATGGAGATGTCCGGTTCAATTAGGGGCGTCGTAAACCTGCCGGCCATTAAGTCTCCCCCCGCCCGGCCAGGCGCCGAGCCTGATGCTGAGAGCCGCAGACGAGAGCCCGGAAGACTCCAGGTCTACTGCCCACCGGGGTTTCATTCCGTTGGGGCTGCGGGGCGCTGCTCTTGGCCGTGGGGGGCATGGTTGGTGACTGCCCAGTTGGCGTGAGCTATCCACAAGTCTGGAGAGACAGAGGGTTCTTGGTACGTTCAGAGTTGAGAACGTACCCCAGAGCTGTGTCCTGAGCTGCCAGCTCCCCGAGGCCAGGACCACGAGTGCTGCTACCGATGGAGCCCGGGCCGGCCCAGGAGCCGGCGTGCATTGTGAGCTTCCGAACACCGGCTCATCTCCGTCTTCAGCCAGAAACTGTGCGGCTGATGCAGCCGGGTGACTGTGAGGAGCTGTTCACCAGGAGGAGCAGACTGCATACATCGTGGAAGCCCACCTGGCTGGTCCCCAGGGGGACGGAGATGAACGTTGGGCTTGCATGCTGGTTTCCTGGATGGAAGCGTGTCCCATATGTCCAGATGAAGCCATGGTTGCTCTACTGTCTCTGGTTGGGGAGGGAGAGAATGTGGCCCCTATCATATGGGCAGGTCCTTGGCCCTGAGAGGTGTGGGCTCAGTCAGGGTGCGGGAGGAGGGGGATTGTATCTATGTCTACATATACTCTGTTTCTACATCTGCATCATGTACGTCATGATGTCTCTACCTCCATGTCAAAGTCTATCTCTACCTATCTATCATCTATCCACTCATCCATCATCTCTGTCTATCCATCCATCCATCCATCATGTGTATATCCATCCATCCATCCATCCATCCACCCATCCATCATGTATATATCCATCCATCCATCCATCCATATACCCATCCATCCATCCATCCATCATATCTATCATCTATCTATCTATCTATCATCTATCCATTCATCCATCATCTCTGTCTATCCATCCATCCATCCATCCATCATGTATATATCCATCCATCCATCCATCCATATAGCCTCCCATCCATCATATCTATCTGTCTATCTATCTATCTATCTATCTATCTATCTATCTATCTATCTATCATCTATCTACCTACCTATCCATCCATCTATCCATCCATCCATTCATTTATCTAAATACTGATCTGCCCATCGGCATTTGTTATCTATTTCTTTATGAATATATACTTATTATCTATCTATCTGTCTATCTATCTATCTATCTATCTATCTATCTATCTATCTATCTCTCCTACTGGGTCAGGTTCTCTGCAGAACCCTAACACTCCGTCCCAATATCCAAGCATGGTGGACCGTGGGCAGAGCTTCAGGGCCAAGTCTGTTCCCCCAGGATACCCAGGAGAGTGTGAGGAAGGTACGGTGAGGTCTTTAGTAGGTGGAATTTCTTTCAAAGGAGAAAAATGTCCCTTAGAAATAAGAGGCATGTGGGTTAAGGAAGCTGTGTGAACATACAGCTATGTGTGCTTCCTGCTGAAGCCCTAGTTCAGGGATAGTCAGGTCCTAAGCCCACAGGAGCAGGAATAGCCAGGATTAAGGGGAATGGCACATAGTTTTGGAAACTGGGAAGCAGGTGCATGAGTGGGGAGTGAGTTAACACACCCGAGGGAGCTGAGTTCTGAGCAAAGGGTGAAGGAGGCTGAGGCCCAGGCTGAATCCCCACGGAATGAGGAAGGGTTTAGACATCTCTCAACAGGAGTCTGGGCACCCCTGGGCACTGAGGATGGGATGGAGAAGGCAGTGTGGGGAAGGCAGGGGCCAAAGTGAGGAGGAGCAGGGAGTTCCCCTATACCCTCTAGCCAGCACTTGCCCACCCCTGCAGGAGGACAGGGCTGGAACTATGTGCCCAGGAGCCAGGAGAGGAGATTCTTTGGATGTGGCAATGAGGCACAAGGTGGAGGACACACACACACGCACATACCGCCCCCCCGCCAACATGTTCTCTTTGAGGCTACATATATGGGGTTCACATGATTAAGGAGAGAAAACTAAGACACTTGTTATAGAATTCCAGATAGTCTCCACCCTGTGTGGCGAGAGGAGATGGGATCTGTCAGAGAACTGCTAGGGTACTTCTTTTACATGATGATTATTCCTTAAATTCCAGATCAATCTACTCTTTGTATGAGAAGTACCACCAACTCAGGGGCTTCAAAGTATGGGAACTGACTCTGTGCCAATCCTGGAGACCAGAAGTCTGAGATCCAGGTGGGGCAGGGCTGCTGAGATCCAGGCGGGACAGAGCTGTGCTGAAAGTATATGACACTTCCCATAGGCTCCCACACATACGTTTGCAAACTGTTCCAACTTAAGGAACGGAGATGTGGCTTGAAAGATGCTTTCTCCACCGTGTTGTTCCACAAGGTTAAGTATATGGCATTTTCCAACCAGCCTTATGGCCGTGTCCCTCCCCTCTCTGCCTCCATCTTCACATAGTTTCTCCTTTATGTCTGTGTCTTTTCCCTTCTATCCCTTATAAGGACACCTGTCATTGGATTTAGGGTCACCCTGATCCAGGATGAGCTCATCTTCGCATACATCTTAATGACATCGGCAAAGACCCTATTTCTAAATGGGAATCCCATTCACAAGTGCAAGGTGCTAGCACCGCAATATATCTTTTTTGGAGGGGCACCATTGAACCCATAACGCTCTTCTTTATGTGTTGTACACTGAGCCAGGCAGGCAGGTAATGGAGTAAATTTATGGTGGACGGGGCTGTACTGATTTCCACGGACCAATGTTGAAGATGGCCAAATGGGAAGATAAGTTGATGTTTCATTTGTCCCAGAAAGATACAGTCTTAGTAAGTCAATCTTATGAAATAATTTTCTTGTCTTCTTGCCACATTTATGGGATGATCTATATTACATTTTCTTTTGCACCAACTCTGTGTGATCTTAGCTAAGATAAACTTTCATCAAAAGACTAATGAACAGAAGGTTTAAAAAATAGATTAATCACCAAATAATTGTGTTCAGAGTGTGTCCAAGTATAAAAAATCAGGGCATTAGCAGAAAAGAACATATTTCAATATTTATGAAGCAATTTTTCTATAATGAAGAAGAATTCCGTAATAGGTTTTTATTGTTGTCATTCTTTTGAATCTTAATCCATAAATTGTTATCAAATCATTAAAAGAAAAATGTATAACTCCAACGCGAATATCTTCCCTTTGATGAGCCTGGCGGTATGCTAGTTGTTTTAGGTTTTTGGATCACATTGGAGGATAAATACATGCCATTAGAAGTTTCCAACTCATTATAAATCTGAAAATAGAGCCAGAAAAAAAAAAAGAAGACAAGGAAGAGAGAAAGAGGTCCAGCTTCTGACATAAGATGGGATATCTCTGTGTCTCCCGTTTGGCTGTTCATGAAGGAGGACGCATCTTTTGTGCCATAGACATTCTGAGGGCAGAATGGTGAGAGTCCAGGGGCCTCATCTCCATCAGGAAAGGAGGCCTACTACCTCATTGGGGTCGAAAGGTGTGTTTTACCCCAAAATAGAGTAAGCAGGAAGCTGAAGATTCCCAGGGAAAGGAGATGCATCTGTTGGCCACGTGTGTCCGATTCCCAGTCGCGTTGTCCCAGAGTTGTCCCAGATGGGAGCCAATATGAGGATCCTCCCAGGGGTCTCCAACTGGAGACACCTTGTGTTCACCCGGGCTTTGCAGGGACAGAGAATCGATAGGATGGATGGATGGATGAATAGAAAGACGGGTAAATCCATGATAGATGAGTGGATAAATACAGATTATAGATAGGTCGACAATACAGAGATAGAGATTTGTTATAAGGAACTGACACGTGGAATTATGGGGGCTGAGAAGTCCCAGGATATGCCGCCTGTCAGCAGGAGATCCAGGAGAGCCTATGGTGTGATTCAGTTTGAATGGGAAGGTCCAAGAAGCTAGGGGACTGATGGCGTAAGTTTCGGTCCAAGGGCAGGAGAAGATGGAAGTCAATGATAAAGGGAGCAAAGTAACCCTTCTTCTGCCTTTTTGGGCTATGCAGTCCTTCACCTACTTAAACCAGGCCCACCCATGATGGGAGAGGACAAATTGCTTCAACCAGCTTACTGATTCAATACTCATCTCATCCAGAAGCAACCTCCAAGGCACAGCCAGAATCATGTTTAGCCAAACACCTGGGTGCCTCTTGGTCCAGTCGAGCTGACATCCACTCAACCCTCACATACCCCAACAGTGCTCAGGGCTGTTTCCCCCCCCCCCTTGCTTAGTTTTTGTTGGGGTCTCTCAAAACTCAACCCATGTTCTCCTGGGGACATGTTCTATGAGCTCTGGTTTTGCCCATCCACAACGTTCAGGGCCATTGTGCTGACAACCGAGGATCTGCTTGGGATGATGGGGGCTCAGCAAGAGGACCCTGACCCTTGACACAGAGGCCAACACTGGACAAATTTTCGTGGTTCCCCTTATCTCCCACCTCTCGATCAATATTGAAATAGAATGTATATGGCGCCATGAAGACTGACGCGTGGTCTAAACACATTTGCAGGATGGTTTTGTGCACATCTAAGGTCTGTTGGGTGAGCATCCCAGCTGCTGCAGGACACACTTTGGGTCTGAACGTGTGTCACAGGACGTGGGAAATGAGGTGTGTGTCAGTAACCAGGTGGCACTCTCCTGCTGATGGCAACCTCCCTCCCCAGTGGCGGTCAACATCTCAGCTCAACAGTCATGAGCAGTAATGAGACGCCCTCCCTTCGCCCGACGTGACATGGCAGGTGGGCACAGCCGGTTCACAACGGTGATGTAGCCTCAGAGAATGGTGCTAAGTGGCTCCTAAGTTGTGTCTTGGCAGGAGGAGCTGACGGCACCAGGCAGAGAGCAGGTCATGGCTGGGCAGGACTCATCCCCAGTCTCTCGCATGCATCCAGGTGTTGCTACCTGGATGGACGGTGGTTGTGGGTGATGGGATTCTCTGAAAGCTCACCAGGTGATTTTAGGGGCAGCCACACTCTAGAAGCACAGAGTCTTGCTACTCTAAAGATGCTCCATATTTCCCAAACATCATGCTCCCCTTGGAGCTGGTAAGAGCATCCCCATATTTGTCCTGCCCCAGACGTGATGAATCCCAAGTGCCAACAAGACCTAGGTGACCCCTGGAAGCACTGGCTCCATGCCTACAGACCCTTGAGGAATCTGCTTAAAATCTAAAAACCTAAAGCCCAGAAGGGCAGAGAAGGTCCTGCAGACACGGGGAAGTGGCCATGGATGATGCTGTTGCAAGAATACCCAACGGTGAGCATGCTGAGAGCAATGACCTCGCCCAACACAGCCACTGGCTCACTGAATGCATGCACTAGCTACAGACAATGTGTCCAGTCATCCTGTGAGCACGTGGAACTTTTCATGTGGTGCATCGTGGTGCAAAACACCGCAGACTGGGGGGCTTATAAAGAGTGGACATTTATTTCTCATGGTTGTGGAGGTTGGCAGTCCAAGGTTAAGGTGCGTGCAGACTTGGGGTCTGGTGACACTTTCTTCCTGGTTCACGGATGGGTGTCTTCTCATTGGGTCCTCCCAGGTTGGAGGGGAGTAGGGCGCTTTCTGGGGATCTCCTTTACGTGGACCCTAATCCCATCATGGAGGCTCCACCATCATGATCGGATCACCTCCCAGAGGCCCTGCCTCCCCATACATCCCCTTGCATTGGCTGAACAAAAGCAGAAACGTAGAGGCCGGCGAGCGAATGGGGGGGTGTCCTGTGTTCCCTCTATTTTCGGGGGTGTTGTATGTACACCTTCTTGTCCGGCATGGCTGAGGTCACTCCTCTAGAATGGTCACTGGCCATGGAAGGCCTGGAGAATTTAGAGACGGGGGTATAGACGTTTGCTGGAGACAGTGTTGGAAGGAGCAGGTGTTGGGTCTGCAGCCGTCTTGGATGCTGGTGGACACAACCTTCTGTGGAAAGTGCAGGAGAGAGGGAGACAGGTGGTGAGGTCACGGTTTCAGGGGCCCCACGGTGGGCCCAGAGTGTGCTGGGCACAGAAAAGGAAACCACCGTCCCCCCACTGAGGCATGGTCATATGGCGTCCAGCATGGCTCAGGGGAGGGGCTCTACTTATCTTCCTCTTTCAAATTATGCATGCACACAGCAGAAAATCAAGTCAACAGCACACCCCACGTGCTCAGGCTTCCCTGGGTGTGTCTGGAGCCCCGTCATTTGCTGGCAGCTCACTCTGGTTCCGACCCAGGTGGCTCCTGGTGTTGGCTCAGCTTACGTGGACCGTCTCCTAATTCAATTTCCATCTATTAAAAACTGCATGCGGCATCCTAATAGATTAGACACCATTTGGGATTGACAGCTGTAATTGGCGCCCAAGAAGCTCCCAGGAGGGGCTGAGCTTCCGTACTGCACTCCCAGCAGGCAGACGACGGTGGTCTAAGGGGGCACCGAGGGTTGTGTCCATCAAGGCACAGGCACAATCAACGACCAGCCTGTCTGTACGCCGGGCAAGGGGTGGCCATCTGCGCCTGACTGCGGGGCTTGGAGGGAGCAGAGGGAATCCCGGCCTCCCGAGGGAATCGTTTCTGGCGATGTGGGTTTATTTGGATAATGTGGACACGGAGAAGTGGCCTCTGAGGTCTGCACTGTGGAGCCGCGGCTGAATGGGAAGGAAGCAAAGTAGCAAAACCAGGACACATCTGCTTCTGGGGAGGGAGGCAGAGAAGGAAAGAGAAACGGGCTTGCAGGTTCACCTGGAAGAGAACATCAGGGAGGGGCCGGCGGGGGCATGGAGGGGGAGGCAGCGGGAAGGGCCCCGTGTCCCCTCCGGGCTGCGTGGCCCAGACGCAAGGGCACCTTCGGACACCAGGCAGGTGCCGTCCTCATGAAAACTGACTTGGAGGCATGTCAGTGTGGGTGTCCCTGATCAGATCGGCGGGGAGATTGGATTAGGCAGGAGATTACGTGTTGGGATGCTTACCATTGAGAAAACAAATGTCAGGTACGCGTTCATTAGCGGGGCCGCCAGCAAGCCAGCCCAGTGGAAATCATATTTCTAGCAAAGGAGGGCACAGCATTTGACCTTGTCTCGTGGGCAGAAGGGAACGAGGGCCGCGGATGATTGGCCAGGCGATGGATGGACGGTGGTGTATTTTGACCACAAGTGCGTCCTTCCTTCACTCTGTGTGCATGCGCACACACACACGCACGCACGCACGCGTGCATGGGCTCTGTGTGTGCGCGCTCTTGGGCACCCGGCACACGTGTGGTGGAAGGTGAGAAAGGTTGAGGAACCACGCTCAGGTCCCACTGCCCATTCTCGTTCCCAAGCTCTGTCTTAAGCAGCCGTGTGATGGCGTCAGCAAAGATGCTGCCGGACCATCTTGTCCTCCACTGAATGCTTCCATCCGCATGGGGCTGCAGACTGTGGGGGAGCTCTTAGGTTCTGGGGTGTGAAAGGCTACTAAGATATATGCTCAGGTACAGAGCATAATACCAAGGAGGGTATCCAATAGGTGAACTACCTTTTGTGCTTACAAAATAGGAAGATAGATACTTTGGTGCCTAAATGGTGTCCGGCTCCCCAAAGCTGTGTGCACATCCTGACACCCAATTCCTGTCAATGGGACCTTATTTGGAAATAGGGTCTTTGCAGAGATGATGAAGGGAAGGATCTGAGAAGAGCTCATCCTGCACCAGGCTGGCCCTAAATCCAGGGACCGGCGTCCTTATAAGAGACAGAAGAGGAGACGCAGACACAGACACAGACGAAAAGTCGGGTGAGGACAGAGGTAGAGATGGGAGGGACGCGGCCACCAGCTGGGGGAGGCGTGGGAGAGAGGCTGAGCCTCGCCCGCCCTGCCCGGAGAGATGTGATCCCACCAGCAGCGGGGCTGCGCAGGGACTGCCCCTGCTAACGAGGGCGACTGATTGAACAAGCCCGTGTTCCCTGGAGGACTGCGCCATCAATCACTGCCCTTGTCCCACAGCTGTCCGAGGGGTTTCTGGCGGCGCATGGCTCTATCTGAACAAACATCAGCTGTTCGGAGCTGGCGGGGCAGACCCCGGTGTGCTGGGGCATGCGGCTGATGTATTTCTTTGGGAGCTCTCCTTGCAGTGGAAGAAGGAATGGTGCAAACACCCGCAGCGCCCTCCAGATGCATTTTAATTGCTGCCATGATGTCCTGAGCTGTGTGATGGGGCCGTCAATCTCCTCTTGGGGATTTGTAGGCAAACCTATGTACTGGTTTTTATGCTGGAGATGTGTTCTTTGGGGCTGATGTCCTGGGTCAGTGGTGAATCTGCTGGTTGTTTTCTCTACAACCTCCTGATGTCTTCGGGATGAGAAGAGTCAGTGACGTGCCGAAGGCTTGCGTTAGGGTTGCCAAAATACAGTGCACGATGCCCAGTTAAATCTCAATTTCAGATAAACAATGAGCTTTTGTTTTCTAGTGTAAATGCATCCCAGATATGGCAAGGGATAGACTTATACTAAAAAAATAACCATGACTTGTTTTTCTGAAATTTAATTTGTACTTGGCCATCCTGCATTTTTAGTCAGTCAATACGGCAATCTTAATCACGCTTTTGGGTTTTTCCTCCTCAGGGACATGAACACATAGGAGCTCACACAAAATGTGCTTTCCAGACACAACTTTGGGTGAATTGGTACAGTGGTGGTTGGGGTTTTCCATCTATGACAGCTTGTCTATTATCTATCTATCTATCTATCTATCTATCTATCTATCTATCTATCTACCTACCTACCTATCTAATCTATCATCCATCCATCCATCATGCATTTCTCTTTGATTGTGAAACAATCCATATAACATAAAACTTACAATTTTAACTACTTTAAAATGCACAGCTCACATATGTAAACCTCATTCACAGTGTTGTGCAATCAGCACCACTATCTTGTTCCAGAACTTTCTCCTTTGACTGCAGCGGACAGATACCAAGTTACACCAGCCTAAGCAGGAAGGGAACATTTACAATCAGGGTTTGGGGCCAGGAATGAGCTGGGAGACTTCATGGTGGCCCGAGGAGAGCCATCGAGTCTGTCTTGATGTCCTACCTGCCCCCTCTGTGTGTCATGAACCCCCTCAGGGTCTTTGTTTTATTTATAAAACACGTGTGCCACCTGGGAGGGGAAATGGAATCCACTCCCTGCACCTGAATGTCAGCCCTGGTGCTGCCTGTTCCAGGTCTAGCCTCTCCCTCTGGCTTCCTAAACCAGACTTGAACATCCCTGGAGGGTTGGGGACAAGGTGGGGTGCTCCGGTTCTGGTCCTACCATTCCAAGCAAGGCAACTCTGATGGAGCCAATGCATGCCCCACAACCCCATAACATGGTACTATTTTTTCGACAGTCCAGCACATGGGCAGATACCGATACATAGGAGCTAAGCTTCCTTTGGGCCCCAAGCAGAAGGCTGTGTCGACTTGTGTTTTCCTGCCTGCCCCTTGAGGTCCTAAGAGGTGAGGATGGTGTTTCCAGTCTTCTCTGGGCTTGTGTGACGTGGCACATTTTGGGTCTTCAATGAAGACTACCATGAATGAGTATGTGGTTTTCTCTGCAGACTAGAGCTTTCAGCAATGGTGTTCCGGGAAATGTTAATCAGTTCTCTGGACGGTGCATACAGGATTCACTGAAGATGAGAGAAGGTAACGGTTTCTGTACTGTATCCAGTTGACGTGTCATGCAAGGACACGCACCTGTCACAGTTCTCACCGCCTGTGGTTGGCAGGGGTGCTCGTGTGGTGGTTCCACTGGCTGAGACACTTGAATTCTCAGCTTTTGTTTCATTTCGGTGTCTTGTGCTATCAGTCTCATGGAGGAGAAAACGTGAAGACCCGTGGGGGTGATGGTGTAGAGATCAGCCAACAGTGAGCAACAGAGTCAGATGTACCTGGGACACAGGTACTGGCCGGAGGGTGATGTCACAGAGGATCAATGCCATTGAACGCTCCATGATTTTGGCTGGTGGTCCCTGACACCCTGTCATGTGCTGAGCACTTACCTTGTACCACAACTCTACAAGGCAGAAGCAGAAAGGAACCTCAAAGCCAGTGTATCTCATGCCCAGAGAAGGCATCACAGCAACCTGGCAGGTGGGACTGTTGCAAAGCCAGCACACCTGGGCCACCTGCACTCAGAACACACGTTGATGGATCTCTGCTTTCCCAGACGAGTAGACTTGCTGGTCTCAAGTCTGAGACCCGAGATCTCATGCAGGGCTGGCATGGGCTCTCCAGTGGCATGATTCCAGTCCTTTTCTGTATCTGGAGTGATTTTCACCTGGAGAAGGGGGACGTGTGCCTTGCGGAAGGGCCAGGTGGCCCTCAGCGGAGGCCACTTCCCCGACCACTGTCCCGATGTCTGGGGAGCATCCCTGGATGTGTCCGTGCGACCATCCCCGACGACCGGCTCCCTTGGCCAAGAGTCCATTTTTTCCTTGCTACTGCTTCTCCCTGTAGTTAATAAATCAGCACGTAGATGAGAGACTCATGGTTAATTTTCCACAGCCAGTGCAGAGTGTCTGAGCCCATAAACTGCGCCGAGTCTCGGGCTGTGAATTTCCTGATACTGACAAGTCAAACAGCTTAGAAATCATAATTATAAGTTACAAGTGTCTTAGGGGTTGTTCTTCTGACATAAAACTAATTTCATGTTTTTATTCATAATGCGGGAGAGATGAGAGGCATGCTTTGGAGGGCGCTGCTGGAGATATCACAGGCCCCGTCTCCCAGCCGTAATGAGCGGAGACGGCGCACTTCGCTCTTTGTTGCCACCCGATGTGCCTTGAGTGGTTTCTGACAATCTTGCAGACCTCGTCGGTGCTTTTCCCAACAGTCAGTTCGTGAGGAGGTGACCAAGTGGAGAGCTGGACCCGATTTGGTCCTGGAGTCGTTGTGTAATGACGTCGCCATGCCCAAACCCAGGGCATGCATGTGAATATCTGGGGACACCTCTGGATGTGAGTGTCCTGGGGCAGCCGTAACAAAGTGTCCCACAGCAAGGAGAATTAAAACAGCAGAAGTTCATCTTCTCTGCAGCTCTGGAGACCAGAAGTCAGAGATCCAGGCGGGGCAGGACCACTGAGATCCAGGCAGGGCAGGGAGGCTGAGATCCAGGCGGGGCAGGGAGGCTGAGATCCAGGCAGGGCAGGGAGGCTGAGATCCAGGCGGGGCAGGACCACTGAGATCCAGGCAGGGCAGGGAGGCTGAGATCCAGGCGGGGCAGGGCCACTGAGATCCAGGCAGGGCAGGGAGGCTGAGATCCGGGCGGGGCAGAGCCCTGCTCCTTCCAGAGGCTGCTGGGGAGGGTCCCCCTTGCCTCTTCCAGCCTCTGGGGTAGTTCCTCTATGTGTGTCCTGGGTGGGTGTAACCAAGCATCCCACAGTACGGAGCTTAAAACCACAGGAATTCATGCCTTCCCAGCTCTGGAGACCAGATGTCTACGATCCAGGCAGGGCAGGACTGCTGAGATCCAGGTTGGGGCACGGCTGTGCTCCCTCCAGAGGCTCCAGGGAAGGGTCTTTCCTGCCTCTTCCAGCTTCTGGGGGCTGCCCCAATCCTCGGTGTCCCCTGGCTTGTAGATAGAACACCCCAGTCTCTACCTCTGTCTCCACATGGTGTTCTCCCTGTCTGCGGTTCCATGAGGCCTCTCTCCTTTTGATAATGATGCCAATCATTGGATTGGGCCCACTCTGATCCAGGATGACCTCATCTTGATCTACATCTTAAACACACCTACAGAGGTACAATTTCCAAATGTATACTATTCACAGGCGGTGGAGGTTAGGAATTGAACATATTTTTGGGCGGGGGCACCATCATAGGCCCAGCCCAAGGAATGCCAGTCTTCCTAAGGGAAAACGGACTGCCCTTCCGGCTCAGATGTCTGTCCCCTCATGGCCTAGTCTGGAGAGCAAGCAAAACCTATGAAGTGCTATAATCAGGGATGTTTCCAATTTTGCCCAATGTGAGCTCAGCAGAGATTTTTCTCTTGTCATTAAAGAAAGGGGGAAACAGTATTTGTGAAAAGTAAGACAAAGAGCATAGATTGGAGCAGACCAACCACAATTTAAACTCTGTTCCTCTAACAGCCCTTGTTTCTCTGGCTCATGGTTTTATCCTGGTGGCCTAAGGCAGGATCTGCATAAAGGTCTACTTGGCGTGACAATGAATAAATGCAGGGCGTATAACACAGAGAGGAGAAAATATGGACGTAGCAAGTGTTGGTAGGTACCATGGTTAAGTGATGGTATGGTGGGAGCCATGAAAATGTCCCTGAGTTAGAAACAGTAGACGTTGGTCTTGATTTTGTCACACATTTTCTCTGTCCCTGGAAAATCATTGGATATTCTCTCTCAGATGCAGGCGTTAGTAGTAAAGAAGGAAAGAGAAGCTAAAACCACAAGACAAAGCAGCCCCATCCACCAGCACAGCTATCTTGAAAAAGACAGATAGTGCCATGTGTTGGCAAGGCTGTGGAGGAACTGGAACTCTCCAGTGCTGCTGGAAGGGGTATAGGTTGGTATGACCATTTTGGGTTTGTATCCACCAAAGTTGGGCAGGTGTGTGGTCATGACTTCGGCAATTCTAGTGTGTACTCAGCTGAAAGGCATGCACAGGTGCACCCAAAATGTGGGAAAGAATGTTTACAGCAGTGTAAGTCGTAACAGCCAAAACCTGGAGCCAACATCAACGTAGAAAGGGTAAGTAAGTCGGTATTTCATGCTCTTCTAGATGTTTTAGATGTTTCTCTCTCTCTCTCTCTCTCTCTCTCTCTCTCTCTCTCTCTCTCTTTTAAAAGATTTATTTATTTAGAGAGAGAAGGAAAACATCGAGGGAGAGTGAGAAGGAGAAGCAGACTCCCAGCTGAGCAGAGAGCTTGAAGTGAGGCTCGATCCCAGGACCCTGTGACCATGACCTGAGCCACAGGCAGATGCTTCAGCAACTGAGCTGCCCAGGGCACCTTCTACATGCTTTTCAACAATGAAATTTTTTCTTACATTGAGGGGCTCTTTTTGTCCTTCTGGTACTCACATATTTGGTTCCCTTAACCTATCTGGGGGTAAATCTTGAACATTCACAGTCCCGGATCACCTCCATTCTAGTTCCAGATCAGACACCAAACATACTCCCAATTTTTGGATACTTTACATTCATGTTCACATTTAACACTTGGATGAAAAAAGTCACGGTTGAGGTGAATTATTATTTGGATGGCATTTCTCCCTTCAGATGGGCATGAAAGTTCAATTCCTACAAATCAATGCAGTAGGATCAGTTAGAGATGGTGAGGACTCCTATCTTTTGGGTAGTGAAAGGGATGTTGCAGGCCTTATCAGGACCTATTCCTTGAGAGTGCACTCAGCCGTGCAGACACTCCACAAGCTTCCCACTGAGCATTCACAGCAATCGTCCTGAGGTCTACCTCTGGTTTGCTCAGCCCTCACATGGATGGTTGTGTCCACCTGCCTGAGGAGAACAAAGAATCATTACGTGGAGTTGCCAGAAGATTTCCCGACAAAGACCATGCCTTCTTCACCTTTGGGAGATCCACGACATCTCCCCATTCATGTGTTCCGACACTAGCTATAAAAGTGCTCTCTTAGAAAGAACCCATGGTGGACGGGATAGGGGCCAAGGCTGCTGTATTTATCCAGAGGAGGGTTCAAACATACCAAACATTCTTCCGATTTATGTGAAAAACAGCACAGGCATGCACGCGTCAGCTAGTCCCGTCAGAAGAAGGGGCACCTGTAGTACTTAAAAATAACAGAGAATATTTACAGTACGAAGATATTTAGACACTTACCTCAAACATCAAACAGAACATGGTGACCCAGCAAGGAAAAGCCTTATTTTAGACTGAGGGAGTGTTTGTGGTCTGTAATGACCCCACAGATTTTTGTTTCTACAGCTGAACACTGGAAGTGTAACACACTCATGAGAAGAGCGTCTCTAAATGGCCAACAGGAGCAGACAGCCTGGTGTTTTGCAAGACCTCCAAGACTTGAGAAAAAGGGAGAGTCATATTTTGTGGCTTGGGAAAGCAGTGAAAGAAGATGAAATGACAAAGAAAAAAAAAAAGGAAAAGAAAATAACCCAGTCTTCCTTGGATGGTCAGCCCCAGAGCTGACATGTTCTTCCAAAACTCATCTTGGTTCACTCGAAAAGACGAGACAAAACAAGACCATAAAACAGCCACGAGCACCAAGAACCACACTAGAGAATATCCTTGGACAACACAGATGTTGTTCTGCTGACTTCCCTCACGTCCAGGGAAATTCAGAATATACCCATGTCTGCATTTCCTTTTAAGACTCCTCATTCCCCCAGAAAGTGGCCCTGCCTTTTTGACCTGCATAGCGGGACTCCAATCAGAAAAGATAAGAGCATGTTTAATTGATTAGTTAGCGTCCGCACAGCGCTTTGAAGGTGAGAAGTGCAATATTATTATAATGATGAAGACGAAGCTGTGATCTTTGGAGAATTTCTCTTCTCATCTGACCTGCTTTTCCAATTTGGTCTTATGCTACTCAAGTCTACCGCGGGAGTGTACAAATTACGGGTCCCGGCCAGGGGCCCCGTGCCGGGCTTCTCAGTGAGAAGCGCCTCACAGATCCGGTGGGGAGCGCGGTTCCTCTGAGCGGGATCTGAGCAAGGCTGTGGGGAGTGGAGCCCCTGCCCATTACCCTCATAGGTGGACATAGCCAACATGGCGCCTGTAGGTGTGTCTGCTTCTGGATGTTGGCTGGTCATCGCCCTTCTTCTGAGTCATGTCGGCTTATGTCTCCTGAGGTGGACGTTCTGCCTCTCCAGGGTGGCTCCCCTGGGGAACTTCCCAGCACCAGGTGGAACGTTCGCCGATGCTTCTCTTGAACTGTGTTGGTTTCCATCCAATACGTGTCATGCTATATTACAACCGTGTCTTCGTTGGGCACCCCGCCAGACGGTAAGCACTACAAGAGCGGGTTTCTTCTTTCTTCTTCTCCTGCTCCTCCTCCTTCTCCTTCTTCTTCTTCTCGTAATGATCAGGTCTTATTATCTGGAGCACACGTCGTTGTACGGAAAAAAGGAACCGAAAGCAGAGCACCCCCTCCGCACTCCTTGCCAGTTTTCCACGTCATTCGGATCCTGCATTCGTGCAGTGGATTTGCTATAGTTGACACAGCGATATGGATGCATCAGTATTCCCTGGAGTCCGCTGTTTCTGCTAAGGTTCATCTTGGTGTTGTATAGCCTATGGATTTGGACAAGAGCACAGTGTCATGGACCGCCTGTTATGGGATGGTGCAGGTTACGTGCAGGCAGAATGGTTTCTTTACTGTGAAAACCCCTGTGCTTCACCTGTTCACCTAATGCACCTGTCCTTTCTGACCTATGCTGTGTTTCCTCATCTCTGCATCCCTGGCCATATTGTTCGACCTATATTCAACCAACCAACCAATCGATCGAGGAATAATAATGAAGGGAGAAGGAGAACAGGTGCTGCTCACCTTTGGGGGCCCCTGCAGGGCGACTGTGACCTCCTGTGACTGCTCCGTAGCCAGGAGTGACCTAGATGAGGAGCGTGCCTAAGGCTCCTGTGTGGCCCCTTCATCTTCCTGTGCTCTGCATGCATCTGTTCCGTGTTGAGCAGAATGCACTCGGCCATTGGCAGACCCAGAGGGTGGGAATTCCTCCCTGCCAAAGCAAGGAATGCGGAGACCTTCGAAACAGCCCCCCAGCCCCAGAAGTGTACAGTGTGGGGAAGGATGGGTACGTGGGACTGCTTGGAGCTGCTGCTTCATGTTGAAACGCTTACTTTTCACTAGGTTCCAGCGAGGCTGCCGAAGGAGGTCCCTGGGGGACATCCAAGACCCCCACCGGCTGCGGTCTCTGGGCCACCCAAATCCCTCCCTATGAAAAGCTCCCAGCACTGTGCTTTAAAAGGGTGGTTGGGGAGGGGGAAGAAAAACCATGTACAGGTCCCTTGGAGCAATTTGGACAATGGGGTCGCATGAACATGCAGCAGAGAATGTAGGATCTTGCTAAGAGGAGACCCTGGCCGTAACGGGGAGATGCGTTTCAATGCAAAGCTGAGCACAAAGGGACAGTCCCCGGCTTGTAGTGAGCACCAAACCTCCTCCATCAGTCTCGCCGTCCAGCCGGCCACACAGGGTTTCCGAGGAACCGACAGAGAGTGAGCCGGGACATAAGACTGGGGATTCATCACAAATCCACCGAACAATTAGTGACAGCGTCACGAGAGTGGCGCACCACTGTAGTTTTGATTAATGCATAAATAATGTAAGTGAGTATTTCTTAGGTCTTTGGACCGTCAGCCATTATTTACTGGCCTTGTCGCGAAGACCGCGGGTTCTCTGTCATATAAAACCCTCCCCCGTCCGACCGAGGGGCTGGTGGGCTGTGAGGCTCTTACGGGCGAACCAGCGCGGCTATTAACGAGCCGATTAGCATAATCCATTGTGATATATCATTGGAGAAAAGTTCATCCGCACAACTGAATGGGACTGGGAGATGGCTTTGAAGATTTTATGATACAATAACTATCCATTTGATAAGCAATTAAAAAGATATTTGGAGACACGGGGCGGCAAGACAATGGGGTGGGAAGGGGGGGGTTGAGGCTCTGCCTCAGTTGGTCACGCTCACTCGCGGAAATCTGTTCCGTGTGCACACTTGCCCCGGGAATGGGGGGAGGCGTTATCCCGAGACTTTGGGCTTGATGAAGAAAGGCTTCCATGCGGCATCTCGAGGCGGGGCCAAGAATGGGGGGCCCCGGGATGAGGCCACGACGCCCTCGTTGCCAACTATGAGCCTTGCTTCTCTCTGCTTCTGGGAAATCGTGGTAACTCTTTGGACCTGGATATGAGCATTGATGAATGTAGGTGGCAAGATTTTTGTGTTTTAATTGGACTTATACCATTTTTAATATATGTATATATATGTGTATATCTCCATTTTAATCATTTTTATGTGTATGATTCTACAGCATAATAGGCAATCATTACTGCTGAGGACCATCATGGCCACCAATTCCCTGAACTGTATTCTGTGCCCCTTAAACCCTATCTTTTCATTCCCCTCCCCAGCCCCTGGAGCCCACCGACATGCTCTCTGTCCCTATGAATTTCTTCCAAGTGCCTCCTGTACGTGAAATCATACGCAGTATCAGTGTGTTTGTGTCTGTTTTATTTTGCTTATTTTAACATCCTCAACGTTGATGCCTGTGCGGTGGGTGTGAGAACGCCCTTCCGTTTCTTTCATCCCTTCGTCCATCCATGGACACGTGGGTTGTTTGAGCTCTTGGCTGCTGATCAGGGTGCTGTGCACACAGGTCAGTACCTGTTTCAATCCCAGTCCGTCTTCCGTTCTTTGGGTACCTATGTATGAGTAAAACGTCCAAGTCCTATGGTGTATTTTCAGTTGAGGGTTTGGAGCGTGCATGACCGACGCTTAGGCGCCCATGCAAATCCAAGCCAGAAATGCAATAGCTGAGATGTCAGCTAGAAACATCAGATACGCCTGCAAAAGCTGGAAACTTCAGATACGCCAAGGAGCATCATGTTATCAGCTGGAGGTGGGGGGCAGGAGGAAGCTAAGAGTGATTTTCCTGTGTTTAGAATTTTCTCCTGTCCAGCTTGGGGTGAAATAGGCAAAATGTTGACCAGAGAAAGAGAGAGAGAGAGGGTCACTGAGGATCGTGCAAACCAGTGCAGCCGAGTAAATTATTTCCAAAGATGAGTGCCGTGGACGTCAGCTAGAGCACTTCTCCTCTGCACCAGCAGAAAACCCCAGAAATTCCAAGCATCCACAGGCTCCCCTTCCTCCCTCTCTGGGTTGTGTCTGTATTTTGTCTTTATATTAACAAGTAGAGGTTCTAAATTCTTACGGGGTGGGCACAGCCTCTTTCCGGTTCGGCTACTTTGGGATGTGCATTCCATTCCGGGCTCTACCGGACTATGTCATGCGCCTGACCCCAAATCTCCCCTGTGGTAAATTCCCTTGTTACCCAGATCTTAAAAATCCGTGTGGTGGGATCCAGCAGTGACATCAGTGATTGTTACCCAGAGTTGAAAACGGAGGTCTGCGCGCGCACACACACACACACACACACACACACCCCCGCACAAGGGATGTTTAGAGGAGCGTTATTCATGATTGGGACATCTGGTGTCCTTCAGGAGGAGAATGGATGAGGAAACTGGGGTCCATAGAGTTGAGCAATGGAGCCATGAAAAGACATGAAGGAAATTTGAATGCATATTCCCGAGGGAAAGAAGCGGGTCTATGCAAAGTGTATGATTGTAACTGCAGAACGTTCCAGCAAAAACAGCCTTGGGGACGCAGGCAGGCAGCAAGGTGCTCCGCACAGCGAGGCGAGCGCATTCCATTCCAAAAGCAGTCACGCGCTTGGGTTCTGGGGCTGGTCCCTCAGCTAGTGTGTTTCTGGAGCTGACCCCTCCTCCAGCTCAGTCTGCAGGGCTGGGGACAGAACCCTGCGCTCTGAATGCTTCCTGCAGCCATTCTGTTCCCACTGGGAGACTGGTCTGGAAGTCCTGTGATCGGGGCGCTCCTGAGGGGTCAGCCCGACCTAAGGGGTCAGCCCGTCCTAAGGGCAGCAGGCTGAGGCACGGCGACCCGGCTCTGCTTTGCGCCCTCCCTAGGTCTGTGCGCCCGCGTGCGCACCAGGGGTGAGTTCGCGCCCCTGTGCCCCACCTGCCCGCTCCGAGTCCACCCAGGGAACCCCCGCTGCGGGAATAGAAAGCCGAGCTGCGGCGGGTCGATCCAGCCTGGCTGCGCATGGACCTGAGCAACCCCAGCATGTCACCCAACAGCCCCGTGACTCAGTTTCCCCAGCTGCGGGCGAGGAGGACACGTCTCCTACACGGCGGTTATGAGAACTCGCTCGGTGAAGGAGGGCCCGGGGTCCGCGTCCACACCTGCATGGGCTCCCGCGCTCCTGCTCCCGCTCCGTGAGCGGGAGGCGTCTTCACCATCGCTCCGAGCTCAGGGGCGAGCCTGGCCGCACTTGGGGCAGCTGGATCCAGGAAGAAAGGGAAACCGAATCCGCGCGCGGCGCGGGGTTGCACACTCAGCATCACAGGGGGTGGTAGGTGCAAGCGTCAGACCCTGACCCCCTGCGCTCTTCTCACGGGTGTGCGCCCCGCACACGCCCCGCAGCTCTCCGAGCCCCCGGCCCCCACCACCCCAAACCCGCAGGACGCCCGGGGCACCGGCCCTGAGACCGGAGGCTGCCCTTTGTGGCCCCGGCTGTGTGCAGCTGACCTCAGGAGGAGACCTTGCAGCCGCGATGCTCGAGATGCTCGGTGACTGAGTCCCTCGTGAGGCCTCCGCCCTCAGGCCCGACCCCTTTGCGTCTTTTGTTTCCTTTTAGGCGCCGGTTGGGGCTCCTGAATTAGCAGAGAAAGTCATTAGCGCTCCTGTCGCAGCCCCTGGGGGCTGGGGCCCCGTTCCTCAAGGCGGGGAAGCCTGATGCCCACATCTGTGGCCAACGCCGCTCGGCCAGGGCCCCCAGTGGCAGGGGCAGCGACGGCAGGGGCTCTGGGAGCAGATCCATTAGGATCCCACGCGCCCACGCACAGAACAGGCGTCACTGCAAACGCGGCCGGGGTGGCGAGCGCGCAAAGAGGCGCACGCAGCCCCCTCCGGCCCCGGACAACAGGTAGTTGGCCTTGCACCTGCCTTCCTTCCCCAGGGCGCTGGGCGGGCGCACAGGGCGCGCTCCAGGGCCTGGTGCTCATTGTTTCCCGCACCTGATGGATGCTCGGGGCCCTGATCTCCGCGAGTGACAACTGTTCCCGCGTCCCTCCCCCAGCTACGGTCTCTGACACCCGGAGCCTGGGCTGCTCAGGCGACTTCTTCTTCTTCTCTTTTTTTTTTTTTTTTTTGCGCGACTCATTTACATTTCAATCTCGGTCTCATGAATGTAAAACCCGGCTGCAAATTAATAACAGGGAGACTATGAGGTCGCCCCGGCGCGCGTGGAGGGGGGACACGTCGCGCCCCCCAGGCCCAGCTGGCCATTGTGTTCCGCCCGCCCCTCATTTATCGGCGGCGCTGAATGACATTACACAGAAAGGCATATCCGGACTGACACAAATTTATTTCTGTCCCCAGCGCTGCCGTATATTTTCATAGAATAGGGGGCTATTTGTCTGGGGACAATTTAGTTTCCATGAAAAATTTAAATGGTTTTTGTGCAGATAGTGGAGTGAAATTTAATTTGTTTCTCATTTACTACAGCAGGTGTGAAAAGGAGAAGAATTGTCTGAAATTGGCGCCGTCCCTGTGCTCTGTCCCCAAGGCCCGGGCCTCGTTCCCCGAGACCGGAGGCCTGCCTGGTGCCTTCCCCACCCCCCTCGGAGAAGCGCCAACCTTAAACCAACTTACGGAAAACCTTTGGGGAGGCTGCCAATCACCCGGAAAACAACGTTTCCATCGATCCCCTGTCTGTGTGATTTATGGCTTCATCTTACGGTAATTGAGAATTAGCGGTATAAGATTAACAAGATTCCACACCCCGCCTGGATATGCAGGCTTAGCACGGCAATTTGTCAAGTTGGGGACGTCGGGCGCTTTTTGAGTTACACGGGGTCCCCATCTAATTGAATTTGGGGAAGACGCGGAGATTAATTTGACGCGGGGAGGTTTGGAACGGGCCCCGCGCGTGGGGGGCTGGGGGGCGAGGCGCGCGCGCGCGTGGGTGTCTCCCCGGCGTCTGCGCAAAACCGCCCCGGCCCCCAGAACCCGGCTCTGCGTTCGAGGGCAGGGCGGAGGGGAGGTTATCGATCCTGGGTCAGGTCCTACGGCAGCCCCGCCGAAGGACGGAATTCAGCAAATCCGATTTGGGCCCCTTCGCCGGCAGTTCATCGGCAGCAATCTGTGTCCGATGAACGATATTACCTCTCATTTCGTCTGACGGCATCAAGATGAAGTTTTGAAGATTTACTTCTTTGCAGCCAATGTACCAAATGTCTAAAGTCAACAGTCCCAATCCAATTACGGAATTGACTCCGGTGGGCTGTTTACAGGGTAATCTGCTGCGGAGGGGGGCGGCGTGCGGGCGCCCAGGGCCCCCATCACCTGGGAGCCGGGTCTGCGCCCCTGGGCTCTGCAGGGAAGCGCGCAGAGTCTCCGAGGCCCGAGGGCCTTTCCGATTGCGGGGCGCTTGCTCCTCTCCGCTTTGCGCACCGGAGCCTGGGTGCGCCGCGGGGATCTCTGTGCATCCGGTTGGAGAAGCAGAGCCTTGCTTCTCACCTTGCTTCTCACGGAGGAGCCCTGCCGTGTTGAGTTGCCTGGAGGGCGCTGGCTGTCACGTCCCGCCGCCCTCTTCTCCCAGGATGCGTGGCCTTATTGATGCTCGTGTGCAGGGCCGAGGAGGGCGTCCCTGGAGGCTGTGCGCAAGCTCCCGGCTCCGGGGCAGGCCCACACCCACCGCCCGCTGGCTCATTCTGCACCCGCGGGTATGAATTCCAGCCTGCTCGTTAGATGCACCAGCACCTCAGCCCTTATCCCAGGCTTGAGCTCCCCTCGGTGGGTGCGAGTCAACCCTGGGCCCTGGGGGGTCGCCCCTGAAGTCCTCATTCCGCAGAGCCACTTGAGCCCGGGCGGCAGGACTCAGGCCCTGGAAGGAGCGGTGGTCTGTCCCCGCAGCCACTCCCTGCCCCTGCGATGCTTCTCTGCACTGCCCCCCGGGGCGCATCACCAAGTGTCGGGAGGTCCTTGTACCCCTCACGCTCACAGTCCGATTCAGGTGGCCGTCCCCAAGCCCTGTGGGCCCCCTGCGTGCCCGCCACCACCTGCGGCTCTTCCAAGCAGGGGGTGCCTCTCCCACCTGGTCCCTTCGGGAATGCACGTCACCAAGGGCGGCCGCCACCCCATGGGCTTCCCCCCACGAGGCCCTAGCCGTCAGGTCCTGGAGAGGTGCCCATGTTTCTGCCCTCACCCCTGCAGCTTCGGCTGCCTCTCCGTCGAGCCCATGAGTCCGGCCCTGAGGTGTCACCTGCCCCCACTCCAGTCCGCCCAGAGTTGGCCGCTTCCTGGCTTAGCATGCTGTGTGGCTTTTCGTGCCATTCTAATACAGTGGAAAGGACTGGCCTGGGATAACAGAGCCCCGAGCAGCCCCGTCTGGCCGAGTCTTCTCCCACCTCCTTGCCCCACACCAGTCCAGCCATTTGCTTTTTCTTTTTTTTTTTTAAGATTTTATTTATTTATTTGACAGAGACAGATCACAAGTAGGCAGACAGGTAGGCAGAGGGAGAGGGAGAAGCAGGCTCCCTGTTGAGCAAGGAGCCCGATGTGGGGCTCGATCCCAGGACCCCGAGACCATGACCTGAGTGGAAGCCAGAGGCTTAACCCACTGAGCCACCCAGGCGTCCCTGTTCTAGCCATTTTCAGGGGGGTTCTGCACCCCGTGAACCGAAAGAGAAGCCCTCAAGGGCCCTCCATCCCTGCCCTGCAGCACCTGGCACCGCCCACGGTCTTTCTTCGCCTCCAGTCAGTACTCGGTTTATCCCGATGGAGCGTGAGCCCCTGAAGCGCTGGGTCCCAGCCGTGCAAGCGGCATGTAGGGCATTGCCTGGCACCCAGGAGCTGCTCACTAAACACGCACGGGGCCAACGCCAGCCCCCAGCCTTGCTCTTCCTGCATCGCGGCGGGCCTCAGAGGATCTGTTCCCCCAGACCCAGGAGGTGCTGAATGCCCGAGGATGATGGCGTGTCTCCTCCAGGTAGGAGTGGGATGTGATTTCACCCCGTACCTGGTGTTTGTTTGTTTGATCACCAGAAAACCTGTTCCCCCACCTACTAATGTCATTTGCAAAATCTGATTAACCATGTGCATATTGCGTATGTATGAGCCTCTTATTGCATTTGCAGGTTCTACTGCCTCTCATGTGATCCGGGAGGGGCGCTAACAGGACGGGAGAGTCACTAACATGATAATCCTGGGGAGCTGGGTCCACGTGAGTCCCTCCCCACCCTGTCCTTCCTGCCACGGGATGCTTTCACCCAGCAGAGCTCCGGAATCCCAGAATCTCCAGCAAGAGGACGCCAGAGAAACAGCCTCCAGGTGATGGAAAAAATGACCCTAGATCCAATGACCTACAACAGTGAGAATTCATTCTTTTCTCTCCCATGAGATCCAGGCGGGGCAGAGCCGTGCTCCCTCCGGAGGCTCCAGGGGAGGGTCCTTCCTGCATCTTCTGACTTCTGGGGCTCCAGGCATCCCTGGGCTGGTGGCCACATCCCTCCCATCTCTGCCTCCATCCTCGCGTGGCTCCTCCTCTGTGTCTGTGTCTCCTCTTCTGTCTCTTACAAGGACACCTGTCATTGGATTTAGGGCCACCATGATCCATCATGGGCTTACCTCCAGATCCTTCACTTAATTACATCTGCAAAGACCCTATTTCCAAATAAGTTCTCATTCATAGCTTCCAGATGGATATTACTTTTTTTGAAGACACTTTTCAACACAAACAACTGTGATTTCTAGGTCCCCTTGGCCCCAGAAACACCTAGCTCTGCTATTTTCCTGACCAGGAGAATTCCATTCCATGTGGTAAGACTAATCCCTGTAAAAAGAAGAGCACCAGCCAGTTGATGTAAAACCTTAATATACATCTAAAGCGTTGAGTTCATTAAGCCAGGATTTAAATTTTATTTTAAAGAATTTACTGCCTGTTTTCAGGCACTTACAGCGAATATCCAATATTACACTGAATTTGTCTTTAAAAGCATAATAATTTAGGAAAGAGCGCTTCAGTATGTAGCCAACTGACTTGTGTTTCTGCTTTAAATTGCTGTTTCTGGTGGTGGAGTGGACATGCAAAAACTGAGAGAGAACTCGGTTGAGTTTTGGTGGCCCCTTTCTCCCCCCAAATAAAGGTACATCCATCTGGAACCTGTAAATGGGACATTACGTGGAAATGGGGTGTTTGCAGATGTGATTAAGGGAAGGATCTGAGGTGAGCTCATCCCGAATCAGGGATGGTCCTAAATCCAAGGACAGGTGTCCTTGTAAGAGACAGAAGAGGAGACACAGACACAGAGGAGAAGCCACGTGAGGATGGAGGCAGAGATGGAAGGGATGCGATCACCAGCCCAGGGATGCCTGGAGCCCCAGAAGCTGGAAGAGGCAGGAAGGACCCTCCCCTGGAGCCTCAGGAGGGAACACAGCCCTGCCCGCCTGGATCTCAGCATCTCTGCCTCACCTGGATCTCAGTGGTCCTGCCCCGCCTGGATCTCCGAGGTCCTGTCTCGTCTAGATCTCAGTAGTCCTGCTCCACTTGGATCTCAGACTTCTGGTCTCCAGAATTAGGGGAGAACCAACTTTTGTTGTAAGCCCTCAGGTTTGGGGCCTTTTGTTGTAGCAAGTCTAGGAGACTGCCCCAGTGGGACCAAGTGGAAGAAGGTTTCGAATCCCTGGGGCTGGGGCCCGGGGCAGGAAACCCTAGCTTTGCCGGGCCCCTCTAAGGAGCTTCGTTTAGCTCAGGCAGCCCTGCTTTGTGGATGGTTCCTGTATCAAGCAGAAATCCAGCAAGGACGTGTCACCAGCTTGACTGGCACTTTCCGTCTAAAAGCCTCTCCAAGGGTCACCCCGAATGCGCTTTGTTAAAATGAGGAGATCCTTATGCCTGCCCCCAGCTTTGCCCCCCGAAGCATACAGGGCAAGGACTGTGTTTCACTTTCGATTCCAATGCATTTCCTCGGTCGCTGGGGTTTGGGAACAAGCCCTCTGTGCATGGGTCCCCGCTCTGCAAGACAAATGTTCTGCTTCTCTGCTGGGGGGGGGGGGAAGTCCAAACTGCTGTTCTTGCTTTAAATAAAAAAGTGCTTATTCCCATCCATGTGGGGGAAAGCTGTTATTATCACACCTATATTTTGGGCTCAGGGTAAGCTGAGAATATCTCTTTAGAATCACAATAAATCCAACCAGGAGGATGAATTTCTCAAAAATGAAATTGGGTACTCAGCTGCTTTTCATTATGGGTTTTCAAAAAATAAATGGTGTTTCCATTTGTTATTTATGTGCTCTCCGAGTGTAATGGTTGTAATGATTAATACTGAATTTCTGAATTTATTCTAAAAAAGCACTTCATAAATATTGAACAGCACTATTATCTGCAGGTACCTCCATTTATTTTATTAAAATGGAAATTCAGAAATCATCAATAAAATGATATTGTGCATTTTGAGATGGCCCTGGAGAAGGAAAAGGAACACCATGTTGCTAGTCCCACCGCCATGACTCCATGCGGAGGGATGAGCGAGCGTGGGGCGTATTTGACCCAACCCGGCTTGACTTCCGTGGTCTTGGGGAAATGCCTCACACGGGTCATTGACCAGTACGATCAATGCGTGTGTTCCAACGGGGATATTCCGAACGAGTCCTGTTTGGGCTTTAATTTTCCACCGGGGAGGGGAAGCCTGTAAGTATCAGTAACAGACATTCTCAATCAGACCTGATTTGTAGGTTATTATTTTGAGAAGCTCTCTAGAAGGAGGTCAGAGGCCTCTAAAAACAAAATCTCGCTAATCCTCTCAGCACTGCTGAGATGTAAGCCAGGGAGATTTTTATCTCCGAGGGCCAACGGGGAACATTCCGGAAGGCTGTGAGCCCATGGAGGTTCCCGGATTTGATCTGGGTAGTCTGACGGGGCGGCTCGCCAGATCTCTGGGGGCAGATCGCAGGCTGCTGCAGAGCAGACCCAAAGTTCGCGGAGTGTGAAGGAGAATAAGTGAAGGAAGAACATAAGTCTGGACTCTGGCATGATTCCCGGTCAAGCATTTATTGAGCACTGACTGGATACCACAGTCTCAGGGCTAAACCTGGGAGTTCACATCAACCCCCAGTCTTGTCAAGAGCCTTTAGGGGTCCTTTAGATTCTTCCTTGATCCTTCAGCCCAAGGAAGGAAGAAGAACGGGGGTGGGCTCCACTTGTCCCTTACTTAGCTCAACATTCACGGCCTTTCCAAGATGGCGCCAGGACATGATATGAAGACTTAAACCTTCTCAAATTGCTCTGTCCTGGCCACACTGTTCTCCATAGAGCCTGCCAGACAAAAGACCTGTTAGAGAAGTTTCTGGAAAGCAGCCGGGGCTGGTGCAGTGCCTTGGGGCTGCTGTGGTTGGGGAGCATTTACCACTGCCTGCAGAATGGGACCAGGAGATGGAGAAGTTACCAGAATGCAGAAGGCTCCGTGGAGAGCATCCTGCCAGGAGTCAAGGTGGGGTGACCCAAGAAGGCAGATGGATGAATAAACACCCAGCACCTGTGTCCTCCCTCTTCCTGCTTCCCCCATGTCCTCGTTGGCCAATCCTCACTGGAAACCGGCAGACAAGAGATCCCATTTGTGTGGTGACCTGGAGAAACTCTCTGGGCACACTACTGGGAGGAAAAGGGGGAGGTAGCAATATTCAGCACAACATGCGTAAAGCCAACCAACAGGGTAAAGAAACAAGAATTTTTCTACACTGGCAGAAGTTGGTGCAGAATGGTGTGGAGAAGTCTGTGTCCATCAAAGGAGGTCAAGATAGAAAGTGGCTGGTGTCCTGGGTGGAGCATGGCCCAGATAGACCTGGGGGTAGGTCCCTGGTCTGGGAGGTCAGACTTCTCAGGGTACGCCCCTCTCAGGGCTAGCGTGGAGGCCAAGGGTGGAACTCAACGGAAGATAATTGCAGAGGGTTTTCCATGAAGCAGCACCCCATAGGTGCTGGCCATCTCCATCATTATGACACTTGGTGGCCTCCCACATTCACGCACACTGTGGATTCAGCCCTTGGGGGTACCTGAGGGATCAGCACATGTTCGTCATGCGACAGCCTTCCCAAGGCCCAGAGGAAAGCTTTAAAACACATAATCTCTTCATATTTGACTTGTATTTCTCTCTCTTTGCACATCTTCCTCTTAAAAATATGCTGGTAGGATGTACAGAAATTGGCACCCACATGCACTGTTGGTGGGAATGAAAATGACCGTAAAAATAGTATGGCATTTCCTCAAACAATTAGAATAGGATCCAGCAATCCCACATCTGGGTAAATATCTAAAATTATTGAAAGCAGGGCCTCAAAGAGATACTTGCACACTGTCTTCTGAGTAGCGTCATTCACAGTCACCAAAAGGTGGAAGCAATCCAAGTGTCCATGGATGAATGAATAGATACGCAGTGTGGGGTCCATGCCCACAGTGGAATATGATGCAGGCTTGAAAAGGAAGGAGGATCGGTACCTGGTACAACCTGGATGGACCTTGAGGACATGGCCCTCAGTGACATAAACCGGATGCAAAAGCACCAATCCTGTGTGATTCAACAAATATAGGGTCTCAGGAGGAGCCCCATCGATAAAGACAGAGAGTAGGTCATGGGCAACAGGGGCTGGAGATGGGGATGGGGAGTTAGTGTTTCACGGGGACATGGGAAGATGGAAATCCAGTAGGGTTGGTCGACCAACCCCATGAATGGCCTTGACACCATTGAGCTGAACATTCCCCCATTACATCACCTTTGACCACCCCAACTTCCAGGCCAACAACCATGGGTGGGACTCATGGTGAATGCATGATTCTGACACAGAACGATGAGGGACCTTCATTTGCAGGCAGAGGGGCTACAGGGTCAATGTGCGTGGAGTGCCATGTGTGGATATAAAGATAATTGTTCTCAGGTGAAGCTGCACTTGGGGACAAAGATGCACGTGACTTGGGCCCAAACACAGAGACATCATGGCAAAGATAGGAAAAATTGCAAATGGCGGGCGGTACAGTGCGTATGGGGAAAATGTCATACCTCTAAAAGATTTTCATTTTGGTTTTACAGAGAAACTCACAGAAGGAAGTTTCTGTGCAAAGAGCACAAATTGCCTTTTAGGGTGAACTCCGCAAAGTCTGGTGGAGGGGTGAGGGGGAAGATGTGTGGGAGGTCAGTGGGAGAACTTCAGAAATAAACCGACGTGGTCTTTACAACATTGGGGGTGGGGGCATCGACGGCAAACTGGAGAGGAAGTGCCCTCACAGAGAAGTTTCTTTTTCTTTTTGTCCCAGGCACGACACGAGTTAAAATAGGTAATAGCACTTTTAATGTTGAAGGGCAAACGTGACTTTTTCTTTTAAAAATATCCTGGGGGAAGTTAGGACAATGAGGCATGGTCTCAGACTGGAGGGTTTTATTGAGTCAGAAAATCAATAACTACAGGGTAGGGGCTGCAGACGGGATAGTTATTAGAATACTGTTGAGATGATCCGTAAAGATTCTCCTGGATGCGGAAAATGAGATTATAGCGGAGGGCGGCCTCTGGATAGGAGAGTCTCGTAAGCTCTGTGTGTGCACATTAATTAAGGCAGGGCATGGCTCTGCTTCCTCCAGAGTCCTAGGTCTTAATATCTTCCTCGAGAACTCTGCATTTGTTGGAGGACCTCAACCTCCCCCCTTATAGGGTCTTTTTTTGAATCGAAGGGCAGTAATGTTTATTCACAGGCATATTTTCTTGCAACGTACCCTTCTTATTGATGTGAAATTCGCATACAATGAGATATTTTAATGGATAAAATCTACTGGTGTTTAGCACGTGCGCCATGTTGGGCTGCCCCGTCTATCTGTTTCCAGGACATTGTCTTCCCCCCCAAAAGAGAGCCCATGCTGATTAGCACCCATTCCATGCCCCTCTCCAGACCTGCCAATCACCAGCCTAGTTCTTATCTCTGTGGATTTGCCTGTTCTGGAAATTTTTCATAATGGGATCACCCACAATGTGGCCTGTGCCTGCTTCTCTTGTGAGCATCATGGGCTCAAGGTCCGTCCATCCATGGGGCAGCAGGTATCAGAGCTTTGCTCCTTTTCATGGCTGAATCATATACCCCTGCATGGATGGACCACATTTTGCTTATCTGCTCACCCACTGATGGGCATTTGGGCTGTTTAGACGTTTAAGCGATTGTGCATCATGCAGCCATGCACCTGGGTGAGTCTCTGATTTCCATTCTTTGGGTTGTCTACGTGCATGTGGAATTTTGGGGTCATATGGACATTCCGGGGGAAGCACAAGCTCTGTCTTTGTTCCACGTACAGGCTGAGTAGAAGACTATATGCTTCCATGTCTATGTTTCATCCATGATTTTCCCCAAGGTGTCTGTCTACTGGGCAGTCATGCCCATGCCTGGGGGGAAGGAGGGGTGACCATGGGTCGGAGTCTGAGGACCACAAAGGAGGAAACGGGAAGTTCTGTTGCATCCGGGGGCAGCTGCTGGTCACCCCCGGGGGTGAAGTGGGGTGCGGCCATGCCCCCGACAATCTTCCAAGAGCTCCCTTTGCCAACACAGAGGGAAAGTATTCACAGGCAGTTGGTGGGATGGAATGAAAGTCAGAATTCTTGGGCGCCTGGGTGGCTCAGTGGGTTAAAGCCTCTGCTTTCGGCTCAGGTCATGATCTCAGCGTCGTGGGATCGAGGCCCGCATCGGGCTCCCTGCTCAGCAGGGAGCCTGCTTCCTCCTCTCTCTGTTTCTCTGCCTGCCTCTCTGCCTATTTGTAATCTCTCTCTGTCAAATAAATAAATAAAAAATCTTTAAAAAAAAAAAAAAAAAAAAAAAAAAAAAAAAAAAGAAAGTCAGAATTCTTACCACGCCATAAAACTTGAAAGTGTGTTTTCTTTTGTGCCTTGTTATTTCCTCCTTCAAGCCCAGGGTGAGCGGCCTCCCGGGCTCCTGGCCTTTTACTTAACGGCCCACATAAGAAGGTTTCCTGTGCAGACAGTTTCCTTTTGCAGATTGGTGTGGACACCCTGGGAGCAGGGACTTTGCTCTGAGCTGGTAATGCCCACAGCCGCCAGGCCCGCTACTTGAACCCCTCACTGATGTGGTGCTGCTCACCTGGGTGCGGAGAATCTCCCCATGAATTTCTGATGTCTCAGTCCCTGTGGTCAGACCAGGGAGGGCTCCCTGTGTGAGGATCAGGAGAAGATGTTTGTTTTTATGGTTTCTCTGGACTGAGATGGAGGCTCCTGGAGGCCCCCATCTCTAGTGTCTTGGCTTCAGCGTGAGTACCAGAAGGGTAACAGGGGGGTACTCATGAGTATCAGGGGGTACCATGAGTACCAGGGGGTACTCATGAGTACCATGAGTACTCATGATACTGAGGGAGGCTCAGTGCCCAAAAGACATTCAAGGAAGCCTCAGTTGCTTAGGTCAGGATGAGGACTTGAGTCAAATTTCGGACACGCAGTTCTGGAATCCACGCACGTTGACATCTCTCCATGTGTCTTGTCTGCAGTTTTGCGTTGCTTTCCAACCCTTGTGGTCCTCATGTACAAGGGCTGCTCTTTGCTCCCAAGCCCAGAAATGATCCGTTATGTCCTTCAATCTGTGCGTGAGAACTTGCCAGTTAGAAGGCCAACACCATCCTTAGATTAGAATGTAAGATCGGGAACCTAGAAATATTTAGGTCCCTTAGGGAGAATAAGAATCACCAGCAGAAAAGGGACAGAACAGAAGGGTAAGAACGCACTTAAAAACCAATTTTCCTTCAAGATGTCACGTGATAGGAGCTCCGACGATCAGCATGGTTGACCAAGTTCTTCCACCCTACCATGGATGGTAGGGTGTCATCCATCTGATGTCACTGGGAGGAAGGATGTGCCATCTGATCTGTGACGCTATGAAATTTAGGAGTGCAATCACCAAGATCTGATTGGGAATTAGCTCTCAGGGCGTACGAGGTTGCAGTGCCCCTGCTGTGGGGCTGAGAACCAGGGTTTCAAGCCATGTCACTCCATGGACTATGTCTACCTTCTTGGGCAGTCTCAGCTTCCAGATCCATGGAATGGGACCACAGCACCTTCCTCTAGGATGGGGTGCACGTTGATACCCCCCGAGCCAGAACAGCTGGGCCTGGAGAAATGCTCTGATCTTTCATAGCCGCTTTCCCCCAGTCATCCTGGGGAGGTGATGAACCCATGATATAGAGATGCACTGGGCCTGGTGTTCGTGCTGGTCCCATTTGGTGCTTTCATGGAACGTGGTATTGGGCAGCATCCCTTGCAATGCACACACAAGGAATTTAGGGTCCAGTAGCTGGGGCCTACCAGAGAATGGGAAGAAGGTCAGGGGAGTCTCTGCAGCCCCATCTGAGGTCTGACAAGACAACTGCATGGAAAATCCACCCAGATGAGAAGAAAGGAGGAGAGTAAGAGGAGAGCAAGAACACGGAATGTCTTGTCTTAGCTCCCGAATAAACTCTGAGTTCCTGAACCACCAGCCAGAGTTGTGGGTTTCCGGGGAGCTGCGGAACTTTGGTCTCATCAAATGGCAGATTCCCGGGTCCCTGGGCCAGGGACTTGTGTCCCTTCTGGGGTCTGTCCCCATTCTACCCATCTGGTGAAATCCAGGCACAGAACTCGCCATATGCATGTGTCTCTTCCAGCCGTGGGAGGCACCACGGCGATTCTGTAGACTGTGCACCAGAGTGGTGGGAGGGGACACCCCCTCTGTCTGTGTGTGTGCCTCCGAATTCCACCTCTCAGTCTCCGTGGCCATAGAAGAAAGGGAATCCTGCCTCGGGTCCATCCACATCTTGACTTTGGATCTAGCATTTCCAGCGTGAGCGGGGAAGCAACACGTTTGCAGGAATCTGCCGTACTTCTAATGCACCATTTGGCCAAGGGCCACTAGCATGCTTCTTAGCAACACGGTTCCTTCCCATCAGCACCCATGGTCTCCCCACGTTCTGTTCCCTCTGGTCTTCTCTTGGCCATCCAGCACAACCTGTATGTCACCTTTATTGAAGTTGACCTTGCTTCCTCCTTGTAAATGTTGCTCCATGACTCATGTGTTTTGTTTTGGTTGCTTTCCTAAGTCAGGAGGAGCACATTTTTGGAGTTGGGAGAACACTGCTCATTGGGGCGGCTTCAGAAGGCAGGCTGGGAGCTTGGATGCCGTTGGGAAGGAAGAAGGTTCAGCAGGGTGGTGACACGGTCCTGGGTGCACGCTGCAAGGATTGGTCTGGGGAGTGAGTTGGAAGGCAGTAGAGAAGACCCAAACATGATGGATAAGATAAAAGGGATGGTGGGGAAGGAGGAAAAGAGAAGCCAGGTCACTCTTGCCATTGTTCTTCATTTCATGTTTGCTTTTGAAATAATCTCAAATGTCTAGCCCCATTAGAAGACTGGTCAAAGGGCCTCCTGTGTGCCTCTCCAAGAGGGTGAGCTCCACAGAAGCTCAGGGAGATCATGGCTGTAAGCCAGTGCCGGACTGTTTTCTTCCACGAGGCTGCTATTCTGGTGCTTAAAACATAAATAGATGACCTTTTGTACCATTTCGTCTGACACCTGAAAACATGTGCCACAACACCCAGTGACAGTGACCGGGAGCAGAGGGCATGTGGGACACTGAATTCAGACAGCCATCCTGCAGCCCAACGTGCATTCCCAGCACGAGTCCAGCCCTGCCTTTACACACTTCGGGTTTCATCTTTGGGTTTGAGAAATAGAGTGGCCCTCGTCTTCCCGGTGCACGTGGATTTGGCATTTGACCCCAAAAGTCTGAAAGAGGGGATGTCCCATGGGGCATGCATGGGGCAGGCACAGTGGTGGAATGGTAGCCACCCACCCCCAAGAAGATATGGCCTGGTCTTAAGTCCTGGGGCCTGGGAATGGGGGCCTATTTGGAAAAGAGTCTTTGCAGATGGGAGTAAGGAAAGGATCTGAGATGAGCTCACCCTGGATCAGGGATGGTCCTGAATTCAATGACATGGGTCCTTGTAAGAGACAGAAGACGAGACGCAGACACAGAGGAGAAGCCATGGGAAGATGCCAGTTACCAGCATCCGCACTGGAGAGGCGGCTCCAGCCGATGACATTCTCCTCATTGATCCTGGTAATGCTTCAGCTTCAACCTCACAAGAATCAAGCATCGTGTCAATGAGCTCTACCATCAACTCACACTCAAAAGGCCATTTTAATTAACCGCTTTGTCTTCGCTCAACATGACAAGGGGAGCGGGGAGGGGGAGGGATCTTCGAGAGGAGACATCGTTTTCAAGTGTGTTGTTTTACTGAGGCGCCAATTAAATTCTCCAGTCTCATCACGTTGGGGGGGGGGTGACTTTCAAAAAGGAAAACCGGGAAGGCGGTGGCTTCTGTTGTCGGCAGTGTATCAGAATAGGAAGCAAGTGCAAACAAATTACGCTGTCATGCTCTCTCTGAGTAAGTTTTATTGGGGGTTATCGCGGCTTCCTGTAATAAAGACAATACCGCATCGAGAGTACACTGAATGTGGTGCTCCAGAGCCCCAAACAAAGAAAACCTTTTACAAACCCCCTGTGCCTGATTTCGTTTTAGAAAATTAGATACGCAGAGTTTTGCATAAGATAACTGTATTACCAGGATGCAATTTGGTCTGGGTTGCTGGCTTTAGTGCATGTGGCTCCTTAATAAAAAGTGTCAGTTAAAATGAAAATACAGCTTGGGTAATTAAATTTAATTGGATCTTGTCACTTTAAATCCTCTTCGTTTTTGAGGGTTTGTACAGAATTGCAGCTTCTGGTTTTGCTAATTTCTTTATTGCAAGCTGCTGCTGAACCTGACCCTCCTCTAATGAACTGAGACCCTGTTTGCGTGGGGGGCTCTGAACCGTGACGGTGATGGCACACAAAGGGAAGGGGCTGGCTCGGGGCCGGGAGGGAAGGGAGTCGCATGCTGGTGGGTGGACGTACCTGAGGGAGGTCGTTGGGTTTTCGTCGCAGCTGGACAAGTGCAGTGATTACGATTGCAGGGAACATCCCAGTTCTGCAAGACTCCTCTGTGTTTGCGGAACGGGAGTGAGAGTCTTGCTGCAGTTGCGGGTGTCATAATATCACAGATATTCACTGTATACTGTGTAGCCACCCTGCGGGAAAGCTGTTTTCCCCAGGCTACATACACGGCAGCGGTATGAGTTTCCTCTGGCTGCTACAACAAGTGGCCAGGAGCTTGGTGGCTGGAAACAACATAGATTTACTAACTTTCAGAGCCAGAGGCTGGAACTCCCAAATTGGTATCCCTGGGTTGAAGTCCACATGCCTTCTGGAGTCTCCAGGGCAGAGTCCCGTCCTTGCCTCTTCCAATTTCTGCATCCTTTGGCTCATGGCCCCACATCACTCCAATCTCTGCTTCTGTCATCATAGCTCTTACTGTTGCCTTCCTCCCAGATGGACCCTTGTGACGACATTGGGCCACCCAGATAATCCAAGATAATTTCCCATTTCAAGATCCTTAACTTAATCACATCTACAAAGCGTCTTCCTGCTGCATATTCATGGGTTCTGGGGAGACTAGGACGTGGGTATCTTTGGAGATTGTTATTCAGCTGGCCACAGATAGTATGGAGACTGCAGGAAATATGGGTAAACTGGTGGGTGCAGTCAGCAGGGGGCTGCAAATGAAACTCTTCATCCAGTAGCCAGATGAGCTCTGGCTGCTGCTTTGCACACTGGCCACACACCATCCTGACCCCACACGCCAGCTTGCATGGCCTATCCTTTCTGACCCAGAGACGTCCCATCTCCTACCTACAGCTCCCCAGTTCCATTGTCTGAAATTCAGAACTCTCTACCTGTGGAAAAAAGATGGAGGCATACCCTGTGGCCCTGGAAATATAAAATGAAAAGAGTCTGCAAGAGCCCTTAGAGCTGATTTCCCTTAAAGGCAGCTGGTATAGTCTTGTGTGCTTTCTCTGAACAAAATGTTCCATTAGGTCATGGTGGAGCACTTCTTTCTCCACCACAGGGTGTCCCTTGTTTTACAGATGAGGCCAACTGAGGACCCAACGGAGGCATGAGCTGGAGGCTTGGTGGCCTGTTGAACTTATTTTAAGGATGTGCGGCCTACACTCTTCAACCTCAGCTTCCACATCTGTGACACATGCATCCTGTGCATTTCCAGATTTTCCCTTGAGTATAATGGGGATACAATATTAATTGAAATAGATTTTTGCATTGGTTTGTTTTGGAAATGCCTTTATAAAGGGAAGGCTCATCATTATATTTTGATTATGTCGAACACCCACCATGGGGTTCCCTTTGGGGCTGTCAGGGAAATCTTGCTTCTGGGGATTGTGATAAGCACTGTGAGATACAAACAGGGAAGGGGAAAGAGTGTGACTGTGGGTAGCTCTCCCTCCCAGGTGGGTCTTACCTGGTCCACAGGTACCTGGGATGGAGGCTGAGGGGCTGGGATGTCCCTCCTCCTCCATTCCTGGTCACCTTCTCTACTGGTGCTGCATGCCAGATGACTCCATTCCCCAGACAGCAGAGTCAACCCAGTTGGTTCTCTTCCTTGGGAAGGAGCAGAGGCTCCACAAGCCACACCCACCTTCTGCACAAGTGAGGAATGTCCTGTGTAATGTGCGCGGGGCTTGCACTGATTCCTGACATTATGGTTCTCCATGTGTCACATTCCCACATCTGCTACCACCTTTGGTGGACCTGAGGGCCATACGCAATGTATGTGGGTGGGCCTGACCCAGAAGCTGGGTCATGGCAGGAGGATGCTGGGTTGGTGTTGGGTAGATCCAGCTGTTCTATGCCCCTGTCTACTCAGCCTTAGAATCAGGGTCCAGGGCGCCTGGGTGGCTCAGTGGGTTAATGCCTCTGCTTTCGGCTCAGGTCATGATCTCAGGGTCCTGGGATCGAGGCCCGCATCGGGCTCTCTGCTCAGCGGAAAGCCTGCTTCCCCGTCTCTCTCTGCCTGCCTCTTTGCCTACTTGTGATCTCTATCTCTGTGTCAAATAAATAAATAAAATCTTTAAAAAAAAAAAAAAAAGAATCAGGGTCCAAGTTGTGGGGCCTTCTGGATGCGAGAATGGGCAATTCTAAGGGAAACAGAGGTGGTCCTTTCCTTGGATGCATGTGGGTCTTCTGTGAGACCCCTGTGGATGCTGAGGATGGTGGTCTTAGCTCCTGGGACCTGGCACGCACATCACTCGGGGGTTCATCCCCACACCTCTTTCCTCCTGCCACTCGGACTCTGGCTTCCACTCTGAACATCAGGCTTTGAGGTGACCGGCAGGAGCCCCTTCTTTTTAAATTCACATTTGGTCAAATCATCCAGGAGAAGTGAGGATGCCCCCAGGCTGCTGTACCAGGACATGTCGTGGCCAGTTAGGGTCCACTGCTGGGGCTCTGCCTGTCCATCCCTGTCTTCCTGCCTGGATTCCCAGCCATGTGCTGAGGTGTTTCTGACAGTCCGACATAGCGCGGCTCATGGAGCCCCCTCTAATTTATAGACGGTTTCAGGTTTAATCTCGCATGTTCTCCTCCGGAACCCGAAATTATCAATCGCTTTCATGCCATGTAGAAAAAGTAACAAGCAAATCTTAGATGACAGTCTTATCACCTATTTTAATACAATTTCCTAAATCAAACACCTGACTAAAGCTCATAAAAAGAAGTAAGAAATTAAAGAAATACACTCAGGACAACAAATATTGTACAGATAGACGTATCAAATCTTTGATTTTACACATATGACTTTCTCTTCCTGTGGTTTTGGAATCTGGGTGTGCATAACTGGGGGGCATCTCCAGAACCGTCAACAATGCCCCCCAAACACTGGTGCATTTAAATTTCAGGACTCCGTTTCAGGGTCCTAGGACCCTTGCAATTTTCTGGGTTTGACTCACATTGACCTTCCTGGGTTGATACCACTTGTTCAAAGATGGTGTGACACACAGAAGCGGGTCTTCTCCCTAAAACGCATGTTGAAGGCTGAAGTCTGGGTGCCTATGAATGGGACCTCAGTGGGAAATCGGGTCTTCACAGATGTGATCCAGTTATGATAATACCAGGATCGGTCCCTGAGGTAATAGAATTACTGTCCTGACCAGGGGACGAAGAGAGACAGAGGGGAGGTGGCCATGTGAAGACAAACGCACGGGTGTGGCCACGTACCAACAGCATGACAGGTTGCCGGCAGCCCCCAGACCCTGGAAGGAGGCACAAAAGAGACCTTCCTTCTGTTGGAGCCTCCACAAGGACCCAACTCTGCTGACCCTTCCATCTCGGACATCTGGCCTCCAGAATGGGGAGAGATCACATGGGTTTTGTTATTTGTCCACCACGGTATGGTGTTTCTCTAAGGCAGCACTGGGGAGCTCCCACAGTTGGTCATTCCTGTTTGCTGTGTTGTAGGATGCCACATGTTTGTAGGGCCATTTAGGCACTAATGAGGTGAACTCGGTGTCTGGGAAGCACGCCCCAGCAGATGTCTCCTGCAGAACACGCCGTGGCGTAGCCACAAACTTTTATGAACGCCATCCTGCTACCCGCGACCGTCCCAGCCCACACCCAGAAACCAGACTCGCATCTTGAGGACCCAAATTTAAAGTTTTGTGGCAGCGTTAAATATTTTGGATGACCGGATTCACCTGAACTCTAAGGGAACAGAGGTGCTCTTGCATTGAATGTTTAGACTAGCAAGATGGCATATTTATTGAGAGAGAGGCCAAGGCAATGTGCAAAGAAATTTGGATGTGGACACACACACAAAAATCTCACCCTGGAAGAAAAAGTCTTTGGCAACTGAGGGTACTATAAATTCTAGCCCCTTGCTATTGGTTTGGATCAGGTTCACTCCTGTTTCCCAAAGGCTCAGGGGAGCAGACCTGGGGAGAGATCACCCCATTTTACCCCAAGAACTGATGCCATTGGGATGTCTCCTTGGCATTGTTATGTTAGTTAGCTCTGTGATCTGCGAGTAGGGAAGGTGTCCCCCAGACATTTGGGGACATGCACTAAGACATACCTGCTTTTGGACAAGGTGGTTCACAATGAGCATCTTGAGGTCTTTGTCAGACTCGCTTGTGAATTCTCCATGGTTTTTCAGCTGATGATGCGTTTTTGCCTTTCTGAGTGCTTACTCCATCAGAGCTGTACCCAACATCTCTCCATCCCTCTTGAACTTGCCATCCAGGTCGGCAACCAAGGGAGGCAGAATCTGGGCCCCTGGAAACGTATCTCTGACCCATGCCTAGAGCCACTGAGGGCTGACTTTTGTGGCAGAAAAGACCTTTGCCATCAATTATGGATCTTGAGATGGATGTTAATTGCTATTAGCATACCTCTGTGTTTGTATAGATTTCAATAACTGGGTAATTTTAGAAACATTGTTTTAGAAATATGTGGTCGTGTCAGGGAACATCTTGTTTTTCCATGTGCCCTGTATACATGTCTCATTCTTGTGCATTTTGTGATTGGTTCAAACACTAATTGTATTGTTTTGTTACCTCTAAAAAAAAAATCTTCTGTTGGCTAACTAAATAAAAAATTTCCCCTCTGCACCAGTACCTCCTCTATACTATTCTCCTTTAAAAAAGTCCCTGAAAACAGTGTGGAGATTCCTCAAAAAATTAAAAATAGAGCTACCCTATGACCCTGCATTTGCACTCCTGGGTATTTACCCCAAAGATACGGATGTAGTGAAAAGAAAGGCCATATGTACCCCGATGTTCATAGCAGCAATGGCCACAATAACCAAACTGTGGAAAGAACCTAGATGCCCTTCAACAGACGAATGGATAAAGAAGATGTGGTCCATACATACAATGGAATATTACTCAGCCCTCAGAAAGGATGAATACCCAACTTTTGTATCAACATGGGCCAGACTGGAGGAGATTATACTGAGTGAAAAAAAGTCAAGCAGAGAAACCCAATTATCATATGATTTCACTTACTTGTGGAACATAAGGAATAACACGGAGGACTTAAGGAGAAGGAAAGGAAAAGTGAATGGGGATAAATTGGAGGAGGAGATGAACCATGAGAGACTGTGGGCTCTGAGAAACAAACCGAGGGTTATGGAGGGGAGGGGGAGGGGAGATGGGTGAGCCTGGTGGTCGGTATTAAGGAGGGCACGGACTGCATGGAGCACTGGGTGTGGTGCATAAACAATGAATCTTGNGGATGGGTGAGCCTGGTGGTCGGTATGAAGGAGGGCACGTGTTGCATGGAGCACTGGGTGTGGTGCATAAACAATGAATCTTGGATCACTGAAAAAAAAAAGTAAAAAAAATAAAAAAGAAGAGAGATTGATAAAGCAGACTGGCCAGCTAAGTGGTGGATCTTAAATAATATCTTATTTCAGAGTCCTGGAAAACCCAAACCTATGAATCGCTATTAGGGTTCTGCTTCTGGATCCTTAAAAGTAAGTAAATTAACGAAAGACACTCACCACAAATAAATAAATAAATAAGTCCCCGATTTCAGTTTTTAATTATGTATTTTATGTAAAACAGATCATAAAAACAAGTTCTAAAACTTGGAGAAATTCAAATACCATCTTGTGGGAACACAGAGAAACAGCAGCAGCAAGAAAATGCATGAAAAGAGCCCCTGTTGAAGCCCCATGACTGTCCATTCATGGGCGCACATGCGTTTGATTGTCTACAACTCGGCTGGCTCTGGAGGGGCTCTGGGGGATTCAATGCACAGAGACAATAGGTCAAGTGAGAGCTGGTGCCCGTGCATTCCAGGGAGAGGAGGTGTTTTGTGTTTTAGGGATGATAATAAATATGTTTGTAAAAGGAATGAGTTTCCAGCTGGAGTAGAATGCAGTGGAGATTGTCCTTTAGGGTGAGGACTCTGGACTCAGGTCTGAGCCTACTAACCAGATCCTGCTGCTGGGCTAGTCAGTCACCCTCATGGATCTCACACTTGTATCTGAAAAATGGGGACAATGTATGTGGGGCTGCTGTGAGGTGGCAATATAACCAGGCATGTGGAAGACTGAGCTCAGCAGCAGGCACAGGGTGAGGGTTCAAGAACTGTGACTATTAATTCTATTTATTGCTGGGCAGTGTTTGAATTTCCTAGAGCAGTTGTAACAAGTGTCCACACATTGGGCCGCTTAGAACAACAGGAATTCATTCTATCTTCTCCCGACTCCAGAGACCAGAGTCTGAGATCCAGATGGGGCAGGACCACTGATAATCCAGGCGGGGCAGGGCTGCTGAGATCCAAGTGTGGCAGGCTCATGCTCCCTCCAGAGGCTCCAGGAGAAGGTCCTTCTTGCCTCTTGCAGCCTCTGGGGTTTTGGCCATCCCTGGGCTTATGGCGGTGTCCCTTCCTCTCTGCCTCCATCTTTACATGGCTTCTCCTCTGTGTCTGTGTCTCCTCTTCTGTCTCTTACAAGGACACCTCTCATTGGATTTAGGGCCACCCTACTCTGAGATGATCTCATTTTAACTTGATTGCATCTGCAGAGATCCTACTTCCTAATAATGTCATATCCCAAGATTTTGCATGGATATGAGTTTGGGGACACTCTTTAGCCTAGGAAAGTAGCACATGCCAGTTCTTGGCAGAGAGAGGTACCATTTGGTGAAGGAGAAGATCCAGAGACTAAGCAAGCTGCCTCTCCTGCACTGATGCACTGCAGCCCACTGGACATGCCCCATTGGTTGCAGTTGCCCAAAATGAGGGAGTTTGACCACAAAACTCAAAGGGACTTCCAACCCTAGGATTCTATGCCATCCCTGGAATTTTTCCTCTTTGCGCGCTAAAGAGTCTATGGTAGAAGAAACGCAGGTCTTCCACAAACTAAGGGAATTAGCTTAAAAGGTCAAAAGCTAAGCTTATAAAAGGTGTATTATAAACTCAACAGCAAAGAGACAAACAACCCAATTAGAAAGCGGGCACAGGACTTGAATAGACATTGTTCTGAGGCAGACATGCCCATGACCAACAAGCCCGTGAGAACATGCTCGATGTTGCTGATCATCAGGGAAATGCAACAGAAAGCACCATGAGATGACACTTGACACCCATAATTCTGAGGGACCATAATTATGAGGACAAGGGTACGACTAGCACTACTAACAACGGTCACACCAAGTGTTGGTGAAGATGTGAAGGCTCAGAGCCCCTTGTGCTTTGCTGGTGGGAATGGAAAGTGGTTCAGCTGCCGTAGAAAACAGTATAGTTTCTCCTCACAAGGTGGAACACGGAGTTGCCATATGACTTGGCAAGTTCATGCCTCGGTATCTACCCAAGATAATTAAGAAGAGGAGCTCACATAGGTACATGTACACACGTGTTCACAGAGACTGTATTCCAACAGCTGAAACATGAAAACTGCTCGACTCTCTCCCAGTGGACAGATGGATGAGCAGAAAGTGGTCCATCCATATGGGGGAATATGACTCAGTCAAGTAAAGGAACGGAGCTCCGTGCATGACCTTGAGGACATGATGCTTAGGGAGGGAAGCGGACACCAAAGTCTACATCGTGCCTGATTCCGTTTGTTGTTTTTTTTAAACATTTTTATTTATTTGACAGAGAGAGGTCACAAGTAGGCAGAGAGGCAGGCAGAGAGAGAGAGGAGGAAACAGGCTCCCCGCTGAGCAGAGAGCCCGATGCGGGGCTCCATCCCAGGACCCTGAGATCATGACCTGAGCCGAAGGCAGAGGCTTAACCCACTGAGCCACCCAGGCGCCCCTCTGATTCCATTTGTATGGCACGTCTCACACAGGCAAATTCATGGAGACAGAAAGTGGATCAGTGTCACCACGGGCAGGGGAAGGCGAACAGGGAGGTGATAGCTCACGGGAACAGGGTGTCCTTTGGCAGGATGAGAACATGTGGGATGTAGATGGCGGTAATGGTTCTGTAGGGCAGTGAATGCAGTCCATGTCTCTCGTGGTAAATCTTACTTTATATCTATGTTACCATAAGAAACACAAGGAGCTTTAAGAAGTTGATTACAGTGGGAAAAGTGAAGATTGTGCACAGGGAAGGAGGCATCGGAGCTCATAGTGCCCCCAGCCCTTGTTCACCGTTCCTGAGGTCTGCTTGCTGGGACGTTGACACAGGTGCATCTGTCCCAAGCAGAGGTGGCTGGGAAGGGGGGGGTCCCTCAGTACGTTCTGCACGTCCCCATCCACACAGCCCCTGGGGCCAGACCCGAGGCACTCAACGGTGAGCACTCCCAGGGAGCAGAGAGGGCCGTTTGAGCTCCCCGGTTTGGCCTTTCTGGAACGGAAATCGCGTCTGGAAGGAGAGAGATTTTCTTAAGACATATAACGGTACAGAATGTCTTTGAAAGGTGTCATATTTCATCATTTACAGGTGCTGAATTATTCACAAGGGATTCTGCATGCTTTGCGGGCTGCCGTCTCGGTACCGTGTCGACAGGAGGAAATCGGAGGGTCCCCTCACCCCATCGCGAGGGGTGGGCGTGGGGGCTCAGACGTGCAGGTGAAGGGGGCGTCTGTCCCCTGGGCTGGACCTTGCCATGGGCAGCTCCTCTATGGGGTCTTCCGATTTCCATGACAGAAGCAGTCTCTGACACCGTGGCATGTCCAGAACCTCCTAGAACCCACACCGCCAAGCGCGCCTTAGGGGTTGTCTTTTCCAAGGGCCGCACGAGACTTTTAATTGTTGCAAAATCAATTCCATTATCGGGGCGCTTGGCGGAGGGAGGGAAGGCAGGGGACCCATTGCAGAATGCCGTGAGTCCCTCTGTCCTCAATACGGAGCAGGCTGGGTGTGTCGGGGGGAGCTCTGTCCCTTTCTGACGGGAATCCGTAAATCACCCCATTCTGGAGAGCGCCTCCCCAACATCTCCCACACCCCACCTACGCCCGGGAGCCTGTGCGCCCGCATTTCGGATGCCGTGGCCGCCCCACGCTCGGCCGGCACGGGAAATGCGGCCCCCGCCTCTGCGGTGAACGCGGGGCTGATCGGGATGCAGGAAAAGCGGCTGCTCCCCCCCATTGCCATTCAATCCATTATAACTCTCACTCGTGCGCTCCTCATCACCCTGACTTCTAATTTGACAATGACAAAGAGCTTCTCGGCGATTTTAAATTTCATAATTTTAATCTGTCAAGCCTGACATTTAATTAGTGCCCTCTGTAACCTGTAGCCTGGCGCGCCCAGGGCTGCCGTTGGTTTGCCTTCGGAGGGGAAAAAAAAAATTTTTTTTTCCACCCCCGTGGAAGACTGGATTTATAAATATGTGCATGATTGCCAGGTGTGAGACAATGTGCCCACGATGGTCTATTAGCCCCAAATCGAGACAGATGAGGTTAATAATATTTTAGAGTGCGGCTTTATCGTATTAGCAGTGATTAAGCTCGGGCGCGGCCCCGCGTGACGTGTTCCTCGCCAACGTGAAGCAGGCGGTGTGGTGTGCGCCGCCCCGTGTGAACGGTTGTCTGAGCGAACACCGTGGTCGCGGGCACCTGGCAGGATCTGGTGGCACCCGATTATCATTTTCTCCAGTCTGCCTCCCGGCGAGGCGGGTTTCCTGAGTGGCGGGTCAGCACTGGCCGGTCAGGGGGATGTTCTGGTCACTGCTGGACGGTTACTAGAAGCATCTTTGGAGAATACATGGGTAGGGTCTCCTTGGGGAGAGGGCTTCTCCACATCGCCCACCCTGCTGCTATCTGGACCCCGCTTTGGGAGCTGACCGTTTGTATCTTGATTTAGACCCAAATTCCTTCCACTTCCCCATCACACCCCAGGGCCCTGTCACTTCCTGTGGATACCACTGAAGGGGGTTTTTCAATCCGGACTCCCAGCGGCCCATCCGTCCTCTCCCAGGGCGGAAAAAGTAGAGGTCGTGCGGTTGTGCCAACGCCGGGGTTTCCTTGTGGGTGGCTTCCCGCCGGCTGAGCTCCAATCCACGGTGTCCCTCCCGCTGTGGGCGATGGGCGATGTGCCGCACGTTCCTCGTCTTCTCCCGCACCGCGGGGAAGCCCGCATGGCCCGGCATCCACGTGGATGATGGAGCTGGCCTCCCCTTCCCTGAAGGACGGCAGGGGGAAAGTGTTCATCCTCCCCGCGGGGTCCCCGTGCAGCAGGACGCGGGGACCTCCCGGCTTCCCCGAGCGTGGGCTTGCAGTAGGACGGTCCTCCTTTCTCCTGCAGGACACGGCCCCTGGTTTGGGGCTTGACAATGAGATGCAGAGACTGCCTGCAATGCTATCTGCCTCCCTTCCCATTCATTCATGCATGCACGCGTGCATTCCAGAAGCCCCACGATTCCCAGGCCATGTGGACCTTGAAAGAGCTCAGTCCATGCTGGTTGTGCTCACAAATGGCGCCCGTTACAGAAGAAAGGCCTGGGCTTTGCAGGGAGGGACGGGGCTTTACACCCCTAGGTCCCAGGTGGTGTGCCGTGGGGTGCTGCTTACTGTTGTGGACTCCACTTCCCTGTCTCTGCCTGGACCGCCTGAACAAGACAGCGGACTTAAACAGCCTGGACAGTCCTCGGACCACGGTGCATGTCCCCTGCTGTGATTAGGGACATCTCTTTAAAAGATGGGTTTGCTGGAATTCCGCACTGGATCCTGGTGCCTGGGAGTGTCCCACGTGTTTGCCGGTTCTGCCTGAGCGCTGAGGCGTTGTGGCTCGGGACCACAGAGCTAGTTAGGGTGGACGCAACACCTGCCTTCGGAAACCCCGTGAAATGCCATGAAGAGCAGAGTAGGCACACATACCTCTGCTAGGACGGCGACAGCGAAGGCAAGTCCCTTCCCGTCTGGTGCCACGAAACAGTCATACAGTCAGAAAACTTGGCCAGACTTTTTAAAAATTACAATGATTGGACAATCCGCTCCCTGCCAGCCCCGCCAAGCTCGCCGCTATGTGGGCAAACCCCATGAAATGTGGATTTTAAACAGGCAGACGGAGATGAGGTTTGCATTCTGGAGGGGGGCCTGCGGCACCACCCATGTCCGCGCTGGGCTTCACATCCGCCGGTGTTCCACCAATTTCGTTCGCACCCGCTGCAGAGTCGCAGACGAAGCCCAGGGTTCCAAGGGCAATTCAGAATGAAGAGGGGTTTTCCGACGTCGGGATGCATCCTGTCCTTTCACCCAATGCTGCGCGTGAAGAGGCATTTAATAAATCTTGTTGGCTGAGGATGATTTCCTAAGGCACCAGGTGCATGTCCCTAGTGATCTGTGGAGATGGCTTAATTGCCACTTAGCAGACACGCACTGTGCATGTTTTGCGTGCCCAGGTTTTACGGCTCAGATATGCACCGCCCATCGCACACCTCAACCCTGTGCTGTGGCACAAATCTCTCAAGGGCTGCCCCCAAGAGAGGAGCTCTCACTGGCTCCGGTAGGACGACCTCCGCACATCTCTCCATTTAATTTTAGAGGCAGCTCTACAGAGACAAAGAAAGGAACAGTCGCACCATCTTCTTTGCTTCAGAAGATAAAGTGCTGGTTTCCTGTCCATGGTCCCGTGCAAAGCCGAGGGGCAAGTGGTCCCAATATCGCTAGAGCATGTCTTCCATTTTTGTTTCCAGAGGACAAAAAGACCATGAATCCAGGCAACAACCACCCACATATTGAATGAAGTGAGAGCCTTCGAGCCGAGAAAGGGTCGCTGTCTGACCTGTGCTCTGACCAAGTTCCCTGATGACATCGGTCCCCTGGGCTTTTTAAAAACATGGACTCTAAAGGAGAACTCCATTACCCTGTCGCACTGAGTTTGTACTGATCTTTACAAGTTCCTTCGTTGGAAGGCAAGCACTGTACCAATTACAAATTCTGCAAATATTTTCTTTCATTCTGTGTCTCGTTCACCCTTTAAAAAGCATCCTTAATGAACCGTCTTGCTTTCACTGTAATTCAACACATCATTTTTCCCCCTTTCGGTTACTCCTTTTTCTGCCCCATTTTGAAAAATGTTGGTCTTTGCACCAGTCCCTGATCCCCAAACCACGAAGATGTCCTTCTATGTCATTATTTTGTAAAAGCAAAGCATGAGGCTGTCCTAGGTGTCATAACAAAACCCCACAGATGAAGTGGTACAGATGATAGAAATTATTTTCTAACAGTGCTGGAGGCTGGAAGTGTAAGATCAAGAGGCTAGTGTGCTTGGTTCCTGGTAAGGACACCTCCTTCTGGATATGTCCTCACATGGCAGAGAGAGAGAGACAGAAAGTCCATGTTTTTGGGTGTCTCTCCTTGTAAGGACACTATTCCCATTATGGGGACCTACCCTATGACCTCAACTAACCATAAGTACCTCCCAAAGACTCCACCTCCAAATACCACGTCATCTGGTGGGAGGAGGTAGGGCTTCCTCATACCAGTTTGGTGGAGAGGAGGGGGCACAGATCTTCAATCCATACCAAGAACTATCTCTTTACCTTGACCCTTAAATTGATAATGCTCTTGCAATTTATTTTTGAATGGCGTTTGAGACTGAGGTCAACTTGGACTTATTTTTTCTTCTGAGTGGGTAGAAAGATTTCCAGGGTCATTAATTAAAATAGCCCCATCTTCCCCACCATTCCCGAATGTCACTTTTGTAAGACTGTCCATATACGGTTCTACCCATCTGTCCACCCTTGTGCCAATTCTATTTTAATGACAGTGCTGTTGGGATGCCTGGGTGGCTCAGTCGGTGAAACATCTGCCTTTGGCTCAGGTCAGGATCCCAGAGTCCTGGGATCAAGTCCCGTATCAGGCTCCTGGCTCGGCGGGGAGCCTGCTTCTCCCTCTGCCTGCCACTCCCCATGTTTGTGCTCTCTCTCTGACAAATAAATAAATAAGGTCTTAAAAAAATAATGGGGCACCTGGGTGGCTCAGTCACTGTGTGTATGCCTTCAGCTTGGGTCGTGATCCCAGGGTCCTGAGATCAAGCCCTGCATTGGGCTCCCTGCTCTGCGGGAGGCCTGCTTCTCCCTCTCCCACTCCCCCTGCTTGTGTTCCCTCTCTCACTGTGCTTCCCTCTGTGAATAAATAAATAAAATCTTTAAAAAAATAATTACATTGCTTTCATATTTATTCCTGATACCTAAAAGAATATGCTTTCCTGCCTTGTTCTTTGAAAGTACCTTAGTGAGCCACAGCCTTTGGGGTATTTAGGTAAATTTTAGAATCAACTTGTTAATTTTCAGAAACTATAAGTTGAAATTTTGATTACTAATGCATTTAATCTATAGATTATTTGAAGAGAATTGACATCTGTAAAATACCAAACATTCCCACCTATAAATATAGTCAATTTTTAAAGTTGTGTGAGTCATCACTTATTGCTTTTAATGTTTTGTAGTATTCTGGGAAAGAGTCTTATAAATATACAGGTATTTGACCTTTGTATCCCAAAGTAAATTATAAAATTATATNATCTTTAAAAAAATAATTACATTGCTTTCATATTTATTCCTGATACCTAAAAGAATATGCTTTCCTGCCTTGTTCTTTGAAAGTACCTTAGTGAGCCACAGCCTTTGGGGTATTTAGGTAAATTTTAGAATCAACTTGTTAATTTTCAGAAACTATAAGTTGAAATTTTGATTACTAATGCATTTAATCTATAGATGATTTGAAGAGAATTGACATCTGTAAAATACCAAACATTCCCACCTATAAATATAGTCAATTTTTAAAGTTGTGTGAGTCATCACTTATTGCTTTTAATGTTTTGTAGTATTCTGGGCAAGAGTCTTATAAATATACGGGTATTTGACCTTTGTATCCCAAAGTAAATTATAAAATTATATATTTTACAATTGCTCTTTGCTAATTGATTTTTTGCTGGTAGTAGAAATACAGTTGATTTTTTATATTGATCTAGTATCCAGAAAACCTATTAAACAGATAATTAATGCTAATAGTTGACTTGTAAAGTAATTTGGATGTTTTTATCTATACAATCACATTACTTAGAGACAATAATTTCCTTTCCTTCCTTCTCTCCATTTTTTTTCTTGTCTTATTGCGCTGGATATAAATTTCAGTACAAGATTGATGGAAGTAGTAATAGTGGTCATTTTTGTCTCCTTCCCAATATCAATTTAAACATATTTCATTTCATATGCTGCAAGTGTTTTTTAAAATCATAAAAAGTTGGTCAAAATTTGTCACTTTTTTTGGTCATTTATTGAGATTACCCTATGGTTCCCCCCCTATTTTATTCTGTTAACATGATGAATTCACTGATTTTTTTTCCCCCAAAGGCTTAATAAAACTTGTATTGTGGGAATAAACCCAACTTGGTATTCCTTTGTTTTTCCTTTAAAAAAAACACAGACATTTCTAGATTTAATTTCCTTACGCTTTCATTTTTGTTCATAAATAAGACTGACCTGCAAGTTGTTTTTTTAATAATTCTCTGGTTTGGCCTCATAAACATGAGTTCAGGAAGGATTCCATCTTGTAAATTCTGGAAGAGTTTGTATAAAGTTGGCATTTTTTTCCTTCCTTAAACGTTGGCTAAATATACTAACAAAGATATCTGAACCTGGCAATTTCCTTGTGGGAAAAATGTCAGTAATACAGTACATGTCTTTAATTTATGTTTTTATTCCAAAAAACCTGTCCATTTTATCTAAGTTTTTAATTTTGGCATAAGGTTATTTTTTATATTCTTATTTTTTTAAATATGGTATGACATCTATAGGCATTTCTTTCCTCTGATATTATTTTTTAATGTCTATTCTATCTTTTATTTGTTTTTCTTGGTAAGGCTTGTCAGGGTACATAATTTTTATCAGTCTTTCACACAACCAATGTTGTTCTGTTGATTTTCTCTGTGTTATGTTTATTATGTAATTCATTAATTTCTATTATTTCTTTAGGTGTAATTATTTTTCTAACTTTTTCAGATAGGTTCTTAACTTAATGATTTTCAGTCATTTCCTTTTTATAAAAAAAAATAGGGGTGCACCTGGGTGGCTCAGTGGGTTAAGCCTCTGCCTTCGGCACAGGTCATGATCCCAGGGTCCTGGGATCGAGTCCCACATCGGGCTCCCTGCTCAGCGGGGAGCCTGCTTCCACCTCTCTCTCTGCCTGCCTCTCTGCCTCCTTGTGATCTCTCTTTCTCTCTCTCTGTCAAATAAATAAATACAATCTTTAAAAAAATAGGGGTGTAAATTCTCCCACACAACTCTCCTTAAGCTGCTCTTAATTTTAGTGGGTAATGTTTTATTACCATTCAGATCAGAATACTTCTTAATATTGATTTTGGCTTCCTCTTTGCCTCACTAGTTATTTGAAAGTGCAGTGCTTAATTTTCAAACTTATGGGATTTTCTAGTCACCCTTTTGTTATTGATTTCCAGTTCAATTGCACGGGAACAAGAAAATGTACTTTGTATTATTTCAATCTCTGATGTTTATAGTAATTTGCTTAATGGTCCAGCATATGGTTAAATTTATAAATGTTTCATGGGTGCTTAAAAGTTGTAAATATTCTGTAGTTATTAAATATAGAGTTATAAATCTACCCACTAGGCAAATACAGGGTATGAGATTTGAACAAAATTAAAATTTTAAATGTACACTGAGTTTTGACATGTTTGTTCTATCTACTACTAAGAAAGTACGTTAACATGTGCCACCAAAATTGTGGACTTGTTTACTTTTATTTTACCAATTTTTACTTTATTTATTTTGACTCTTCGTTATTCAGTGCATAAAAGTTTATAACTGTTTCATGTTCTTGGTGAATTGAGTCTTTTTTCATGAAAAAGTTTTTCTCCTCTTTAGAATTTATTTATCAAGTCCTACTTTGATACTAATACATCCTCATTAGTTTTTTTTTAGTTAATATTTGCATAGCATAGTAAATTGTCATTATTTATGGTAGATGTGTTCTATAAAGTCCCTAGCATAATGAATTAGTAAGTATGGAACCATGGCTCCTACGGGAAATACAGGGTTCTGTTTCTGGGAGCCTTCTGTCACAACAGTTTCATTAAGTGATCAAAACATAATTTTATGTGTGTTTTTCTTTAAAGACACCTTATTGAGTCTATATTGTTGATTCATCAGTGTTAGCTCATAGCTAACAGTACTAAAAGTCATGCCTGAATGAATACCATCTAACACACTCATTTTCTCTGCATGGCACACCGCAGCCTTCTTGCACTTAGGATCAGCAGATGGTAATTGAACATTATGCTTGGGGGCCATTTTAAACAGCAGAATTACCAAGAAAAAGCACCCAAGGTGTGAGAATTATTGCACCAAATAGACCAGGAAGAGGACAGTTGTTTACAGTGGGAGAACTGACAAAGAACACAGTGGGTAGGCTTGCTTGTCCTCAGTGGGGAGCGGGTGTATTGCCTGGCTCAAATATTCCACTGCTCGGCCCACATTTGCAAATAAACGGGAACTCATTGTGAGTATCGATTTTGCAGTTACAAATAAATTTTATCAAGGCGGTGAATTTGCAGAAACAGAATCTGTAAACAATAAGGATGCACTGTATGTTTTCTTTCCAACTGTTTATGCTTGTACTCTGTTTCCTTATATTTTAGATGTGTCTCTTTTAGGCAGCATACCATGGTGTTATTTAAATCTAGGTTGATGATCTCTGTTTTTTAAGGGACATTCAGCCAGTTTACATTTATTTGTAATTATTGATATTTTGGAGTTAAAATCCATCAGCTTATTAACAAAAACATTAGCATGGAAGGGTGGAGAGAAAGAGATGTGATTTAGCACTAGGGCATAGGAAGGACACTGAAGATTCTTGTTGAGGGGATATTTAATGTGTGTCTATGTACGTGTATGTGTGTGCACGTGTGTGCATGCATGACCTGGTTGCCAGGGATACTGATGTGATCTCTGACCACAATAAATGGCTCCCTTTCATCCTGAGCTGGTCAGGTGCCACCTGGAGAAGGGACTTGGGCTGGCAGCCAATCAGACAGAAACTTGGGGAGAAGATAGTGTGATGGTGATCCTGACCGTTTTTGGAATCATCTACATTTGGAGACTATCTGGAGATATTCAGCCCCCAAAGTAAAAACCTCCCCAGCAAGGAGCAGTTAGGAAAGGATATGATGTTTGCCTTCAAATATTTGAAATCTGGCCACGCAGAAGAGCCGTTTGGTCTGTCCTTTGTAGTACAAGGCACAGGATGAGGAATCAGGCACCCGGGAGACCAATTTCAGGTCCACACGAAGGAGGGACGTGTAAATGCCAGAGCTGTCCAAGAACGGGGTGACCTCTCTCATTTTTTAAGATTTTATTTATTTATTTGAAAGAGCGTGATTGAGAGAGAGAGAAAGAAAGGGGGGTCAGGGAGAGGGAAAAGGAGACTCCCCGCTGAGCAAGGAACTGTTCATGGGGCTTGATCCCAGGACCCTGAGATCATTACTGAGCCAAAGGCAGATGCTTAACTGACTGAGCCACCCCGGGGGCCCCTAGGATGGCTTCTTAAGGAGGTGGCGAGTTTCTCATTACTGGATGTATCCAAGCACATGTTGCATTTCCACTCAGAGGAAACTGAAGACAATTCTACTCTCAGGTCAGAGGCTGAACCTCAAGACCCCACAAGTCCCTTGGTAACCCCAGAGCCTGTGAGAAGTTAGTTTGTCAATTTGTGTGCCAGCTTCTTCTCTGCACCTCCACGGGTGCCACATGAAGCACTTAGCAATTGAAAATGCTTCTTTGCATCTTTTTGGGCCACGAATGTCTCCAGTGAAAAGAATAACCTCATCATCTGGGCAGAGACTTGGCAAATTCCTCAAGAAATGAAGGATTGTGTAATGTCCTCTTAGTCTCAAGGTTCACATTATACATAATTTGTCCCCAAAGGAAATAGAAGAGTTTGTAACAATGCAAGAAACACTAATCCTCACATTTGAAAAAAAAAAAAACCCTGAAAAATTGGATTTTCTTTTCTTACAATAAATTCAGAAGTTTAGTCTGGAATAATCAAGACATTTTGTTTGAGAAAGTCTGCATTTGTTCTGGGAAAGTCCCAAGGGCTCTAAATTCCAAATGCAGAGCAGGGGCCCATTTGGAACTTGGCAAGATGCTCTGTCATGTAGGACGGCCAAGTGGAGGAGTTCCTCAGATGAATTTCCACAATCAAGGGCTCAGTGTGGTTTGTGAAACAGAGGTGGGTCTTCATAATTTCGCAGAGGATTAAGGAAAGGTACTAGCAATCACCAGGTGGGGGAGATATCCTGTGGTGTTTTGGGGGTTTTTTTTCCCCACAAGCATCAGTCAAGAGGGGTTTAGGAAGCACATTTTATTTTGTTTTGTTTTGTTTCAGTTTTGATTTTTTAATTAAGTTTTTCATTTTCATTCCACTGTGGTTAATGTGTGTTGTTGCATTAGTTTCAGGTGTGCAATGTGGTGATCCAACAATCGTGTGCACTGCTCCGTGGTCTTCATGATAAAGGAAGCGGATGAGATTTTCCACAGCTGTTCTCGGCTCCTCAAGGCAAGCAGGCATACCATCCCTCCTTCCTGAGGCTACATCTCCTTGTGTTGCTGGTCTCCTGCTGTCCAGTTAGGAAGGTTTCCAACTCCTAGCCATCAGACCAGGACTATCTGAGTCCGCGGCCCGTGATTTCCTAGGGAGACTTTACAAGGGAAGTGGTGAGGACGTCGACTTCCTGCATCTTTTACGTTCCTGCATTCTGACACTTTGCCCTCTGGGGGCTCGCCAACCCTGGAGGGAAAAATTCAGTCAACACACCCAGGGGTCACCCTGTTGGTAAGTTGCTTTGAGGCCCATCACCCTTTTGTGCAAGAAGAACACACTGGATTCTTACCAAGGTTTCTGTCTAGACAGAAGTTGGTCTTAATAACTCATGGCGTGTCTGCAGGATGGACCCCAGCTGCACAGAAGGGACAGCACTTATCTCCCAGAAATAAGAAGACAGGTATAATCCTGTGCCAGAAAGTTAGATGGTGGTGCAAATGTGCACATCTTTGCAGGTAAAGACATCATCGGCATCCAGGACCCCTTTGATTTACCTTCCATGATGGGCAAGTATTTGGGTTCTGGTTGTCAGCAACTCAGGAGGTTGGGGAAGTCCTGGAAGAGCTGTTGAAGGACTTAGGGATGCGGTCCTGGGAAAAGGGTCCATGCAGAGTCTGGGGGCTGTACCTCGGAGGCTGTCCATGGGAACTGGGGGTTGGGCAGTGGAGGATCACAGCCAGTGGAAGGGAGGGATGGGAGCCGGGGTGCATGGTGCATGACTGGGGTGCCAGGAGCCTGGATTGGGGTGGGGGCTGGATTCTTCATTCTCCTCCCTCCCCATGCAGCATGGGGGTCCTCTGGTGCCTTGCAGCCAGGGGCCAGCTCAGAGGAGTTTCTCCTCCACTGCGCCTCCTCCTCTTCTTCATATCAGCTTCATTAAGTTATGATAGACGTATAAAACTATAGGATACTTAGAGTATGCTTCGCAGTGATTCGATGCATGTGCACATTGTGAAAACATCCCTCCATCTAGGTAGTGCACAAACCCATCACCTTGCATATTTCTCTCTCTCTCTCTCTCTCTCTCTCTCTCTCTCTCTTTTCTCCTTTTCTGTTGAGAGCTTTTAAGATCTGCTCTCTTGGCAAATTTCAATGATGTGATACTGTATTATCAACTAGAGTCTCCGTATTGTACACTCAATCCTCAGGCCATATTCATCTTGTCGCTGAAATTCTTATGCCTTTTTACCAGTCTCTCCCCATGTCTTCCCAGTCCACGGCTCCTTTTCAATATTCCATTTCATCGTGTTTTCGAGGAACACAGTAATTCATCATGGGTATTGAGTTCGTGTGTGGTGGAGCACACAGGTATCATAGGATAGTGTATCTTTGCTACTGTGCTGTTACATATGCATATACATTTGTGTATCTGTGTGTATCTAGTGTATGTTTGTAACTTTTATATATGTAGATGTGTGTACCTATTTTTTTAATACTTATTTTTTTAATTCCAAATTTCTGACACACAGAAGACTTTTTGGATTATAACACATAGTTTGGGTTTTCATAGGATATAATGTACTTTTATTATTATCAGTGTAGAAATAAGACTTAGAAACACAAAATAATAGAAAACAAGATAGAATAGCATATTCCAGTATGTAATACAATCTAAAAGAGACAGTACAGGTATTAAGCATCATTTCCTTTGTGCATATATTGACTCAAAATTAACCTCACATTGCCTAGATCAGTGATAAAATGATGATAGTGTATTCATGATGGCCTTATTCACGGAAGAATATGTCCCTTGGATAATCTTAATTTGTATCTGACTTAATGTTTTCAATAGTGAATGAGTTTACCTATTTATATCCATTTTGTTTAGACTTAAAATATATTGATTCTGATTTATTTGCACTGATTATAGATACCCACAGAGTTATGGAAATACATATAGTATATATCTCTTGTTTAATGCATGTTTATTCCAATGTATCATATAGATCCTTCTATAGATACATAGATAGCATTGTGTATGTATACATGTTGTATATTATATAGAGATAGGTCTATTTTATCTAGATTTTAGATCTATTTCTACACATTTACTTATATAGATTATCTATTTATATGAATTTAAGTATATAACAGTCTATTTTACCTAGATTTTGTATCTATTTGTACAGATTTACTTACACAGATTATCTGTTATATGAATTTATATATATATACATGAAAGTTTATTTTATCTAGATTTTCGATCTATTTTACAGATTTACTTATACAGATTATCTATTATATGAATTTATATATACATGAATGTCTATTTTATCTAGTTTAGATCTATTTCTATAGATTTACTTACACAGATTATTTACTTATATGAATTTGTATGTAGATGAATGTCTGTTTCTGTTTTGTATGCATCCATGTATATTTGTGTATGGACATTTGTACCCTTATGTAGATTCACATATGTTTATGTATCTATTTATCTATTTCACATTCACACGTTAAGTAATCTCTATACCCTCCCATGGGGCTTGAACCTGCATCCCCAAGATCAAGAATCTCGTCTTCCACTGACTGAGTCAGCCAGACCACTCATACTTTATATATGCATATGTGTGTATCTATTGATACCTAGTTTATTCACATTTTAATAGATTAATATTCATAGATGCATTTATGTAGGTTATTTATATAGATTTCACATACATGGTGTATGGAAAGATACACATTTGTATTTTCCGTATGCATAAAGTATGGATACATGTATGTTTATATGTACACACATGTATCCTTTGTATGCATAAGGTATGTATACATGCACAAATCTTCATGTATATATACACACAGATACTTTCTGTATGCATAAAGCATATATACATGGACACATCTTTATATATATACACATAGATACTTCCGTATGCATAAGGCATATATGCATGGACACGTCTTTATATATATACACATAGATACTTTCTGTATGCATAAGGCATCTATGCGTGGATACTACTTTATATATAAACACATAGATACTTTCCGTATGCAGAAGTCATATATGCATGCACACATCTTTATATATATATATATATACACACAGATGCTTTCTGTATGCATGAGGCACATATGCATGGATGCATCTTTATATATATATATATACACATAGATACTTTCCACATGCATAAGGCATATATGCATGGATACATATTTATATCTATACACATAGATACTTTCTGTATGCATAAGGCACATCTGTATGTAAAGATGGGCACATCTTTATATATATACACATAGATACTTCCGTATGCATAAGGCATCTATGCATGGATACTACTTTATATATAAACACATAGATACTTTCCATATGCAGAAGTCATATATGCATGCCCACATCTTTATATATACACACACAGATACTTTCTGTATGCATAAGGCATATATGCATGCACACATCTTTATATATACACACACAGATACTTTCTATATGCATGAGGCATATATGCATGCACACATCTTTATATATACACACACAGATACTTTCTATATGCATGAGGCATATATGCAGGGATGCATCTTTATATATGTACATACAGATATTTATGCTTCCATACTGTTTTATGCACACATATATCTGGAAATAGGCTTTAGTTTAAGGATGACGCATGGAAGCTGGTTTAGAAGAAATGAGAGGCGTCTTTTTTTCTTTCCTCCTACTTGGACTACATGGGTTCAAATAACAGTGTGTCTTGAAATGGTTATTTTCGAAACGTTGTGGTTCGTGTAATTTGTAAAACATGCTGAGTTTTGAGGGTAGGTGACATATTTTCCCTAGAATGCTTTATCCCTTGGTGCCTTCCACTGGGTCGAGGGTTAAGAAATATCCTGGACAGAAAGCAGTGCCTCGTTGCTGCCATCAGTAGTGTGTTTATACAGCCTGCTAATTTTAAGTAACTGGAGAGTTCATTTATAACACCCTGCCCCAGTAGGAAGAAGCGAGGATTTGTCATTCCACACGCTTTCCACAGCCTGTCTGCATTTTTAAAATACAAGTCTAACCAAGATCTCCAAAAGGCATCTGAAAAATGTCTTAATGTGTATAAACCCTTAATTTCCCCATGCTTGGACAGGTCAAAAATAGATGAATGGATTTCTGAAACTTTCCCCAGAAAATCCCTTTTGGGCCAAGACTAACATTCAGTGCAGAAAATAATGGATAAGCATAAAATACTGAAAGAAGGGGTTTACAGTAAAAATTATAATTTCAGCCTGGAGAATAGCCTTGTTATAATAACATGAAAGTCATAATTCAGGTAGCTTTGAGAAATATAATCTGGTGACGTCCAACCTCAAAATCTTGCTAGCGATTACCATCGCCAATCTGAAAAGCACTGTCATAGCTTTGTAAGAGTCTGGACCCCTATTTTTGGCAACAACATGGTATCGTTAGTTTTTTTTTTTTTAAATAAACATTTATTAGGGAAAGGTACATCATCCTCTAAATTATCCAAAGAGTCATAGCTTTATACAAGGACGTCTTTGACTTGTTTTATCAAGAAAAATTAATATTGCTCCCCCCCCATATTTCCAACTGTCTGGCACTAGGTGATGGTTTATTTTAGCTCCAAAAGACTAGGATTTGGCAGCTCTTGGTAATCAGAAACCAAGAATTTGAATGCAACGGAAAATGAGACACAGGAAATATATTCATCTGTTACATATATTTTAGACATTGAAAAATGAAGTGCTCTGGACAAAAAAGACTCTCTGAGCAGCAAAATGGCACATTTGTTTCTTTTCTTCCTGCTGGCAATTTCTTCTTATGTAGAATTAAAAACAAATAGGAAAAAAAAAGAGTAGGAGGATTTTTCAAAAAAAGAAATAACAAACCGGGTTAGAGCCTGTGAGGACCATGAAATCCAGCTCCACGGAGAAATAAATTGGGTCGTCAGAGTCTCTCTATTTGGTTTCAATTTGGGGGATGATATCACCGGAATCCTTTCCGTGCTTAGAAAATTATGCTGGGTTACCAGTCTTCAATTTCGATTAGATCATACAGAATGAAAATCCCAGATGCTCTGATATTCCTCTTAAGGTTCAGTGTTGCGAGCATGCGGAAACACTTACCTCTGCCATCCCCCGTGGCACACAGTGTGTGTCTGTCCCTCCATGTGCCTCTCCTTCCCCGTTAATCTGTTTTCCGTCTCTACTGTGGTGGACTCTGTCTTCCTTCTTGCCTCCTCGTGTCCTTATCTGGTTGCAAGGGAAGCTTTGCTCTGCACAGGTGAGGTTAGAGATGCTGTGTCCACCCTTGGCTGGGCGGCATGCACCGCTGACATCAGCATTTTCTTTATGTCTTCTGGTCACCTCTACTGTGTCTCAGATATTTTTATGATGATTCAACGTGAGTCCTTAAATATGTTAATTGCTCCCAAGGGTGTGTGTGTGTGTCCCAGTTTTGCAAGACCATGGCTGTGTTTTCCATAGAAAGGTTTCTTACCTTCTCTCTTTTCATTCCTCGCTTGTACCATGAGCCATGCCAGCACTGGGGTAGGTAGGAATCCAAATCTTGTCCTCTCTACAGCAGGAACTGTTGCCTCAAGGGTCAGAACTGCACTTCCAACTGTTGCAGGAACATTCACTTGCTTCCCACGACAGCAAGCCAAGCTCCCTGGGACTTTTTTCTCTCTCTCAGGTAACCAGAACCTTGCAGGTGAGCTGGCCAGGGCTGGCGCACAGAGGCTTGGTGGGGCCAGCTGGATGCATGTCTATGGAATTGCTTTTGCTTTTCCCTCATGGTTCATCACAAGATGGCTACCGCAGCTGCTGCCATCACATCTACATTCCAGGTGGGAAGAATAAGAGGAACAAGTGAAAAAAGAAAAAAAAAAGGAAGAAAGAAATGATTCTGAGTTGGGGTTTGGGTACGTGTTGGGGTGGGGTTAGCTTTGTTGTCATGTGGCTGAGTTTAGAGTGCATATGAGATCCACAGGGAAGATGTCACTGATGTGGTGTCAGGAGTGCGGGCATCTGGAGCATGGGGAGGGGTGGCTAAGGAGCAGACAAATGGATGCTTTCAGGGGTGTGCACCTGTTCCTCCATAGACCAGCTCATTCTGCCATCCATGGAGAGACGCCTGCTCAGTCAGCGCTTGACAGGCTAAGTGCTTGGTGGGTGTCATTCACTCTTACTATAACCTACTGAGAATGTCCTCTCTGCTGACCAGGACCCTGGGGCGGGTCCATGTCACACCATGGTCCAGCACAAGGCCCAGCGTCTCTTGCTCTGTGTCACCAAGCCCCACCTCTGCGCTGAGCTGGGAGCTGGCAGCCGGGGGCAGAAGGAGGAGACACCTCATTCCTTCCTCTCAAAGAGTGCCCATTCTTGGAGCCACCAGTGTTGACCGTGAACACCAGTTAGGGCATGCAGGTGATGAGGTCAACCAAGCCTTGTGGTTGGCCAACCTGGCACGGTGACTGCAAGGCACAGATGACAAAATTCTAGAGCTGGCATTTTGACGGGGGGCAGAGGCAAAGGTGCAAATTACGTACCTCTGGGGATGGTGCATGACTAATGGCAGACTCTCTTATAAAATCTGTGCATTGGGCAGATCCTTCCTTTTATGCCTTTAGCCAAGGGCGTCTGGAGAATGTGGGCCGCTTGCCATGATGCTGACCTTGGGGACATTGGACTAATAAAAGGTGCACAAAACTTGGGTCTTCTTGTAGAGACTCCAGACATGAGGCCAGCAAAACAATGGTATGATAGGAGGCCAAGTTACAAGGTGTTGAGGTGAAGTCCCATGGTGGGAGTTGGAGTCTACACTGCCTGATGAGCTGAGATCTGGGCCTCCAAATCTGGATGACGATCAATATACCATGAATGCCACCTCCCATACCAGCTGCAAAATGGCCTCTGGACACCCTACCCCTGTGTACCCATGGCTGACCACTCTCCTCAGCACCATGTTGGACTTGACTCCCACCAGGCACATGCGAGCTTCCTCCATATGGAGGAGACATGCTTTGAGATCAAGGTGCTCCCGACACTGCCATGATTTCCAATGGTGTCCACTCCCCACTCGGTTGTGTTCAGTCCTCCCTCCTGCTGTGGCTTCAACATTATCTAGTCAGTGAGTAGGGAGTTTTTGGACAACTCTACAGCACTAGGCTTAGGTCTGCTGAGATTTGGCTTTATGATTTTCTAGAAACTTTTTTTGGCTTGCCCTATGCTTGATGATTCGCAGGAGAACCATCCATAGCACAACAGCTCACGTTGGTGGGACACGTCCAAATGTTTCTGAATGGAAACATAACATTATAATCATCTCATTTCCCTCTTCCTCCTCCTTCTGCTCCTTTCCCCACAAATATTTGGCTCTGTCTGCTATAAGAAAATGAAGGTAATTAAGAGGCACTTAATTTAAATATTTAAGGTAGTTCATTGAAGACCAATAATCCACAACACAATGTGTTAAGCATAATTATCAAAATAATTTTTTGATATATCAAGATAATTTTTTGCTGTTTTTCCTTTTTAAGAAAGGAATAAAGGCATGACGAAAATGTGACCAACCACTTGGGTTCATTTGGATTCATTCAGACACTTATAGATCATTTTGTGGGCATGTTGGTATGCACCACGTTGAAAAATCAATGCATTATTTTGGGGAAATAATGTTAAGATAAAAGAAAGAAGAGACACATTTCAGAGGTAATTCTTAAATCAAAATGACAAACCCATCAAATATCACAACAAATCTTTAAAAGACCACTTTAAAAAAATCAAGATTGTTCTTTTAGGAATATCTTTGCTAAGTAAACATTTAATGAAGGGTTCAATAAGTTCAATAATTTATGGGGAAGTAAGTTCTGTATTCTATACACACAAAAGGTCCTGTGCATTTCCCTCTCAAAGCTCAGATTGGCAGTGGCCTCAGCGGCAAATAAAGAGTTCACCATTTGAACAGAATTTAGAGCAATTGGAAAGTTCACAGAACCCCTGTGTTTTCAACATTCTCCAACAGCAAAGATTACAATGACACTTTCATTGCTCTTACCTTCTATGATGTAGGACGAAAACCCACTCCTTAACAATAATGACAAGGAACCACACCGAAAGTTGTTCCATTTATCAACGTGGATTATGCTATTAACAAATGTTAGAGGAAATGTCTTGGCACCGTAAGGAGCAGAAGTAAAGAATGATCATGCCCCAAAGGATCTGGAGCATGCCAACGTCGATTTCCACCACAGCCATCCAACCTAAGAGAGTGGAAACATCTGTAGGGCTTAACATTCCCTTCAATGACTTTTTTCTTGAGTAAATAAAATGTGTAAGAATAACTCTTTCCCCCGGGTCCCTCAAGAATGTTTCTTGGTGTCCCTAGAAATCCTTAAAGTCTTTGAATCATAAACTTTCAGTTTTGCCTCCACAGATCCACTTAACTGGTGTTTGCTATAATTTTGCCATTTCGAGAATGTTATATAAATGGAATCATGTGCACGTAACCTTTAGAATTGGCTGTCTCGCTCAGCACAAATCTCTCGAGATTCATCCAGGTTGACGTGTGGATCAATAGCCTGTTCTGTTTTATTGTTAAGTACGTCGATAGTATGGATGGATCTCATTTGGTTTATCCATTCACCCACTGAAAGACATCTGGCTTCTTTCCAGCTTGCGGCTATTTTGAATAAGGCTGCTTTAGGCATTTGCGTACAGGTGTTTGTATGAACATAAGTCTTTATTTCTTTTTCTGGGAAAAATGCCCAAGAATGCAATTGTTGGGTCATCTGATGATTGCACAGATTTTTTTTTTCCCAAGAGAAACTGCCCAACTGTTTTCCAGACTGGCTTTAACATTTTACATTACAAGCAATAGGGTATGAATGATCTAATCTCTCTGCATCCTCAGCAATATTTAATGCTTAGTGTTCATCACAATTTTGTATGTTAGCCATACCGATAGGCAGGTAGAAATATCTCATTTTGGTTTTCATTTGAATTTCCCTAATGACGGGTGCCTGGGTGGCTCCGTGGGTTGAAGCCTCTGCCTTCGGCTCAGGTCATGATCTCAGGGTCCTGGGATCGAGCCCCGCATCGGGCTCCCTGCTCGGTGGGAAGTCTGCTTCCTCCTCTCTCTCTGCTTGCCTCTCTGCCAACTTGTGATCTCTATCTGTCAAATAAATAAATAAAAAATCTTAAAAAAACAAAAAGAATTTCCCTAATGACTCATCATGTTGAACTTTTTTTTTTTTTTTTTACTGTTGAGATTTCAGGACTCTTTATATATTCTAGATATTGCTCCTTTGTTGGTATGTGGCTAGCCAATCTTTTCTCTCTTTTGTAGCTTTATTTTCATTTTTTAACAGTGCCTTTGATGAAGTCCAATTTATCAGGTTTTCTCTTTATGGATTGTGTTTTTGGTGCCAAGTCTAGGAATCCCACCTGGCCCTATGTCCCCAAGATTTCATAGTATGTTTATTTTATTTTTCTTAGAAGTTTTAAGTTTTACTTTGAAGTTCACAATGCATTTCGAGTGAATTTTGTATCAAGTGTGAGACCTAGTTGGAGAATTTGTTGCTGTTTTTGTTTTGCCTGTGGATGCCCAGTGGGTCACCATCATTTGATTTGTTTCTGCATTTAAATGTTTTTCTACAAGTGTTAAAGATCACTTGGAAATATTCATGTGGGTTTATTCCTGGGTTTTCTTTCTGATTCCATGGATCTATGTGTCCCACTCTTACCAATACCACATTGTCTTGATTACTGTTACTGTATAATGTCTTAAATTGCATAGACTGATTCTCGTCCCATGACTTCTAATTCAACTCTAGTTTATTGTCCATGGACCCCTCATTATGTCACCTTAGGGACAGCACAGCCCCATGGGTCCTCATGCAGGATGGAGACTTCCCATGACTTGTTCATCATGCATGGACTCCTCACACATCCCCTAGGGACAGCACAGCCCCATGGGTGCGGACGGAATCAGAGATTTCAGACCTTCAGATTAACTTTCCTTTGGGATGTGAATTCCAAGATTAGGGTGCCAGTATTGTCTGTTCCTGGGGAGATTCTCCTTCTACTTTATAGACTTCTGCCTTCTTGCTGTCTCCACGCATGGGGGAGAGAGAGAGAAAGATTTATTTTCCCTTTATAAGGGCACTTATTCCATTGGCAGCACCCTACAATTATCACCTAACCGTCTCCCCAAATCCTACTTGCTGATGCCATCCCATTGGGAGTTAAATCTCCAATATATGAACTTGGGGGGACATGAACATTCAGTGCATTGTTTTTAGGATGACTTTACACTAGATTCACAGTATCCCAAGCTCATCCAGGGCACTTGAGTCAACACTTGGAGGGTTTCCTTCCAGATCCCACTGTCCGGTGGGTCCCAGACAAGCCACACTTCCTGTTAATGTTGGGACCCCATTTCACGGTCCGTAGCCAAGGTCAGACAACTTGAGTGCGAGGTGACATCACGCACAGCATGGGGAGCCCAAGCTCATGTCACTTAGTCCAAACACTGGAATGAAACATGTTTTCCATGGGAGTCTGAGCATTTCTACTCCGCGGAGGCATCAGGATGGGTGACACCGCTGTTGTCTGATGTCTCACCCTGGGACCTCAGGAGACCTTCTTCCTCATCAAAGAAAGTGTGTATCTTGAAGCGATAGATGGGGTTTGTTTGGTCGTCTCTGCATAGTTCATTTTCAGGGCCAAAGACTGCACGTGGACCCCACGCACCTGCTTCGCCATTGCTTTTTCGTGAAGACGACGGCTGAAGAATGGGAGTGACCCAGGCACTGGCTGTGAAGGTTCATCTGTGTCCTCTGCTGCCTCTCCAGAAAAAGCCAGAGCCCTCCCCAGACCCGTGCAGTGCTGAGCACACGGCCAGCAATGGAGGGGAGTGGGAAGGATGGGGGGGGGTGCGGTGGAAAACCACTGGAGTCTTCTTTATTCTACTTGTCATACAAACAGGATGACTTAAAACTAGCGTTTGCATCGGAAATCATGCTATCTATCTTGCTGAAAGATTCCAAATTTCCCCAAACTGTTGCCCACAGCTGGATTAAAACTCCAGCCATCAATCCCTCCCCGGGCACCGTAGCTCACAAATATGTCCTTCCCCGAAAGGACTTGGCAAAACTAATGAGCCATGAGAAGGTGCTCCTTAAAACCCTCGGACGCATTTCCCCGGTGGATGTTTCCAGGGATGGCCCGCCGGGCATGTCTCTAATTTTCCATAATTTTCCTTTAAGTCTCAATATGCTTCAATTGGATTAAGGAAAATAATCAATGTTCTTAATACAGTATTTACTTGTAATATTTTCAGTGGGCTGTGAGTTAGGTTTCCCGAGATGAAAGATGATTTTAAAAATTGCTAAAGGTAATGATTTTTTATAGCTTAATTTAGATTATATTGAAAATTATGAGAAGGGGAAGGGGGAAAAAATAGCACCCAGGACCGCTGCCACCTTATTAAACATCTCTGCGTTTTTGCAATTTAAATACTACACTCTGTCATATATTTTGTGTATTCATATGTCAACAATAAGCATTAATAACATGGTAATATCTTTATTTCCACAGTGTTGGTTTAATATACCATGGGGAGCTGGAAGCAATGTTCGCTCGGTAATTATTTCCATTAGAACTAACAGATTCTACGGAAGGGCTTTGCACGGGGAAGGGATCGTTCCCTTCCGGCCGCTGCTTTTAGTGGCGCTCTTTCAAAGGAACTTGACTTTGCAGGTGGACTTGATTCGTAGCTCTCTTGTCTGGCTGGTAAGTGGGTCCCAGGGGTGCTTGTCTCTCCTTCTGCTGGGATTCAGCCCTATCAGCTAGCTGGGTCTCGATGCGGGCGAATTAAAAGCCCCATTGGCGTCCTGGGTTACTCGCCCTGCACGGAACGCCTTTATGACAAGGGGCTGCTGCTGACACCATCCGGTGACGAAGGTGCCCACGTCGGGTGAGTCCTCCAGATGGCACACCCAGTGGGCCCAGACTCACCGGGGGGAACACCTATTTCTTAGGACTTCATGGAGGAAGGAGGGCAGCCTTCCCTGCGGGCTCCCCGGGGAAAGGAATGGCTGTCCCAGCAGAACCGAAACTCTTTGAGGGGCCCCGGTTGCCAAATGCGAACAAGGGGGTGGTCGGTCAACAATGACAAAGGACTTCGAGATGTTGACAACAGAGCTTTGAGCAAGGTCCCTTCTGAGGGCGGGGCCCCATGCACGGGGCACATCCTTGGGTCAATCAGGGCTGCAGTCCAGCGGGGAACAGGGTGTGGGGCTCTCCATGCGGCGGCTGGGAAGGACGCTTTGGAAAAGGAAGGCAGAGATAAGATGCTCAAGGGTTAAGACTGAACCGGTCTGGGAGGAGGTCTGGGTGTTGGTGGGGCTGTCGACTAGTGTAGGGTCAGCCATCAGTGGGACGATTGGGGATCTGGATGCAGGCCTGGGCTTGCTGGGACCAGGGTCCCGGGCGCCTAGACGGTCCGGCCTTGCTGCTGGCTTGCAGGTGGCTTTAGGTACCCCTTCGAGGGACATCAACGGTGGAGCCGTGAGATCCCTATCTCTACGTTCCTGCAGACACCAGATTCAAGCCGCAACCTCCAGTGCTCACCGCTGAGGGGCCGTGTGGACCGCAGCCACGTGGGGAAGGGCAGGACAGAACGCTCCTCAGGGCTCAGGCTCCGGCTGGACGTGGATATTTGTTGTCCCTGCACAAGCACGGGGAGCAGGCAAGCCTGGGAGCCGTGCTCCCTTGTAACGGGGCGTCCTGGTGATGGGGGACGAGGGTTTCTCGAAAGTGCTGGCTAAGGACAGGTGGGGGGGGGTGGGGGCGATGGTGTGCAAGCCACAGGGCCAGTTATGAAGGCAGGTCAGAACACCCTCCTGGGTCCAGTGTGGCTGTCACCAAGCACGGCACGAGTCCACGCCTGTGACATCCAGCGATGGCCACTCCCAAAGTGTCACTGTTTTGGAGCCATTTACCCCAAAGTCTCCAGATCTTCTGTTTAAAACCTATTATCGTGGGGCGCCTGGGTGGCTCAGTCGGTGGAGCGTCTGTCTTCGGCTTAGGTCCTGATCTCGGGGTCCTGGGATCGAGCCCCACGTCGGGGTCCCTGTGGGGAGCCTGCTTCTCCATCTCCCTCTGCATGCTGCTCCCCGTCTGTGCTTTCTCTATCAAATTCATAAATAAAATCTTAAAAAAAATAAAAACAAAATAAAACCTCTATCAGGCCACATAGGTGCATTGCGAGTGTTCCTGTGTGTGCAAACGCGTGAAAATGTGAACATGTGTGTGTTCATATGTAAGCGTGCACGCACATACATTTTGTGACCTGGGTGACAAGAAACTGTATTTTGATTTAGGCTGTGGACAGTTGTTAAGATCACGCAACAAAAAACAGTGTTTCTTTCAAGAGAGTCTACACAACTGCATATCTTACACCAACAGACTGTCCTTTCTGGATCATTCATTTGAAATCACCAGACTAAGCAGCAGAGGTTTCAACGAAAGGCGTCCACGCCGGCTTTTTAATTTTATCCTGATTTTAAAAATAATATATATACACTTTGTTTGTTTGTTTGTTGGGTTCAGTGCGTATTTGTTTCCAGAGCAGAAATGACTCACCACAAAGTTATCCCTCTTGAAAACACGGAGTCGTGCAATAGTTAAAATTTCCCCGTGCGCCTGAGTACAGAAAAAGCGGCCAGGACCCGGGTGCATCGCAGACATTTCCTAGTTGAAAACTCTGGGAGAGTCGTGCCCCTCTGCCCGGGGCCCCTTGCGCAGGAAAATGCGGATGTTTCTGACGCGTGTTCCCCGTGGTCCCTGCCCCTGGTTGGGAACTTGGACGTGTAGACACGGTTTGGATTGACGGAGATGCTTGCCAACGGCGCCCCTTCTCCGAGTTTTGCACGTAGGAACTTCAGGATGCGGAAAGGGTGGGCCGCGGGGGAGGGGCCGGCGCTCCTCCCAGCATCTCGGCCCCTCACGTGGGGTTGCTTTACTATTCCTTCCAGGGTGGGCGGCCGGAAGGCCCATTTTGACTGTCTTTCTCTCTTTCTCTGACTTGACGTTTTCCCAGGATTTCTGCAAAGAATCCCCAAGCCTTAGTGGTTAAAATCTATCTGTGTGTGTGTGTCTATGTCATATATATTTATAACATGTATTAACTGTATCATGCAGGTATTTGTTTGTCTATCACGTAAATCTGTGTCTAGGCCTTCTATATTTGTAGCTGTATTTGTAGGTGTATCTGTATTTATATCTGTATGTGTATTTGTATCTGGGTCTGGGTCTGTTCTGTGTCTATGGCTAATGGGTGTCTGTATCTTTCTCGACATCTGTATCTATATTTATATCTGTATTTGTATCTACGTTTAAAGGGTATTTGTATCTCTATCTCTATATTTGTATCTGTAACTCTCTGTGTGTCTATATGTATATGTCTGTATCTCTGTCTATGTCTGTATGTATGTATCCGTATCTGTGTCTAGGTCTGTATTTGTATCTACATCTCTTTCTGTACCCGTAATTGTATCTATACCTGTTATCTCTATCTATTGAATACGTGTATCTATATCTGTATCCGTTTATCTATATATTTATCTGTATCTGTATCTATATTCATATTTGTATCTAGATCTGTATTTATATTTGTAGCAGTATTTGTATCTGTATCTATATTTGTATCTATGTCTGTATCTGTATCTATATATCTATGTTTATCTATATCTGAATCTATATTTGTATCTGTATCTGTATCTACATTTCTATGTATATTTGTAACTGTATTTGTATCTGTATCTGTATCCGTATCTGTGTCTATGTCTATATTTGTATCTATATTGCTATTTGTATCTGTGTCTTTGTCTGTTCTATGTCTATGGCTAATGAGTGTCTGTATCTTTCTCTACATCTGTATCTATATTTATATCTGTATTTGTATCTACGTTTAAAGGGTATTTGTATCTCTATCTCTATATTTATATCTGTATCTCTCTGTGTGTCTATATGTATATGTCTCTATGTATATTTGCATCTGTATCTGTGTCTGTATGTACGTATCCAGATCCGTGTCTGTGTCTGTATTTGTATCTACATCTCTATCTGTATCTGTATCGATACCTGTATCTCTATCTATTGAATACATGTATCTATATGTGTATCTGTATCTATATTTATATTTGTATCTATATCTATATTTCTATGTATATTTGTAACTGTATTTGTATCTCTACGTCTACCTATATCTGTATTTATATTTGTAACTGTATTTGTATGAGTATCTCTATCTGTGTCTATGTCTGTATTGTATCTAGATCTGTGTCTGCATCTGTAACTGTATCGATACCTGTATCTATTGAATACCTGTGTCTGTATTTGTATCTACATCTCTATCTGTACATCTCTATATATATCTGTATCTATAGTATATTTGCATCTATATCTGTATTTGTATTTGTACCTGTATCTCTATCTGTATCTATGTCTACATTTGCATCTACGTCTCTGTCTGTATGTAAATCGATGCGTGGATCTTTAGCTGTGTCTGTATCTACACGGACGATCATGTCTACCTGGACCTGTGTCTGTATATAAAATTTCTGTATCTTTCTATTTATAAAACATAGAAATACACATCCCACATGGTTGCAAGTTAGAAAACTACATAGGAACACATGATTTCGAAGGAAACAGGGGACGAGACGATCATCCATGAAAAGCAAAACGAATCACTAGTCCAACGGCGCCGCGGTGCAGAGGAGCAAGGACGTGGGTTTGCCACCTCGTCCCTGGGCTGTTCCTGGTGTTGGGAGCGCTCCCTGCGGCCGCTCCTGCCAGGGGCTCCGACGTCCGCCGGTGCTGGCCGTGCTGGCCGTCCTGGGCCGCGTCCCCGTCGGCCGCCCTCCGCATCCACGTCTGCAGCTCGGCGCGCTTGCTGTGCAGGGAACAGAAGGGGACTTGAGACATAGCCGCCCCATGGGGCGTGGGTCCCCTCCCCTCTCACGCTTCTCTCCGGAAGCCCAGGCGGCCAGGACCCACCCGGCAAGGGCCAACCCGGGAGTCACGAGAGGCAAAGAACCACCTTGGGCTCACCTCCCACATCCGTGCACAGCTGCGGAGTTGCAAACGCCGGCCTGCTTTGTGCACGGAACGTGGGAGGACTTCCTCCTGGAGGCCGTCCACTCGCGGTCTGTGCACCGGACCACTTACAGGCAAGAAGGCCCTGAACCCGCAATCCAGGTCTGCATTCGCATCCCTGCAAACCTGAGGACACAGCGGTGACCAGAACTTGCCATCACATTACATCGATCCCATTGCATTCTTTCCTGATTTTGCTTTCCCTCTTGTGTCCTAAAGATGTATTTCCATCCCTTCTAAAGATAAGGTTTCAGGGTATTTTCCTTACTAATAAGGAAAGTATATATTCGAATATATATATATATACATATATGTCTGTATAAATGACTCTGAATAGTTAAAAATACGTATATGTTTGCATAGATCTGGATCTCAATGCAATGCTGAAATCAGTTTATTCCGGAGCAAAGTATTCCAGGCCTCTGCTAGCCTGGACAGACAGTATTTCTTTTTTTGGCATTTTTGCTCTTTGGACCACAAAGGGAGGCCTGTGAGGATTTCCTGGACCCTGTGGTTGACGCCGTCCAGACCCGTGAAAAGCAGGGCCAGCCAGAATGCTCTGGATCTCATTTTCATGGGGTTGCTCACTGTCGGGGTGACGGGAAACAGGGTGGAGCTCAATGACTGTGCCCCGGGGATCATCCGCGAGGGCAAGGCCCAGCGTGCGTCCTGCCCGGGCGCGGGAGGTCAGCTCGGACAGGCCACCGGGCCCGGCTCCAGATGGAGAAGGGCGTGCGGAGTCCAGCCACGCTGTGATGAGCCACGCCGGAGAGCACGGGCCAGGGTGGGGGACCCTGAGCGCCGGCCGCGGGCGGGTGGGGACCACAGGTCCGTGCGTTTGTCGGCGGCTTCCCCACGCACCGCACCAGGCAGTTGAAACTCCCCTGCCTGATTCTGCACGCACGTGTGATGCCGCTAACACACAGAAAGATGGAGAACAAATGGAAAATAAGAAAGGGGCCCTTTGCACAAAGTATTGATCTCCGCCTGTAATCTTTCTGAGACTGACCCGCAGTCTTCTCCCCTGCTTGTGATTTGTGGCCCCAACATCATCAGTGTGGACACCTGAGGACACGATTCAGGCTCCTTATAAACACCAGAGAGCTCCCCGGCCTGCTCTGAGCCCAGCCCTGCAAAAAAACAAAAACAACAAAAACCCCCGACGACAACAAAAACAAAAGCAAAAAAAAAACACAGAAAAACACACAAAAACAAAACAAAACAAAAAACCAAAAAGAAAAAGTCTTTTTTTTTCTTTTTAGGGGGGAGAGTTTCCAAGTTTTAAATACCTCGTTTGTGCGCGACGTCCCACGAAACCCGGAATGAACACACACAGACTCCATTCCCAGCCCCCACAGCCAGTTGCTCCCTGAAGCAATCGAGACTTTCATATGGAAAACAAAAATGAAAAATTGGTGCCACGTAGGTTCTTCCCGTCCACCCAAAAGTGTGGGTTTAGCCGCAGGCACAAGGTGTCACGGGCAAGCGCCGCCCTGCGTCCCGGCCAGTTTGGTCCCGAGGACTCAGGGTGCGTTTACCGTGGGGGGCAGGGGCAGGGGTGCGGATATGAATGTGCTCAGGTCTCATTCCACGGCTTTGACGTGCGTGAGTAAATGCAGGCTGCCGAGGAATCTCATTTTTCCCCGTGGCGGGTGTGGGATTCTTGCTTTCGTGTGTGCCATTTTTCTCTGGAGGAAGAGGGGGGGGGAAATCAGGTGCGGTGAAGCCAGCCAAGGTCGGAGGCACTCCTCTCCTTGGAAGGGGTGGGTGGAAATTACAATTCCGGGGGTGGGCAATTTCCATATCGGGTGCAGGGCGTGGGGGGCAGGCAAGATCGGCAGGAGGCAGGCGGCCGGGAGGGGTCACCTGTCTGCCCTGCAGGACGCAAGAGGCCAGGCTGGATGCCGCAAGCATCCCCGGAGCCCGGCAGCCAGCCGGGGTGTCCCCCCCGACCGTGCAGCGGCGGGAGGAGGTCGAGCTCGCCCCCCCCTGCAAGTCCCGTTTCATTGGAATGCACTTCCTGGCGCTGCGTTTGCCGGAGAACTTCCCCTGACGCCCCCACCCCCGCCCGCCCCGCATTTGCATCTCGGTCCTCATCCTGAATTCGAGGAATGCGATTCAATCTTATTCTCCCGACGGTACCATTAATATTTTAATTTAATCCGGATTTCTTGAACTTGCTCGCCATCCTGCCTAACCTAGTTACCTGTCAGGCCCCATCAGCTTGTCATATTAGAAGGGATTGTCCTCTGAATCTAATCTACTCGAGATGATTTCGAGGGGCGGTGGTCTATAAATCATTTCAGAATCGCCCTGTCGCGGGAAGGCTTCCGTGGGTAAACAGATCACGCCGGCTGCACGGCAGGCGGCCGTGAACTCTGCTTTATCAACTCCTCATTGATTCCTGCACGCCGAGAGGTCAGGAAAAATGTTCTCCTTTACATAGGAAAACATTATTAATATAAGCGCCGTGTGCGAGCAGACCTAATTAGGACGCCTTCCGGCCTTCCCCGGGAGCCCGGCTTGGAAGCAGGGCACACGTGTTTCCGCCCAGCCCCTCGCGGACCTTGAAAGGATTCGCTCGTTGCCAAAAGCTTGACTTTTTCCCTCTCTCATGCAAGGCGACCTGAGGGGTGAAGTGAGAAGTGGAGTCGAGCAAGGGGCCCGGTGAGGTTTCTGCAGGGGACGGGAGGCTCAGAGCGACGGTGGCCCCAACTGCCGCGCGGGAAGGGGCCAGGTACCCAGCGGGGTGCTTCCTGGGGATCAGGGGAGCCCTGGACACACACACACACACACACACAGCAGCAGCAGCACACGCGTGCACAGTGGGACATGCACACACCCGCACATGTGTGTAAACGCATGCACACACCAGAGTATGCGCGCACCAGTGCATGCATGTACACATGCAGCCGCAGGTGTGTGGACACGCACATGCACCAGCATGTGTGCACACGCACGGGCCCCAACACACACATGAGCACATGCACACACATACAGGCATATGTACCTTCACATGGCAAAACGTATGCACCCCCACCATATGCACACACAACATGTGTGTCTGAACACACACATGCACCAGCATACAGACACATATAACATATACACACCAGCAAATGCAGGCACAGACATTCACATGTGCACACACACCAGCATATCAGCACATACACACATGAGCATGCACACACACAAGCACATGGACACACACACTAGCACTTGCACACAAGCACAGACACACACACTAGCACTTGCACACACGAGTGTGTGCACACACCAGGACATGCAGACACGAGCATGCACACACCAGCCCTTGCACACACACCAGCATGCACACACATGAGCACATGCACACACACACACGCACACACAGTCTGACGGCTCCGAAGCTGCAGGCAGAACCCACGCAGCCTTGGCCGGGTCAGCGACTGTGCCGTCGAGAGAACCGACGATTGCGAGGAGCCAAGTTCCAGCCACAGGCTGCCCGGGTCTGAAGAAGCGGGAGCCCCTATCTGAGACTTTCTCGGACATTCGGTTGGAAGCCGGGCACAGTAGCCTTGCTTCCTGTCGCCGAGGACGCAGGCAACGACTTCTCCCCAAGAGCGGTTTCCCGAGGAGAGGCGACATGAATGTACCGCACATTCCAAAAAGAAACACACCGCTCCCGTGCACCGATGGCTTCCTTCTCCGTGCCGGACGCCGTGTGTGCAAACGGGTGTAAAAAGCCTGAGCAGCACAGCAGGGGGTGGCGGGGGAAACACCCGGGGGTGTGTTTTTATGCAGAACCCTGAACACCAGTGCCGCCTCCCCCGCCCAGCCGAGCGTCCGTCTCGCAAACGGGCCGGGCTCGCGTCTCCCTCCATCTGCCTCCTGACTTGGACCAGCGTGATCTTCACGAAAAGGAAAGCAAACAGCTTTGCTGGCATCCAATGCCAAGCATGTGAGCCGAGGCGTGCTGAACCTGGCTCTGGCGGACACGGACGCCGCTGCCGAGCGGCGGGGGGCTGAGACCGAGGGCAGCCGTCGGAGCCCAAGCAGACGTGGCGACGGGCCCCACGCAGCCACAGCGTGGACCCTCGTCTTTACAGCATCACACAACCCACGCGGCCCGCTGCTGCAGAAGCGGCACGGGCTCAACGTGCATTTCTGGGGCGCCTGGGGGGCTGCACTGCTGAAGCGTCTGCCTTCGGCTCAGGCCATGGTCCCCAGGGTCCTGGGATCGAGCCCCGCATCGGGCTCCCTGCTCAGCACGGGGTCTGCTTCTCCCTCTCCTTCTGCCGCTCCCGCTGCTGGGGCAGACTCGCGCTCCCTAATAAATAAATAAAATATGTACAATAACATAAAATTAAACTGCATTTCAATGCCCCTCAAGTAGAACGGGTCCATTTTTGAAACTTTTTTTTTAAGATTTTATTTATTTCTTGGAAAGAGAGAGGCAGACCACGCGCAGAGAAAAGCAGCGCAGGGAGAAGGAGAGGCAGGCTTCCCTCTGAGCGGGGAGCAAACGTGCCCATTTCCTCATGTGTTTTGTAAAATTTGGTGGGGGCTGGGTTGGCGGGGGCGAGGGACACTGGCTTGGTTAAGGGAATGCTCGTTTGAATTTGGTCAAGTCTGGGTTTTTCATTTTTTATTGTTTCTGTTAATTCGTGATTTATTTATATTTTGGATTTATTTCCCCCACTATAACCCACCTCTGTTGTTGCATGTGGGGAGGACGTTTTCTTGGGCTGTGAGTCCTTTGAGTCTGAGATGTGTCTTCTTGCCGGCACCTCCGCATTTCTGAACAGCGAGATGTCAGGCGACGAGGGACGTCAGAGCCCGGGCGGCCGACGCGCGAGAATTAGTGGGAAGGAAGCACTGAGACGTGAGACTTTATTTGGGATCGACGTGGTCTGGCGTGGCACGTTCGGGGGCGTGGATGAGGAGTCTGGAAAGATCCACGTGGTTTCCTGAATGCGGGAAGGATGGGGGACGTGGTCACACTTCCCGAGGGGTCACCGAATCCTGAACGATGAATTCTACACATGGTTGGAAAGCTACCGATTTTGGTGGACGTCCCCCAAAGCTGAGGGAGACATCACTGTTCCGTAGAGTTTTTTTCTGACACGCATTTGCAAGGCTGCCTGTGAGCTGTTCTCAAGCGACTTCAGAACCTGCCCGAGTTCCCCGCCGACCGTGGGCAAACCGTCACGCTCTCTGGGGAACAGGTAACAACATCGTGTTCTGTTTGGGCAGAAAAAAAAGCAAAACACAAAAAAAACCCTTAAACTCTCCTGTTAAGAAATAGAACTGTAGGAAACTTGGCTCGCTGAACATCATAAAAAAAATAACAGAAAAATCAATTAGAAATAAAAGTATATATAAGGCCAATACAAAAATTTGGATTTTTTTTTTTAAATGCCACACTAATTCTTGGTACCTATCAGAAGTTTCATTAAGGAATGTGGATTTTTTTTCTGGGGAAAAAACATAGAATATAAGCACTGGTGAGAAAAGTTCTCCGGCATTGCTCGGAGATTAGGAAGACTTGCGCTCGGCATCCCGGGCCGTGGACTTTGGAAACGGGTCTTGTGCAGATCGGCCGGATCCTGCATTCCGTCCAGGTCTGTGTCGCCCTTGGCTTTGGAAAGCCACGTCTGCTTTTGAAGAATGACATTCCAAGGTGTTTTTGAATGAGAGCAAGAGGGTGTTAGGAAGGTCGGCAAAGGTGGATTTCTTTCCTCGGCTTGTTGGAGGCTAACGTGACGATGTGGTTTAGGTTGGGCTCGAGCCGTTGGGTGACGCTGGGTGCTTTCAGGAGGACGGTTTCGGAGGCGCGGGCGAGGGGCACCGGGTTCCCCGTGAACGGCAGGAAAGGTCTGACCCCCCTGGATTGTTCATCCACGGGGCTCAGACCACCATCCCTTGGAATGAAGGGTTGCATTAGGAAAATGCAGGTGTGTTGCCTAGTAATTGATGTTGCGGTCATGCCCCACAAAAATAACCGAAGTATATGCGGGTGAAATCGGTGAATGCGGAACTGTGGATGACGAGGTCCCTCGGACCCCAGACCTGGGGGCGGGCGGGGGGGATGAGGGGACCGGCGTCTGTCCTCACGCTCACAGTCTTTATTTTGTGTTCATTCCCAGGGTCCTAACGGCACGGACCTTCTGGGATCATGCCCACAGCCACAGTCGCTGATTATTCAGCACATAATTATTCCGTGGAAGCCTGGGGCTGCATGTATATATGAAATATAATTTGGATGCGAGGCGGCGAGCGCATGGCCATGACTTGCCATTGCGAGAATGTCAAATGGCCACTTTTCACGGCGGGGGGGGTGGTGTCTNAATGGCCACTTTTCACGGCGGGTGTGCTGATGTCTAACCAGACGACGGGACGTAAGCTCGTGGGACGTAAGCTCGTCGGCCTGTATTTCTCGGCGCGGGGCCAGGAGCGGCAGGTTGGCCTGTGAGCTCCGGGGACGGTCCAGCCCCCAAGAGCTGGGGGCCGGGTGGGGGGTGGCTGTCGGGGAAACAGAACGCCCAGTGTTTCAGGTAGGCGTTGGCGCTGGCTGGATTTTCGGGGGAGGCTGCACGGCATTCCCTTCCTTCAGCTCGAAAACACAGGTGGGGGCGCCTGGGTGGCTCAGTGGGTTAAAGCCTCTGCTTTCAGCTCAGGTCATGATCTCAGGGTCCTGGGATCGAGGCCCGCATCGGGCTCTCTGCTCAGCGGGGGAGCCTGCTTCCTCCTCTCCCTCTGCCTGCCTCTCTGCCTACTTGTAATCTCTCTCTATCTGTCAAATAAATAAATAAAATCTTTAAAAAAAAAAAAAAAGAAAACACGGGTGGCTTGAAGCTTTCTCTTCCAGGTACCAGGGATGCGGCCAAGCCACACGTGAGGACACGGACAGGGGTCCTGCTCTCCGTCGCTGGGAATCCTGGGGAGGGTGGTGACCACCTCCAGGACTCCCTGTTCCCAGGACACGGGCCCAGCGCAGGGCGAGCCCAGCTTACCGTGATCCCGATCGGGCAAACTTCCTGAAGTCTCTGCCTCTCCCATGCTTTGCCTGAAATCCCGTAAGTGCCCCCCCCCACGGGGCCCCACAAGAGTCCTGTCCTCACTCTGCTCACGTGTTTTACGTCTGGGGGGGACACCCTGAGTTTCATCTCTCGAAGCGTCTCAAACGTCCCATACGGAGTCTGTTTTCAGACCCATAAAAAATAATAATGCATTTTGCACTGATTACAAAACTTGCTAAAAAGGAAATGAATGAAATCATGTCTTCCTCTATAGAAAAGCGTCCATATTTCTCTGTCCGTTCCCCCCACTGATAAAAGTGGACGAAAGTAATGGATTGCAGTCTCCTGCATCGTGCTCTGTCCTTCATGGGAAATGCACGGAGGCCCATATAGGATTGAGGGATGTCAGATGCTAAACGGCTCTGCCCTCCTGGATGTCAGATGCTAAACAGCTCTGCCCTCCTCCATCGACCCCATGCTTGCTACTGACAAAGGGGGAACCGGCTCCCTACATCCTCTCCGGCATGGCTCACGGGACCATGTGTGCATTTCTGCAAAAACGCAAGCCCACGACGCACATGGACCCTTCGCCTCCGAGGCCCCCTGACCACCTCCAGAGTCTCCAGATAAAACAGACGAGGCCGCGTACTCTGCACTCGAGAGACACGGGGAAGACCTTTAGCAAATTATGTCCCCACGATGCCCCGTTAAATCCAAATGCAATACAAAACAAAACTTTTTTTAACTGTAAGTACATTCCTAGGGTTGCCTGGGATATACTTCTCATCAGAAAATTATTGGTTTCTAGAAAATTCAGAATTAGCAGAGCGTGCTATAGTTTGGGGGGCTAATGCTGAGCATCGTACCCCAGAAACTTCCCAGGGGTGATGCCTGAGCCTCATCCCTTCCAAAGCAGGTGCACAGTGATGCCTGGGGAGGGGGCAGCCTGGTTAGTCCTGTTCCATCAGACACCTACTTACGCTCAGCCCGGAAAACGTCTCCTGACATGCCGGTTTCCTACACGCGCTGACCTCGAGCGCGTCTCGCCGGGATGGGCCACTCTGCCCTCCGTGAACCGAGGTCTTGGGCTGCTTAAGGGCTTCAGGGCTATTCCCATCCCCACGAGGGGCCCAAGAGACATCTGCAGGGGGTGGCCTGTTTTTGTGAAATCTGCAGAGGCTGTTTCCCGGCCCTTGGGTCCCTAACGCCCATGCAAAACCTCTGTCCCCGGCATCACGGGCGTCTTCCCCAGAGACGCGCCGAGGGCCCCTAGCGAAAGATGCAAACCCACGTGAGCCTGTCCACACAGATGGAGGCTGCTGACCCCAGAATGCCATCCCATGTGCAGCGCTTCTGAGACACTGTGGCATATTCCAGAACCTTGCTCTTGAATCCAGCTGGAAACAAAGTCAGAGGAAGCCAGAGCTGCCCGTTTACGACAGATGAACTCGGCAGCCTGTGAGTGAGGGTGGAGAGTCTGAGGAGGAGGGAATGTCCCCACTGGCTTGGTGACCAACGCCCTGAAACCAGCAGGTCACTGGACACCGTGAGCGGCGGCTTGGAGAGGACACGGAGCAGCGTGCGTGGCACTTGGAAGGGGAGGGTGGACGCCCGCAAGGAGCTCGGTGCCTGAGGGACACTGGGGACGCCTTGGGTCACCTCCATACCCAACAGGCAAGAACGGAGACCCAGAGCAGGATCTCTGTGTGTGTATGTGTGCGTGAAGGGTTGGACACAGGTGCGCGCACAGGACGCACCTTTCCTGGGAACAGGGTTCTCGTGGTGCATTTCCCAGAGAGATCTTCCGGTTTCTGCAAGACGTGCCTCAGCCTCTCTCTTGGCGGGTGATGCAGGAACCACATCCCACTAGTACTGTGGGAGCATTGGAGCCCCTTCCCCAAAACGTCTGCTTTGCGGAGCTGCAGCTGGGATGCACCGGAGGGAGGGAGGGAGGCACATGCCCGGACCGTGTTTAGTGCAGGGAAAGGGCCCGTTTTCATGCATGACGTGGAAACACCTGGTAAGAGGGTCCCTCCGCCCAGTTCCCCCACATTGCCTCCCTAAGCCACGTTTCTAGGAAGGTTGACACAGTCCAGTCCACTCTCTTCCTTCGGCAGCCAAGTAAAGAATCTGCTTTTGTCATCGAGGGCAGACGTGCACCCTGAGTCCCCGCCGCTGGGTCGTCTGCAAACTGGATGAGCCCAACTTCGAGGTTCAAGAGACCCCGCAGCTCAGGGCTGACACTCAGCAGCCACTTCGCTGGCTTTACTCCCACCTCCGGCGAGCTGCTGGGGAAGATAAGGGATCACTTGCGCTTATGCAAACTTGCCGTGAGATAGTTCACCGATTCTGATGTCCAAGGAGCCGTCTCGCATAGATGCCCCTGTCCGATGATCATGTGTCAGATCACGCCCGTGGGGTCGCATTGGCTCGGTAGGTCTGTGTCCCCTTCGGCGGGTGACACGGCGCTCGGACTGGTGAACGTGAGCCTTCCAGACCGCGCCTGGCTGATGCGTGTCTCCAGCCGAAACTAGAAAAAAAGAAAAGAGAAAGAAACAAAGAAATGCTGGTCGTAAATCTACACTTTATCTTTTTCCTTGATGAGTTTTTCCAAGCAGCGAAGAGAATGAACACAGGAAGGCAAACAGTGGGAAACTCTGATTTTGTTTTCCTTTTATTTATTTTTTTGTGAGTTTGCTGCTCAGTCGTACGTGTGCCCCCAAACCCAGAGGAAGGAAAGGGCGATAAAACGGAGCATGCAAGTTATTCCGTGTCCGTGTTTTTGCATCTGGATTCACACCGCACGAGAGGGCAGTGGCATCTCCCGTGGGCGTTGCCCGGGAACCTAATCTGGTGAAGTTGGAATCCAGCAACAAAGAAAGTTTCCAGACGGAAGGCAGGACTCGGCCTGAAGATGGGGTTGAGGCTGGTCCCGAGATGGAGACGGGGAGAGAAGCAAGCTCTTCTGCGTGGTCCTGGTGCGTTCTGGAAAACGTGGCCGTGGCCAAGCCCTCCCTGCATGTGGCGTCGCCCATGGGGCCCGAAGAGGCCCTGACGTTTCTGAAGCTGGATGGCAGTCATGTCAGGGGACAGCGTTTCTCTCGGGGGGTCCCCCAAACATCCAGGCTGGCGTCTGGGCCCCGGGTCCCACCCGCTGCCCTGTGGCTGAGGCCGTGGCTGCTGGTCCCGGCGAGCAGCCAGACTCGACTTCTGAGCTTCACCTGAGGATGTGTTTGCAGGAGCGGGACCCTACCCACCCCCAAAGCTGCAGCAGAGAAGCCGGAATCTGGGGCTCAGACCCAGGGCGTGGACCCTTCCGCAGAAACCTGACGGAGAAGGAGGAAGAAGACACATACTCGGCCACGTCTCCAAGGCCCGGATTAAACTGGCTCCTCGCCGGGCCCCTTAATAGCCTGCGTCATGAAAAATACACGGACCCAGCCCTTTGCAAGGCTTCCTGGGCGTGAGTGATGCACGCCGGGCCGCGGGCAGCTCCGTCACCAGCCGGCGAAGTGCGGCGTTTCGGGGACGGCGTCTGACCTTCCTGGGATCGCAGGCAATCACGCAGATGGATGTTCCGCTCTGCGAACAAGCCTTCTTGCGTCTCCCTCCGTGTGGACACGTTGAGAGGCTTCTCTCCAGCCCCGCTGCCCCCACCGCCCCCGTGGAGGCCAGGACGATCTCGCACGACGGAAACGTCTGGGAGAGAAAATTGTTTTTAGCCATGCTGGGCACCATTTGAATATTAAAGAGGGAGCCCGCAATCGTGCCTTTGGAGCTCGGGAGGAAAGTGAGCCCCGGGTCTGCTGGCTGGCTTTGGAGGGACGAGCTATGAGCTGAGGTTACAATGTGTTGTGATGGTCTCCACGGCTTCCCCTGCGGAGGGTGCACGGTGCACGGGACCATCCCTTTGGGGTGAAGCTGGGGTTTTCAGCAACGTGCAGGAGCAGAGGAGGTGGGCGTGGGTGAGCGTGGGGGGCTGTCTGCACCTACCCAGGGCTCGCTGTCACCGGCCCAGCCCAGAAGGAAGGGGCTCCAAGCCGCGGTGCCCAATGAGCATGGGTTTTCTTGTCTGCCGTTAAAAATCCGGGTCAGCACTCACAAACGTCATAAAACCAGGCACGCCCCCGGTGAGCCCTGCACTTTGTAGGAGCATGAATGCCGCCCAGTGTTGCATACCTCCCTCCCCCCATCCCTGCCCCACACGCGGGGGCCCGGCTGGGAAACGCACGCAGACAACCCGGCAGCCCTTCCCCTGTCCGCGGGGCCGCGTGTTGGAAAGGAGCCCCTCATCCACGCACGCCGCCGTGAAGGACCTCCAGAAAATCAAGGCTGCGTTTCCCCAGGCCTCCCTGCATTCATTACGCAGCACAGATGGTGAGCACCCCAACACGCACCAAACTGGTAGAGGTGTGTGTGTCATCAGATGCCGCCTGGGCCCACAAGATTATTGGGTTGTAAACGAGCACGGTGGCATCTCGGGAAGGCGTTTGCTTTCTCACGCAGGGCCCCGCCAGGGATCCGTGGCAGCCAGCGGCCCTGCGTTCTGATGTCGGAGTCCTGTCTTGTCCTGTCTTATCTGTTGGCTTGTGGGTAGGTGGGTGGTCAGCCCAGCAGGCAGAAGGAAGGACTCGGAAACTAACGGTACATATCAATTATTTGCGAGCTCGAGGAAGGGCAATTTGACTTTTTATGAGCCCGTAACAACGTCCCTGGAGATGAGTGTGCGAATTTCCAGACATCGTTGCTTTTTCATGGCCCGGGCACACACTGGAAGGGGCGCCTCCATTCTGGATTTGTCCATTCATAAGTAAGAGCCGTTTGGGTTTGCTTTTTCAGTCTCTGATTTTTGCATGAAATATGCGTATTCTGATTCCCCCTTGAGAAGTCTCGAAGGAATGACCGCTGAGCATCTTGGCGTGAGTTGGAGGCTCCTGGTCTTAAGAACCGTATGACTCGGACCTTGTGGACACAAGACCTTGCATCAGAGCCCCATGCTTCTGTGCAGTCATGTCTGGCTGGGCTTGTTGGCGATGGGTTTATAGACATTGGTCATTGTACGAGCCAGCCTCCTCTCTCTGGTTGCAGACAAAGACCACAGGCTGGGCAGGTGGATGCCACTCCAGCTTGGAACTATCTTCTGTGTTCCTGGAGAACTTGCTTTTCCAACCCAGCTGGTTGGAAAACTGGACGTATGGGTGAGGGGGAGGAACAGGAGGATTTGTCCTCCTGGGGGAGTGGCCCCAGGCCGCGGATGCTGACGTTAGAATTCTGGCTGTGCTCTTTCCAGGTGGAAAGGTGACGCTGCCCTATCCCCCTTTGTGTGGGGTGACAGGTGACAACTGCGGACAATGGCGCCCTGGTTGGGTTGTGGTATCAATGCAGGTGTTCAGATCAGCATGTGGGTGCAGTCGGGGTGGAGGATGTGCTCAAAAAAACCCCCCAAAAAACCCCAAAAACAAAAAGATGGCCCTCATCGAAAGGTGGAAGCAATTCATTTGAAGACGATCCCAACGGCCAAAGCGATAGCGATTTGAGTAGCAGAATAAGTAGTGAGTTACTGGATTTTGACTCATAGAATAAGATTAAAATGTAGGGTATACGGACACACATAAATGATTCACTCTACGAGTATAGACAAGAAGGGCTAGGTCTCGGGTCAAGGACCATTCCAATTATAAATGTAGAGAAAGAGGAGTGGCATTTGGAAGAGACGTGTTGAATGTGGACTCAAGCTCTCCTCCCATGGGCGTGCACTCATGACTGAAAGAAAAGAGGAAGTGAACGTGTGGACAGGTTGGGGGGACATCAGGCATGAAGGAGAAGGATCTGAGCTTCCAAGCGGAGTGATGGGCAGGGCCAATCCGAAATGGCGCAAAGCTAGGAAGGACCGTCCATTTCAGAAGACCGATGACAGATTGATTCCCCCTACCCATGTCTACGAACAGATCCAACGCTGCATGGAAGACACACGAATATTTTGTGCTTGGCCTCAAAAGATCCTATTCAGGCTCATGGGGTTGCTTCTGAGCAAGAACAGAGGTGCTGCATGAGCAGGTGGGAAGGGATGCATCTCATGAGCGTGGTCCTCCAAGGTGTTGTGTGGGAGTCTAACTCTTTCCTGCTGGTCTGGGGGTCTTGTGAGACAGGGTGGAGGGGCACAGTTGGTCTTGTGGGTGGACACCCCCTGGGGTGGCCTGTCCAACAGCCCCGAGTAGAGAGCGAAGGGCACTGGGGCCTGGACAGGACTTTGGGGAGGGCCGGTTATCCCCTAGCACAGAGATGACTTCTCATCAGAGACAGAGATGTCCTTTCATCTGGAAGAATGCTGTGGGGTCAGGACACAGAGGGGTTGGCTTTTTAATTCCCCTTCAGCCATCTCCTCCTCTCACGTGTGACCACAGATCAGGCTGAGAAATCAGGTCTTTGATGAGGGTTGATACATGTTACAGATGCCATATTGCACCTTGAGCTTGGAGTTGTAGATATGACCCTATAATGGCATGATGCAGGATTCCTATTCAACGTAAAACCCACTCTGTGTGTGTGCGTGTTTGAATAAAATCTCTCAGATTACCTGGCACTCCGGTGCTAACGGTGAATTGTAAAAGGTCACGGAAGGTCAATTATGTTCTTAATGAAGCTAAATAGTGAGTCTGGAAATAGCAATCCCTGAGCCTGACGCTTTTTTCTTGTTTTCTGAGCAATCTGACTGAGGAACAAAGAAAGAAAGCGGAAAAGAGGTAAGGAAAGGAGGCAGGAAAGAAGGATGGAAGGAAGGAAGGAAGGAACAGAAGGGAAGGAAGAGGCAAAAGAGGAAGGAAGGATGGAAGGAAGGAGGGGAAGAATGGAAGGAAAAGGAAATGACAAGGGAGGAAAAGAGGGAAGGAAGGAAAGTAGGAAAGAGGAAGGAAGGAAAGAAAAGGAACAAAGAAGGAAGGAAGGAAGGAAGCAGGAAATCCGGCTACCTCTTGCATTATGTTGATAAACGTGAAGATGGAGCCTGGAACCATCCCAACATGTATGTGAGATAAAAGACAATGCACCTCTGCACATGAGCAAAGCTAACAAGGGACCCTGGCCGTTGGGTTTATGCACCCATAGTGATTGATATTCTCAAGACGTTGCCTTTATTGACAACCTCCAATGGCTCTGTGAACCACCTGCGTCCATCCCTTCAAATGACTTACGACGGTACAAGCCAATTGGTTGGTCTCCATGAAAGCGTGAACACTTGAGCCAAGGCTTATTCTCACGATCTAAATTGGATTTGTCAGTGGGACCCCGAATGGAGGAGACCAGGATGATCAGCGGTATGTTTCACTATTTGTTTATTCCATGGTTCAGCGTGTTTCCTTTCTTTCACTTCTCACCCCTCTTGACCAATGCTTTCAGACCTTTCTGCTGTTGAAAACAAACTTGCCAAACAAACTCAGTCTCATCCTTGTCGAAGACCACTGATGATCGTTCAAGGTATTGCCGCCATGTTTTCTGGCCAAAGAAAGGAGTCCAGGTGGGTGAATCTGTGCCCAAGGCATCCTAAAGACAATGAGCCCATGTGTGGTTGGCCAGCATTCATGCTAAAGTGCTGGAGGGCGGAGGTAGCAAGGCACCCTTGAGTTTCCATTGGTCCCAATGCTTGTTCCGCCTTCATTTCAGGCATGAGGTACACCTTTCCGGTGTGAAGTTGAAGATGAAGACAACACCTCCAGAAAGGAGGGACTCCCAGATTCATGCCAGATATGAGAATTGACTGGGAGAATTAGGTTTGAATGAGTAAGAAGAGTCTCTAAATTTGGAGTCTCTCTGGAGGACAGGAATTCTATGTCTCCTCTAGCTTTATTCTTCTCTCTCTGACCCAAAAGAATGGACATAGCATGAAGTGAAAGCAATGGAGGCCCCTTGATTTTAGTTTAAAGTACAGAGATCTCACGAGGATGGTTCCTAAGATGGTATTATTTTCGTTTTGACCAGATACTCATGTTTGAGGACCACGGTCAGCCTATTTCTCATTGAATCATAAGCTCCATGAGGCCAGAAATCTGAGTGTCTGATCCACTAAGTTCATCGCCAAATGCACACCTGTGGATCCCGCTTCCTTAGGAAGTCCCTCCGTTGGGAAGACCAAGGAGAACAGGAGGAAAAGAAGAGTGACACCAATTCCCACCATGCAAGACTCTCAGGAACACCGCATTGGCCACTGGCCAATGGACATTGTCCCACGGAGCATGGGGCACAGGCTTTGAACCTCGGTTCACTTGGGCGCACCCCGTCCTCTGTACCCGTTTCCCACACTTGCGGTGGGATTCTGTTTTCCCAATGCGATTCACAATGAACAGAGAGGGGAGGTTTCCCCAGGATGCCTTTGGGCCGGTCTGCATGTGGCAGATGGCAGTGTGATGTCCCAGGAGGCTGAGGAAGGGCTCCATTTTGCTTGCGGTCGGTGCCTTCCGGGGGTGGAGAGAGAGAAAGGCAAGAAGGAAACAGGCGTCCGTGGGAAGGGAGGGAAGCTGGGTGCGGCGTGGAGAGGAGCAACGGCCGTGAGATGCTCGTGCATTTACGCCAACCTCAGCCCCGGCGCCGTGAGCCCTCAGCCTCCAAGAGAATATCCCACGTCACCCGCCTCCCGCGGCGCTAGCCGGAGCCCTCGTTTCAGGAGGTTCCACTTTGCCCCTGCTTTTCCTCCTGCCTGTCATTAGCTGGAGCTTGAAAGGGCCGTAATTCCAATTGCCGATCCTGTGGGGTACGGACAGCCCTGTCCTGACCTCACTCCCCGTGCCAAAGAAAATGCTGGATTACATTGCGTTTTCTTCATGTTCATTTTCCTGCCCACTTAACAAAATTATATTCAATGAGCTGTGGGAGAGATCCACATCAGCGGGCCACGTAATGCCATTTCTGGTATATATTCAGGAAGGGGGGGAAAATCCTACATTTTCTTTCATTTCTGTCAAAATCAATCAAACTGTACGAAACTGAACCTAATCTCTTAGAAATAAGCCTCCTCGGCATGGTAACATGCACATATTTAAGAGGTCTCTGTTTTAGTTTTTTTTTAATCATGCCTAATTAGTTTTTTTTAATCACCCGCACAACTAAGGCTCCTGCCTGCATAATTTATGACATAGAGGGGCCAGTGTCAGAAATCAAATGTTGTAAATTAAAAATAACAAGTTTGAGACTAGTGATTCAATTAAAACCCTAGAAAACATTGGATTATGCATAATTGAGAGCTTGTACGCAGAGATGCATGTCACGCTTGTCAGTTTGGATGGGAAGATTGGATTGGGGCTGTCAGGGGTATTTAAATCAACTCGGTAAAAAAATCACAAAACAAAGGTGATGTTTATTATTAACTTCCAGTGTTCAAAAATAACACTAAGGGGTCTTTAAATTGAATGCTTAGATGACAAGGCTTTATTTTAAGGGGAAGTTCCAGATTTCCGAGGCTGGTTGGCCGAGTGGGAGTGTCCTACTGTGGTTGTCTGAGGGCACCCCATTTTGGGCATTTCCAAGAAAGCGCTGCACTGAACAGAGCGGGGTACCCTCCGTGACAGGCTGCAAGAAACGCATCTGGGTCTCCATTGTCCAACCCGTCCCAACCCTGCAATTTTGCTTAATCACGATGAAGACGTGTCTACACATTCATTTTCCGAGGGCACGCGTACCCTAGGGTCGTAGTTTCTACAGAACCGTCTGAACTCTGGTGCAGAGTTACGATGCTCCGGATTGTGTTTCAACGTCCCAACAGTGAAGATGTAACTCGAATGCAACTCAAAAATCAAGGAAGCGGCCAGAACGTCCTAGAGAAGAACGGACCCTTGGTGAGCATGAGGCAGAACAGAGGGGCATCAGGAGTGTCCTTGTGAAGTCATGGTGCTCAGAAGCAGAGGAGAAGGCAGAAATTCCTCCCTCTCCGCCGCATACTTGCCAAGAACAAGCAGGATCGATGCAAAGCCATGGAATCCCATTCTGGAAGGTGAAGTTGCTGCCTTCTGCATTTTGGAGCCAAGAGTGGTGGAAATATGGTGGCCTGAGATATGGAAGGGTCATGGTACATCCTTCAGCCTGGCTTCCTGGCAAGTGGAGAGAGGCAGGGTCTTGTCAGAGAAAGGGACCCTCCAGTGGACCATGTAATTGCCCTAAGCTGCTCTAAGGAAGCCCAGGCCCAGGACAACCTAACAGGGACCACACAGTTTGACCTAGGACCCAGTTTGAGAAAGGACCTAGGACCACGGTTCCTGCAAGTAGCTCTCAGATCAGTGAGGACAGACCCCATGGCTACAGGTGACTAAGACTTCAGTGGACTGGAGAAGCAGTGCTGGCGTCCAGGGTACCAGGCTACCAGAGTTCATAGAGGTTGGGCTTGGAGTAGAGTACAGACCACCTTTGATGGCTGACCCTGCCCAGGGGCTGTGCAGGATGGGTTCACATGGGGCTTCTGAATGGACAGGGGCTGTGTTCCTAGGATGTGCCAGCAGAGCAACCCCGTGCTTACCCATCTCCATGCCTCGTGCCGTAAATGTATGAACAAGTGGTTTCAGGTAGAGGTGAGCACAAGGAAGGGTACGAGGTGCTGGGAAGAATACCTGACCTTGATATAGATCTTTGATTTCTCTCACTAATATTTTGTAGAGGTCTGACTAGACATCTTTATAGCTTTGCTAGATTTTCTCTTAAATATTAGATTTTTATGCTATTATAATTGGTATAGATTTACAAAATCAATTCTTTGTTGCCAGGATAGACAACTACAGTAGACTTCCTTAATATCTGTATCTGTATCCAATGACCTTCCTATATTCCTTACTCATTCTAATGTGTCTGCAGTAGAGAAATGTTTACATCTACATTCATTTGATGCATAAGCAATGACAATTTTATTCCTTCTTTTCCGGTGTATCTGTCTGTTCTGATCTTACTTACTTATATATGTATTTTTTCTATTTTGACGAGGACCTCCAAAACCACATTAATAGAATGGAGGAGACAGATGTGGTTCTTTGCTATGAATCGTAAAATATTTCAGCACTTTGATATTAAGTATGATGATTATTATAAATCTTTTCTAACTATCTCTTATCAGATTAAAGAAAGTCCCTTGTATTTCTAATTTTCCAAAATATTGGTTTACTTCTTTATATCATGAATACATGCAGACTTGGATCAATTCTTTTCTGCATTAATTGAGGTGATTCTACGGCTTTTCACTTTTATTCTGTTAAAGTGAGGATTTGCATTATTAAACCACTTTTCGTTCCTAGGTTAAGCCCAACTAAGTATGATCTGTTACCTTTTTTTAATGTTGCCAATATTTTATTTAGTATTTTTGTATCTATGTTCACAAAAAAGATTGACATGCCATCTTCCTTCCTGGATTTGAGCGTTAGGGTTATGCAAGTGACATAAAATATGTTATGGTTGCTTCCTCTTCTTCTAAACTTTGGAATATTTTGAGTAGTACTGACATTGTTTTTTCCTTAAATATTTGGTAAAATATGCAGGTGAAACCTTTTGGATCTAGGGTGCCTGGGTGGCTCAGTGGGTTAAAGCCTCTGCCTTTGGCTCAGGTCATGATCCCAGGGTCCTGGGATCGAGGCCCACATCGGGCTCTCTGCTCAGCAGGGAGCCTGTTTCCTCCTCTCTCCTCTCTCTCTGCCTGCCTCACTGCCTACTTGTGATCTCTCTCTCTCTGTCAAATGAATAAATAAAATCTTTAAAAAAAAAACCTTTTGGATCTAGATTTGTTTGTATCAGTGATTCAGTTACCAATTCAATCTCTTTTGTGGTACTAAGACTTTACATTTTCCACTTCCTTCAGTGTCAATTTTAAGATATTGCATATGTCTAGAAATTTGTTTATTCTATGTATAGGCATAAAACAGTTCATAATATCCTCTCATGAAATTTCAAGTGTTTATAGGATCTGTAGTATTTCCCCATCACTTATCTGAGATATTATTTCCTTATGCTATCTCTAATTTTCCTGATCAATATCACATTTTCTTCATATTACTGGCTTTTGACTCTGCAGTGTTCTATTTGATGCATTTATTTTCCTCTTGATCGATTCTGATTTCACTTCTATTATTCTATCCCTACTAATTGATGTGACTTTTTGCTGGTCTTTTTCTCATTTTTAAGAAGGTGGCTTTGTATATTGATATTTTTCAAATCTGGTCACCTTTAAATTTTACCTTTTGCACTCAGTGTCGGTTTGAGTTGCATTCCTAATGTTTGGATTTGTTTTATTTTCATCATGTTTCAGTTTATGGTATTTTCCAATGTTTATTATGACACATTGGTCATTTAATTTGAAAATTAATGTGGACACAAGAAAATTTAATTTCCAAGCATATGAACATTTATATGCTTGGAAATACATATGTACAAAGATATAAATCTGTGTCTGTGTGTGCATGCACGCACACACACACACACACACACACACACACTTAATGTGTATTTTCCACTTGTCCCTAAAATGTGTATGTTTTTGCTTCTTTTCAAAGATTGAAGTTTTAATTTCTTATTACAATGACTCCCATCACCAGCACTCTTTTCCTATTCCTGGGAAGCTTATCTATCCTCCAGTTTTGCCCTGGAGAAGGTTATGCCCTCGAGTTTTCAAAGTCTAACATTAATTACTTCTACTTTCTTCCTAGACAAAGAAAATACCTTAGAACATTTAACTTCATTTACATTCCCCTGATTCAGACATCATTGTTGTGCATTTCAATTCTCTATACATCTTAACCCCCTTAAGACATGATTGTCTTATAAGACCAACACTTATTTACAATTACGCACGCAATTTGGCATTTTTATCACATTGTGATTAAAATTCACTCCACTCCTTCATGAATTTTAATGTTATATTTGGGTCATTTCTCTTCTGCTTTGAGTTCTCTTCATCCCGTTCCCTCTGGTAGAGGCCTGTTGGCAGCAAATCTCTTCAACTTTTGTTTCCTGAAAATGTCTTGCTTCCACCCACTGGAAAGTCTATGTCAAGATCTTGCCTGCTCATCAAACGTTGTCCCATTTTGCTCAAAAGAAGTGTTCTGAGTTAAAGACAGTTTTCTTAGTAGTGAAGGCGGAGACGTTATGAAGAGAAATCGGGCAATGTTGAGAAGGTATCCTGGGAGTAGCTGTGTTTTCTACAGTCTACAGGTGTTGGTCAAGGCGTAAGCCAATGGGCCCTCCACCGCCCAGCTCAGGTCTCCATCTTCCAGGTCAGCTCTGCCATGAGGGAAAGGAGAAAGAAAAGTAGGGAGACACAAAGAGGGAGATGGGGAAGGAGGTAGGGAGAGGGACAAAGAAACAGAGAGGAGAGATAACAAGAGAGGTAGAGGGCGCCTGGGTGGCTCAGTCGGTTAAGCACCTGACTTCGGCTCAGGTCATGATCTCAGAGTCCTGGGATGGAGGCCTGTGTCAGGCTCTGCACTTGGCAGGGAGTCTGTTTCTCTCTCTCCCCCTCCCCCTGCTCATGCTCTCTTTCTCCCTCTCGAATAAAAATCTTAAAAAAAAATGATGGAGGTAGAGACCCAAAGAGAGAGAGAGAGAGAGGCAGGAGAAGCAGGAGGAAGAGGGGAAGGAGAATCAAAAGAACAAGAAGATGTAAAAGATGAAGACAAAGAAGATGGAGCAGAGGAGAAGGGAGAAGAAGAAGGATGGTGGGTAGGGAGGGAAGAGGCGGAGGCGGAGGAAAAATGCGCCGATATGGTGTCGTCAGAACTTCAGTCGTCAGAACTCCAAGGTGCAGACAAGGATGTCAGGAGGTGTGGTGGCATCAACGCAAAACCACAGCTACCCCAAGCACAGGTCCTAAGTAGTTACAGTCTTCTGTCGATAGAAGGACATGACCTCTGTGGATGTCAGGAGCCTGAATATAAGTTCCCGAGAAGTATGTGTGTGTCTGGAGACTTTCTCCAGCAATGCAGCCCTTTGGGGGCTGGGGTCCTGAGTCCTGGGGTGGCCATGAGCACCTTCTTCAGTACGTTAGCTCACAGGAGCCCTACAGTGTGCATGGGAGCCCCGCTTTCCAAACCCCCGCAAGACTTTTGCTACCCCGTCTCAGCCCCCCTCCCCACCTGGTAACACTATAACGAGATTAGAAGGGGCAACGCTGTGGCCCCCTCACAACTGATGAAGACGATGTTAGCAGATCATTTTGTGGTGTGTGAACTCTTCCCATCCCTTCCACACGGTGACCCTGTTAAAGTGTTTCCTATAAAGGCATCATGCCATCCAGGCATCGTCAGCCCACGCGCACTTTTCCCCATGATTTCTGTTTCATCTTCTTTGATGTGTTATTACTCGAAAGGGTTATGCTCAGAAATCCTCATGTTTCTCCTTCCGAAAAATCAAAGTGTGAAATGTGTTACCATGGAAGGGAATCTCGAATTTCCCTTCCGATGAGGGGAGGGAGCGTTTCATCAGGAATGCCAGGGAGAGGAACCAAAGTGAGAGCGACAAGAAAAGTGTCTGTAATTCCTGCTGTCCATGAAATCTGGGTGTTCTGCCTGAAAAGTTAGAGAGGGGAAATGCTACACGGCCTTCACATTAAAAGCAGTTTCATGGGGACTGACAATTGAACACACATTGAAGCTACAGCCAGGTTCATTTTCTCACTGTGATCAGACTCCTACAGAGTCCTCCAACTGGGACAGATAAAGATCAGATGAAGGTCAGCATTTCAGCAATGGGCAATTAAAATGTATGCTCCCCCCAAAGTTGTAGGTTTAAGAACTCCCTCCCCCCAACCGAAGGCCTTCCCAAGGACCCAAGGAAACCTAGAGGGTTTAATGCTTTGGGCTACTCTCTGTAATTTCTATAAGATCTAAGGTTCTGAGACCCTCTTGAGAAGGAGGAAATATTATGAAAGGATGTCATATGGCTGGCGGTACAAGGTACTCATTTGGGTTTCAATTTATTTTCTTTCTTGTGCATTCAATCATGTATTTTATCTTTGTGACATGTTTGATGTGGGTTGGATTGTGTCCCAACAAAATTCATGTTTGGAGTACTCAGCCCCATTAGAAGGGCACCTTATTCAGGGATAATGTCATTGCAGAAGTAGTTAAGGGAGTTTTTAGGTGGTCTTCAAGGTGGGTCTAGAAATCAACAACTGGTATCCTTAAAAAGGGAAATCTGGACATAGACGCAAGCCCAGAAGGAAGACCACGTGGAACAACACAGGGAGAAGATGGCAGGCTACAAGCCAAGGAAGGAAACGTGGGATGGATCCCTTCTTCACGGTACTCAGAAGGAACAGATCTTGCCAACACCTTGATTTCAGACTCCTGTTCTCCAGCACTGGAAGAGAACACAGTTGTGTTCTTGGCAGTACCTATGGCTTGTGGTCTTTTGTGATGGCTGCCCCAGGAAACACATTGGTTTCATGAGTCTTTGAGGAATGATGACTTCCTGCAAATCCAACTCAGATGGGCTAAGAAACGCCCAGTTTTATCTATTTACAACAGATTATGTTCATTTCTAATGTGGTATACTTGCTCTCCAGACTGGAATCTGCTTTTCTTCTTCAAAGAGCTTTGCCTCTGCTTTCCTAGGGAGATTTTCTCAGTCCATGGAGCTCATTGTTAACTTGGGGGGTGTGGGTGTTCGGTGCGGTGTCTTAAGGGCAGAGGAAGGTTGCTCCACCCATTCAAGATCATTGGCTTCCCACCCGCCGGACAAAGTTTTGTAGGTTCTTGGAGGATTCGGGTTCTGGATTAGAGAGATACTCCAACATCTGTAAGACTGAGACCTGGGAGTGATGACAAGATCCGTCCATGTTCCGTGGTGACACCATCCATCCATCCATGTCCATTGGCATCCCAACAGGAACCCAAGCCAGCGTTGTCCACTGTGGGTAAAAAATAGATACAATTTTCTCCCTTCCTCTACCTGCATTGCACCAACGTGCAATGTGCCCACATCCCTCATCACACACACACACACACACACACACACACACACACACACACACTCACTAATAAGTTTTGAGAGGCAGGTCCAGTCTTGTAAAACAAGATTGGCGAGTACTCAGAATGCAGTAGAAGTACAGACAAGTGAGTCTACAAAGACCTCTGAGCCATTCCTTGTGCCATGTTGATTTTTGGAGGGTGGTTTCTGAACCATTGGGGTTACATGGTTGACTTTACTTTAAAGATGTGGGATGAGGTATGCCGAGAGGTCCTGGAAACCCATCCTACTGTCCCAGCAGGCTGACGTTGCAGATGTCTTTCTATCTGGGGTGTGTGTGTGCGCGCACGTGTGTATGTGTGCATGCACATGGGTATGTTTGCAAATTAAGAGAAATTTACAATGTCAATATATCATATAAATTAATGGAGGTCCTGGTCATTTTAAAAGCTTCTATTTGCTTGAAGATATTAACTTTCCACCCAACCTTCTTTTCTGGAATCTATACACAAACACAGTCCATGTGACGTGTGTGTGTGTGTGTGTGTGTGTGTGTGTGTGTGTGTGGAACCAAATGATTATCCCCAATTCTCTTTTTCCCCCTTATTAATATTTAGGTCTAAAAGTACCTGTGGATCCTTGACCAGATTTCTGAACGTGTGTGCAGTGGCCCAGGTAAGTGTGCAGATAGTTCTGCGTGAATCAGCCTGCTACATCACCACTGGGCAAAGCAGGCTGAATGGTCTGATTGCTTCAAGAAGAAAGCAGCCAGGGCCAGTCCAGGGGTCCTCATGTGGCAGAAATGACACAATGCGCTCTTTGTTTCTTCTGACTGTCCCACAAATACCACAGACCAGGTGGGTTAGCACCAGGAATTCATCCTCCCCCAGCTCTGGAGACCAGAAGTCTGAGATCCAGGCAGGACAGGGCTGTACTCCATCCCAAGGCTCCAAGGAAGGGTCCTTCCTGCCTCTTCCAGCTTCTGGGGCTCCAGGCATCCCTGGGCTTGTGACCATGTCCCTCCCGTCTCTGCTTCCATCTTCATGTGGCTTCTCTCTGTCTGCGTCTCTTCTTCTGTCTCTTGTAAGAATTCCTTAGATTTAACGTCACCCTGACCCTGAGGATAATCTCAACTTGAGATCCTTCACTTCATCACACCTGCAAAGATTGTGTTTCTAAAGAAGGCTCTATTCACAGGCTCTGGGGGGACATGAATTTTAGGGGAAGGGCCCCTAGGTAACCTGTATGTGTCATCTACACTGTGCAGCACTAGGGTATCAGAAATGCAGGATCAAAACAAGCTGTGTACGAGTGTGTGTCTCAGTTTTGATGCCCACCTGAGTTAGCAAGGTAAGAAGCTGCTGGCCCTTGGGTGGGCTTTTCTGGAGTTCTCTCAGTGAGGTCCTCCTGGGATGGTCCTATGTCAGGCTCTTCATCCTTTTTCCATGACAGGGCTTGCTAAGAAGAATGGAAAGTGGTGTGGACACTCCACCACATAGGATGGAAAGACTTAGTGCCAAGAAACCATTTCCACTGACCTAAAAGAAGGAATTCTGAGGAAGGGATACTGGGAGGTACATCTTCAGATAATGGACAGATATCAATATTACGGTGCATTAAATAATTGCTTAGAAGCTCAGGTTCCCATATCCAAAACTATGCCAACTACAGCAGCATACAGAATTCCCAAAATACAACATCAGAAAAACTTCAAAGCAAGCAACTCTACCCACCGACAAGTAGAACAGTGTTAATTAGCAACAATGCGCTTTAATCTATAAATAATAAAGTGATCAGAGAGCTCCCCAGAGAGGTGTGAAAAAAAAAAACCCAGACACACAACCACACAAGCGCAAATCACTTCACAGTCCGAGGTCAACACTTGAGACCAAAGTTAGCCATTCCCTTGGAAATCATGTTTGGCATTCAACAGAGAGAGCCCCTTTGGGAAGGTAACAGAAGGTTCCTCAAAATTAAAGCACATTTTAAGGAGATCACCTTACCCTATTTAATAGAGCCTGTGGGGTGAGATCCAAGTAGGCTGTTTGGTTCTTGGGACAATGGGATTCTGGCAGGTGCAAAGTTACTTCCCCACTCTGACTAACTAAAGGAAACAATTTTGATTTCATGAAGTTCCTGGAAAGGACATTTGTAAAGAAGGAAAAATCATTTGGGGCAGATGCAGCCATTTGAACTAATAATTAGTAAATATTGAGCAAGTAAAATATATCATAGTAAGCACGAATAATGAGCAATATCCATTCTAAGTGCTTTTAATTTCTTCTAACTTCAAGTGGTTTTCTTCTTCTGGAAACTAATCTATGTATTGATTTACTGAGAAAACATCCCAAGTTTTTCCACACAGAAAAAGGGAAATTCAATGTAGCCCTTTTGGGATGATCCCCAAATTTGAATCAGAGGTCTCAATTTTGGTGGAATTTACACTTTTTTTAAAAGAAAGAGTCCTCCTGAGGGTGAAGTTTGAGGATTCCTTTTCTGGAAAGGAATCAAATTGTCATGTGCAGACTCATTTTTTAAAACTGATTTGCAAGCTCTCATGCCTGTTAGAAACACAGGGATTAGATGTTTTATAGTACGTATCTCAATTATTGCAATCTGTCTTTTCAATGAGACAGAGGTGGATAGCTTCTTATATGAATCACTATTGTTCCTGCTTATTCAACCACTGTATAAACATAGACTCTTTTCCATTCAGATCCTGTACGCTCTCTGAGTCAAAGACAATCTCTTCTCTGTGATGATTTTTTGTTCCTTTGAGACAGGATATTGTACGGTTACTTATAATTTTTCCTTTAGGGGATCTTGCCAGCCACAATCCATGTTTGCTTCCAAGTGTGTGCCATGAGGTCTCACAGCATAGAATGGCGTGACTCACACAGTGGTTTTCCCCAGAGCTGTCGTCTTACCTATGCGAGGCCCCCTCAGGGACGTGCTTGTTACGGCAGCTGCAGGGACCTTCCGAGCTGACGGTTACACTCCCTGTGTTTTCGCATTTATGAACTCTCTTGCGTCCTCCACGTGCCCCAGTATCTTGTCCTTGAGCTTGACTTGGGTCTTCCTTCATCCGATGAGTGGAAACCAGAGATGATGTTCAACACTTTACATACAGCACACAGGACAGGACCCAAAATACAGAACTATTCTACCCTATGATGGACTGAATTCACATATGGAAGCCCTAACCCTCCATGATGATATTAGGAGGTAGGGTCTTTGGGAGATGATCAGGGTCATGAGGGTAAGGCCCCCCTGATGACAGGAGCATCCTTGGAAGATGAGACCAGAGATCTCTCTCTCTCTCTCTCTTTCTCTCCACCATGTGAGGGCTCAGCAAGAATGCAACCATCTGCAAACCAGGAAGAGGACCTCTTCAGAACCCAACCATGCTGGTCTTTGATCTTAGACTTCCAGCCTCCAGAATTATGGGAAATCAATGTCGGCTGTCTAAGCATCCCTATCTATGATATTTTGTTACACAGCCTGGGATGACTAATATACACCCCACATATTAATAGTGATGATATTTAAAAACTTTGCTGTAGACTCTCTTGTGGGGTCTGTTTAGGGTAAGAAAGCCTTGGGGCAAGTACAAGACAATGATGCAGGTTTAGAAATACTCTCCTGGAAAAAAAAAAAAACTCAAGCAAACAAGATAGGATAGGACCAGGGACTTATGAGTGGAAACTAGGGAGTCCCTGGGGTGGCTCACTATGCTCTGATAACCCCAGTCAGGGGGTAATGGAAGGATGCAAGGACTCAGGTTCAAGAGTGGGGAGTCGGTTCCATGCCGCAGGCAAATCATCCCAACCAGCTCCTGAGCCTGAAGCTGGAAGCTACAAGAACTGGGTATAAAAGTAAAGTGTGGAACATGCCGCAAGGGCCAGTGAGCAATGGGGTCTGTCAGTGGGAGTTCCTTTCTCGTGGTTACGGTGTAATGACTAACCTGGATCTCTTCTTGAATATGAATAAGAGTCATAATTAAAAGGGTTACATGCAACCATACACCTCTGGCTCACAAGGGGGAGGTTGAAATAGGGTCAAGGGAAGGGTAGCATCATAGGGCTGGGGTTCCATCACAGCCTGTCTTTCACATGACAGACTTTTGTGTCCAATTGTCTGGGCTTTAGCATTATGCATCAACTTCATGGCATCACATGGCTTTCTTTCCTTCCTTCTTTCTTTCTTTCTTTCTTTCTTTCTTTCTTTCTTTCTTTCTTTCTTTCTTTTTTTGAGGGATGGATTAATTGATTTTAGAGGGTGGGAGGGGCAGAGGGAAGGAGAAAGAATCTTTAAGCAGACTCCATGCTGAACGTGGAGCCCATCACAGAGCTCGATCCCATGACCCTGACATCACAACTTGAGCCAAAACCAAGAGTCAGATGTTCAACAGATGGAGCTATCAAGGTGGCCTCACTCCATCCCCTGGCTTTCAAAGCCACTCTTGAAAATGGCTCAGTGAGCTCTCCGTGTGCACCACTGTGGGCTTTTCACTCTGGGGTTTGTGGACCCCTGAGGAGGCACAGCTGGTTCCTCTCAATGTCATGTACCTCATCTGGATGTCTACCCTCAATCCCCCCCCCAACGCCTGCCCCAGAGAGACAATAACAAGGCGAGGCAGAAACAGGACTCCTTATATCTCTAGTCATCAAGAGAGGCTTACCGTGAGATTTCCAGTCACTTGGACTGGGTTTCAAGGGCTAATAGATGCACGCAGGGAAATAAATCACATCTCAAGTCACACGCCCAGTTTGGGTTACAAGACTGTGCTTTACATAAGAAATGATTGATAATGGCCTGAAAGCTTCGCTGATTAATAAGCATTTTCATTTGTGCTTTTCAATGAGAAAATCTTTAAATTAATTAAAGAAGCTTAAGGAGGGGAGAGAGAGCTCTCCAGCTTTAAAATGCTTTGATTTTCTATCAATATTCTCCACCAGACCTATCATCACACATTTGTTTTTGTAAACACCCACTCCTTCTGTTGCAAATATTAAACCCTCATTAATGAGTTTGCATCCGGCAGTGGCAGGGGTCTGACGCACTCCCTCTCCTCATCACAGACTGAACCGGAAGCACGAGCCATCCATCACTGCCCTGCGTGGGAAGCCCCTGGAATGAGCACTGCCTTCCTGCAAAACCTGCTGGAAGACCCAAGCAAGGGTTGCACCAGGAGATAGGGCTCCACAGACAGCAGGGCGGGAGCCACCGGGACCTCCGTTTTCAGGTGAGCGAAATTCTGTTCTGCAATTAAAGATACATCAGTTGTGCTCATGTGGGTGGACTCTGGCATTTCTGAGGGTCTGCATATTGTGTAGGTGAGCCATGAGCCAGGATGGCTTGGTGGGGCCAGCCGTGCTCAGGGCCTCAGTGGATGGAGATGCTGACTGTGTGTGTTCAGAGCATGGGGGGTCCACGTGATCCAATGTAATGGAAGCTGCCTCTCATCCCTGTAGCCCCCAAAACTCCTCCTGGTTTTTCCTTCTTTCTGCCATTTAGCAAACTCTATATTTCACTTGCTCACAGTGTTCACCACCAAAAGGCAAGATCAATACCAGCAGGGACTTGAGTGTGTTTTGTGCACTGGGGTCAATATCCCTCTGCTGCCTCGATCTGTGGCTGGTATTCTGTAGGTACTCAATAAATGTTTGTGAGTTATTCCGTGAAGGAGCAGATAAAAATGCATCATGCCTGCTGAGGGATTCAGAGCAGGGTGGCCTGGAAGAAGGTTCTGTGTGGCTCTCGGAAGGCATATGGCTGGAAAGGCAAGACCGGGTCACACCACAGAGGGTCTGTAATGCCACACTAAAATATTTAAAATTTATATGTGAGACCAGGGATGGAAAAGAAGTTTTGCGTTGTGGGTAGGCGCTGGGCAGGTGCCAAGTATAGCAGGACCATAATTGGCAAAAGTGATGTGGGGTCCCATCTGGTCTCACGGGCCCGAGGGCCTTTTAAAGCTAAAGAGGCTGGAAGTGCCCTCCTTTGCTCCCCAGATTTTGCCGTGTTCGATCAGAGTAAAGGAGAGACCTTGAGATTTTGGAGTAAGGTGTGGGGAGATGAGAGTGATGTCATCGGGAGATTATTCCGGGGACGAGAGACTTGAGAGACAGTAAACCCTCAGGGAGACAAAACCATGAAGCCAGCCAGGAAGTGCTCAGGGCCAGGAAATGGTGCTTGGCCTGAGCCTCTGCTACTGATGTAAGAAAAACACAGCTCGAGGGTCTCGTGAAAGCCTCCCTCACTCCCTTCCAAGAAATAAGAGTGTTTATTTTACAAACGCAAAGGGTAAGGACATTAATTCGGAGGGCATTTTGCAAAGCATTACAGCAGCCCTGACAGGGAAATGGCAATCCAGTTTAAAAGTTCCCGTGTTCGGATGGGATGGTTAAGTACCAGGGGCTTGGAACGAATCCCGTCGAAGATGCTAGAGCACACACACACACACACACACACATGCACACACACAGGATGCACACACACATGAACACGCATGGCATACATGCATACATACACTGATATGCACATGCACACACAAACACACATGCACACACACAGAGGCACACACGCATGCATGCAGAGATATGCACAGACACACACATGAACATGTACATTCATATAGACATGCACATGCATACACCCAACCACACATATGCACATGTGCACACAGAGGCATGCATGCATGCACACACAGATATGCACACACACATGAACATGCACGTGCATACACACAGGCACACATATGCACAGACATGCAAACACATATGCACACACAATCACACACAAACATATAAGCACATGTGCACACAGAGGCATGCATGCATGCACACACAGATATGCACACACACATGAACATGCACGTGCATACACACAGGCACACAAACACTCAGAGGCATGCACACATGCACACAAATACATGTGCACATTCATGCACACACAGACACAAACACACATGCACACATGTGCACACATGGACTTGTGCACACATATATGCACACTCATACACAGATGCACAAACACATCCACATACAGACACTTACATGTACACAGAGACATGCACACATCTACAGACACACACGTGTGCACACACATGCACGCACACATATACATGCACGCATGCACATATATGCACACAAACAGACATGAATATACGTGTGCACACACACATACACACCAGAATTTGGGTTTCTTTTAACAGAATATGATGGAAATAAACAAGTAAGAATCTAAATGACATGGACGTTACTTCCCTCTGTCATGACAGGAGGCCAGAGTGAGGAGTCCAGTGTAGTCATGGAGCCTCTTTGCTCCACAATCCTCAGTGTAAGTCCTACTCATGGTTCAACCTGGCTGCAGGGACTCCAGCCATCACGACGGCATTCCTACCAGCTGGAAAAATGTAAAGAAGAACTCACTCTCCGTCTTTAAGAAATTAAAGAGATTTTAGTGGCCTGAGATATTTCTGTTTACTTTTCATGGGCCCATACGTCATCACATAGACACACAGGAGTCCACTCTGTCTCTAGCTCTCTGTCTCAGGCTTGTTGATTAAATTCCAGGGGAAGACTGAGTAGTCCAACCTGTACTAAATGTCTATCCCTGAAATAGTCTCAAGGCATGAGGAAGGTGCTCAATGTAAAGATTTCCCAGAGGAAATGACATTTTCTGTTGAAACTTAATGAAAAAATATATATATATATACAGACATACACTGGAATATTATATATAATGGAATATATATATGTGATGGAATATTACTCAGTCATCAAAAAGAATGAAATCTTGCCATTTGCAATGACATGGATGAGACTAGAGGGTATTATGCGAAGCGAAATAACTCAGTCAAAGAAAGACAAATATCGTATGACTGTACTCACATGCCGAATTTAAGAAAACAAATGAGCAAAGCAGAAAAAGAGAGAGAGAGACAAACCAAGAAACAGACTCTTAACTCTAGTGAAAAAACTGGTCACCAGAGGGGATGGTGGTGGGTGGATGGGGGAAATGGGGTGGGTATGAAGGCACCTATTGCTATCAGCACCAGATGATTGGAATTAAAATAAAAACTTAAACATTTTCACATAGGAAATATTTTTCCTCATTTAAGCCTTTTTAAATAAATTCCAAAAATGATGTATCGGACCATAAATGCCCACGGTTCACACATGTCCCATTTGAAATAAACCCATAAAATAATTGAATGCGGCCAATGTGGCCTAGAACTTAAGACTGCCCTTCCAACAAGATTCTGGAGACTCTTCTTTAAAATACCTTGGTTCTAGCTTGCAGAATTGGGAGAAAATAAATTCCTCTTGTTTGAAAAAATAATAATAAAATAATGTAATTTGATTTTCATTAAATCCCCCTAAAGCGATTCACGTAGTCCCAGACAAGAGGAAAGAAGTCATTGACAATTCTCTTAACAAAACCCAGGAGCATTACAACTCACCTCCTGCAAAAGAGCAAAGGAATGCATTTCACCTTGTTGTGTACCTGGAAAGAGTCAATAGACAGTTTGCACCAGAGGATGGGGGGCTGGCTTTGCTTTGCCTCTGAAAAAACGTAGGATCTGGGTGTTTCCAAATGAATGAAATGTTTTCAAAAACCGTCATCACTCACCACCCTTTCTTTCCAGGATTATAGGTTTTGAGTGCATTTCAACAATCAGGTCCTATAAGCAAATATCCCCATGAGGGTTGGTTTTCCTGATGCGGCCAGACTTGAAATCCTTTTTGCAAATGCTGTGTGTGTGTGTGTGTGTGTGTGTGTGTGTAGGAGGGGGCAACAAAGAGGTTTCCCTTGTCATCCCTCAGCTGCTCGGTACTGGAGGAATGCTGGTGGTTTGTTTTTAATGCAGTGGATTCTTCCCTATCATGGGGCGTGCTTGCCTCAAAAGGGTTCTTCTGTACACCTATTGCCTGCAGAATTCGCGCCGACTTCCAAGGAGGGAAAGGACTTACTTATCTTGCAGACTCTGCATTCTTGTTAAATGCAACACTTTCCCCCTTCTCCCTGCTCCGCAGGGCTCAGGGGGGTCAACATCTTCTCTTCCCCGCGATCCTTAAATAAAACAATATGAGGCACCCTGCCCTATGGGTGCTTGCGAGCATCTGTGGGGTGAAGGAACGGCATTCCTACTGCCCCTGCAGACAGCGGCGGGAAGAAATAAAATCCTACAGAACACATCACAGCGCTCGGCTTTCTCCGAGCAAGTCCCAGTTGTCTGCGCAGGAGGTGGACACAAATCCGTGGGATCAGGCTGGTGGCTAAGACGGACCCCGTCATGACCTTCTGCAGAGCCACGGCGGGGCTGCGTGTCCCAGCACGCTCGTCCCCTCACCTCCGTCCGTCCACGGCAGCGTGTACCTTTCCCCGGAAGGACGTCAGCCAATTACAACTTCAAATCAAACGCTTTCCTGATGGGTGGGACTGGAAATGTGAAACGCTTTAATTCTTCGATAATTTAATGGTTTGCATCTGGGGCTCTTCACGCGGCCAATGGCTGGATCACATTTCTCTTCCAAGAAATGTTTGCAGGCTGTGTCTTGTTTAATAACGATTTAAATGCTGAAAATAAATGTTTTCCTTTTGGGGGTCCATATGTTCGTGAGCCGGCGTCTGGGGCGCCGCAGCCTTCATCCATCCCACGTGCCTGTCTCCACGAGTAACTGACAGATGAGAGCATCTCTCACCCGTCAAGTGCTTTGCGTTTACTTTTAACACAGGCTGATTTTCAGAGAAGGAACATGGGGCTCTTCCCTGGCAACGCCACGTATTTTGAAGGATTCTAGCATTTGGGTCTGTTGCTAAAGGCACTGATGCCAGTGAAACTGACTTCCCCCTAAGCACTCGGAGTCTTGGCCTCTTGTACAGGCCACAGAGGCCAGGGGGTAATGTACCTGAGGGCCCAGTCGTGATGCTGATGCGCATAAGGATGCAGATGTGGAGGCAAGTGAGGGTCCAGGCGCAGATGGTGCCTGATAGTGATGCTGCTGCAGGTGCTGGTGCAGGATGCTGGGCACGGGGACCAGGTGCGGGTGCCGGTGCGGACGGGCACGCGGACCAGGTGCGGGTGCCGGTGCTGACGGGCACGGGGACCAGGTGCGGGTGCCGGTGCGGACGGGCACGCGGACCAGGTGCGGGTGCCGGTGCGGACGGGCACGGGGACCAGGTGCTGGTGCAGGATGCTTGGCACGGGGACCAGGTGTGGGTGCCAGTGCAGACGCGCACGGGGACCAGGTGTGGGTACTGGTGCGGACGGGCATGCGGACCAGGTGTGGGTGCCGGTGCAGACATGCACGTGGACCAGGTGTGGACGCTGATGTTCATGCTGCTATTACGCTGATGCTGATGCAGGTCACTAAAGCTGAAGCTGACAGTCCTCATACTCATGCTGATGCTGATTTGCTACGGATGCTGATTCCGACAGTGGTCTCTGTCAGCAGATCCGCTGAGCCAAGTAGGGGAGCTGAGCTGTCAGGTATGCCTTACAGCAAGAAGCCCAGCATGAAAGAACTCAGCACTCACGTGACGGTGCAAGCTAGAAGCTAAGACCAGAGGAAGCACCAGCCCCCCATCCCCGGTCCACTTACCCCGTGGGCCATCCTCCTAGAACAGGGTCTGGTAATCCGTGCAGACATGGGGGTCATCTATCTCACTGCCGAGCAAAAGTCTTGGGCAGTTTTATGAATGCAGGGGTGCTGCGTGGGAAAGTACTGAGCATCGGGGAAAGTGTCTTCACGATGTCCCCCACTCCCCCGTAGGCCGGTCTCAGCAGAGGCAGTGGGAAAGCACCTGCACCCAAGGCCTCAGACAAAGAGACTTAGGAGTGAAGGAGGGGGTGGGGGTCACAAAGGAAAGCAGGTATGCAGAACATCATGACCACCTGGAGGGGGACCTGTGTCCCAGCCTGAGCTCCCCCCATCCCCCACACTGCACCAACTGCCCACGGTCCACGGACGGGTCGGCTTCTCCAGCAGGCTGCCAGGAAAAACCATGTAGGCACCTACCCTCACACCAGAAATTTTGCACTATGTTTTTTTTTAATAGCTCCGTTGAGCTATAATTGATACACAGAGCACTACACACAATTAATGTGTATAATATGATGGATTTGAATGTATGCAAACTCCCAGGATACCCACCCGCCCCCCAGAGTTTCCCTCTGTCATTTATTTGTTTTTGGTTCTCTTTTATTTTATTTTTGGTTTCGGTTCGCTTCTTTTTTTCTGTACAAAGAACACCCACCGCGAGGCCCTCCGTGTGAAATTTTGCAGAGCATGACACCGTATGGTTAAGAGCAGGCACCGTGTCTTTGAACAGATGCTGCCAAGGAAGACACACCCCACGCGGGTCCGTGGGTCTGCCTGCAGATGGATAAAGACGACGTGTCGGATGGACACGGTGGGAGTGTATCTGACGTTCCGAGAAGGGAATCCTGCCCTGGGCCAAGCACACATTGGGCCCCGGGAGCTGCACTGCTCGATGCTGATGGTCACACTGCTACACACGGACAGTGGGGCGCCATCCGACGTGGCTGCTCTTTCCGTGGCAATCACGGCGGCTCCGTCGACCCCACAGCGAGTGTCCGCCTTGAACTTCTGACTCAACTGATTTTCCGTGTCACTGCAAACGCCACAGTTCAGGTGTCCTACACCGCTGCGGGGAAGCAAAAAGGCCACCCACGTGAGCCCAGCAAACACAAGCAGACCACCACGTCCCTGCTCCTTGGACACGTCCACGCTGCTCTCGGTTTTGCCGTCAACTTTCACCAACTGACCGAGGCGGGGCCCGTCCGGAGCTCAGAGGCATTTCACATGCGTGCGCTCCCATTTTCCTTGAGTCCCAGCTGTGCGTGGTCGGCGGCAGGGACAGGGTCCTGGAGTCCTACAGTACCTGGAGACACTTTTCCTCAGGAGTGTGGACACAGTGCACCGACAATGACAGCTGGCTCCGATTTTGTGGCTGTTTAACGCCCATCGCTGGATTTTTTTCCTTTTTTCTACATTTGATTCAGCTATCTCTCTCCCCCTCAAAGTCTTCTTGGGAAACCACATCGGGTCACGTGGGTGCATCCTACCTCGGATCACAAAGATGCTGGGGAAAAAAAAAAAGTCCCCAATTTTGGCAAAATACACGTGATGTAAGATTCTCCACTTTCTCCAAAGTGTATGATCCGGGGGCGATGAGAGCATTCAGCATGTTGGACGACCACCACGTGTATTCGAGTCTCCACCCCAAAAGGAGACCCAGTCCCCGTGAGCGCTCCCGGCCTGTCACCCTCATCCAAGCCCCGTGGTGGCCACAAATGTGCCTTCTCTCCAGCTCCCGGCATTTGCATGTTGTGCCTGTTTCACAGAAATGACAACCATTTGTATGAAAAATATAAATGTGGCCGTTGGTATCTGGCTTCTCTTGCATCTTCCGCTTAAAGCCACAGGCTACACACCCAGCGCAGCATGCCGAGAACCTTCCAGAAGGTTCTGGGCTTGCGATCTGGACAAGATGGCCCCAGCCTCGCGTCCTGTATCTGTTTGATCCAAGGAGCATGACCTGGTATCCTACACCAAAGCTAGAGACAGCTTGGGCCGATCCCCGGGATCATGCTTTTTCTGCAAAGACGCCCTGATTCCTAACACCCTCCAGAAACCATTGCCAGCGCTGGTGACCATATTCCATGAAAATAGCTACTCACCGCATGTTAGGGAGAGGTCTTCTTTTTCTTCTTCCTGATTGAGTTTCTCATACAGGTGGATCGCCTTGAATCATTTCATTGCATCAACGGATGTGGGTACAACACCTTTTTCTTAAATATATAAAGTCCATCCTTTCAGCTCTGGGAACTCTAAAAGTTCATCCTTCACCGGAGCCGTGGTCAGGTGCCAAGCCCTGCAAGTCTGATGACCTGACGCTGGGTCGTCTATGTGTCTGCATCTTTGCTTAGCAGACAGACACCCCCTTGTGCAAAGGGCTGGGCTGAGGATCCATATCCCTGCTCAGTGTCGGGCACAGGTGTGGACCCAGACTTGTGGGCACACGGTGACGTCCTTCTTCAGGGCACTGCCCGGCCCTTCCACCGAGGGAGCTGGGGTAAGTGCCTGCCCTTGCTTTCGGGGCACAGGATGTGCAGGAATGACCGACGGCGTGCTGCAGGGAGAGACATAACGAGCAGACATTCGCCGCAGCCTCTACCACTGTCCCTCGTAACTAGCTTGCAGTGTGGCTTTCAGGTCATCCTCAAACATCACGAGCGCGGTGCACCCTCCCGAAGCCGCCGCCCTCCTCCTGCTCGTCCTCCTCCTTGTCTTCCTTGGGGAACACATGTGGGCCAAGTCCGCCACGGCCCCCCGGGCAATTTCAGGGTGAGTAATTTCCGCGTGTGCAATTATCCGTGGGCAAAGTGCAACAGCTCCCCGAAGCACCGTCGGGATGCCCGCAGCGTGCCTTTAATTGCATCCAGACGGTAACCTCGGTGTGGCCTGTGTCCCGGCCGTAACCCTGAGCCCCTGCGTGGCGCTCCCACATATGGGAAGACTTTCCAGGCTGATTGCTGCGATCTGATTAAGGGAAGTTATGTAGGGTCTTGTTAGGGCTCTCCAACAGCTGCTCGGAGCGAGGGAGAGATTCCCCGGCAAAGTCCTTTCTGCCTGCTCTAATTCTCGTGCCTGCGTCCCAATGCAAGTGGTCATGCCCGTGGTTTGGGGGGGGGCTGGGGCGTGAGTGCGGGGGCCTGGGG
>LNAC01000046.1:5774220-5802892 GCA_002007465.1 Ailurus styani | reverse complement strand
GGGGGAGATGGGGGAGGGAGAGGAGGAAGGAGGAATGGGGGACGGAGGCGGAGCCGTAGGTGAGAATGGGGGATGGAGGAGGCTGAGATGGACCCAGGGCACCTCCTTTGTGCTCCCTCTGGCCCCATGCCTTGCATGGGCAGGTGGACTTCCCTCCCCAGTCGAGTGCACAGCTGGGAACCTGCTCATGTGTTCCCAGCACGAAGCTGGTCAGCCAGGGCCTGGGGCAGGCACACATGTTGGGACACAAGCTACCACGACAGGAGCCAGGGCCTGGGGCGGGACAGGCCCCTGCAGATGAGGCTTTGCGTGTGGCTTCTGTGACACAGGGCATGGTGCCAGCCCGGAGGATGCGCTCTGCCACTGTGAATGCACGCGTGCCAGTCCCACGCGGAACGCCACCTGCCACCCACACTCCGCGGCAGCCCAACCCACCTGCAGCCCAAACCCACCTGCAGCCCAACCCACCTGCCGCCCAAACTCCGCAGCAGCCCAAACCCACCTGCGGCCCAAACCCACCTGCAGCCTGAATGTACCTGCAGCCCAAACCCACCTGCAGCCCAAACTCACCTGCAGCCAAACTCCCCAGCAGCCCATCCCACCTGCAGCCCATCCCACCTGCAGCCCAAACTCACCTGCAGCCCAAACCCACCTGCAGCCCAAACTCACCTGCAGCCCAAACTCACCTGCGGCCCAAACTCCTCGCCAGCCCGAACATACCTGCAGCCCAAACCCACCTGCAGCCTGAACGTACCTGCAGCCCAACCCACCTGCAGCCCAAACCCACCTGCAGCCTGAATGTACCTGAAGCCCAAACCCACCTGGAGCCCAAACTCACCTGCAGCCCAAACCCACCTGCAGCTGAAACCCACCTGCAGCCCAAACTCACCTGCAGCCCAAACTCCCCAGCAGCCCATCCCACCTGCAGCCCATCCCACCTGCAGCCCAAACTCACCTGCAGCCCAAACTCACCTGCGGCCCAAACTCACCTGCGGCCCAAACTCCCCGGCAGCCCATCCCACCTGCAGCCCAAACCCACCTGCGGCCCAAACCCACTGCGGCCCAAACCCACCTGCGGCCCAAACCCACCTGCGGCCGAAACCCACTTGCAGCCCAAACTCACCTGCAGCCCAAACTCCCCAGCAGCCCATCCCACCTGCAGCCCATCCCACCTGCACCCCAAACCCACCTGCAGCCCAAACCCACCTGCAGCCCAGCTCACCTGCAACCCAAACTCACCTGCAGCCCAAACCCACCTGCAACACGTGGTAGAGACTGTTTGCAAAATGTAGGAGGCATGCAGGCATCTGACCTGGTTTATGCATCGTAGACATCACAGAGGACTGCATTTCAGGAGTCATAGGCGGTAGTGGACACGGACCATCTGCCGGCAGCCTGCCCTGCGGAAGTCTTGTGCATTGCCCTGGGGCCCCACCTGCAGACATTCATCATCTCCTGGTTCTGGAGATCCATAACTCTGAAATCTAGGTGTGGACAGGAAGGGTTCTTCCCAGACATGTCCCAGGAGCACCGGTTCTGGGCTCCTCTCCTGCTCCTGGGGGCTGCTGGTCATCCTCCGTGTCCCCCGGCTTGTGGACACAGTGTCCCATTCTCTGCCCATGTCCTCACACCGTCGTCCCTTAGGGGAATCCGGATGCACATTTCCCTGTTTTATAAGATCTCCTAGTCCTAATGCGTGGGGGTCCTCCCTAGTGAGCTCATTTTAACCACCTGCGCGAAGATGCCACCTGCAAATAAAGTCCCATTCTGAGGTCCTGGGGGTAGGGACTCCAACAAGGGAATTTTAGGATACATCTTGCAACCATAGCAGTATGGATGGCTAGATAGCTAGATGATAGATGATAGATAGATAGATAGATAGATAGATAGATGATAGGATGGATAGATAGGTAGTAGATCAATCTTTTCCTCTCTGCCCACAATGTTAGGGTGCTCCGAAAAGTAAGAGCTATGGCCACGTTAACACTGGTAGCTGTGTGTGTGTGTGTGTGTGTGTGTGTGTGTGTGTGTGTGTGTGCGCACCCGTGTGCATGCAGAAGGCCTCTCTTGCCCACTCGGCATAGGCTCCACTTGCAAAATGTCTGTGTTCCCCGCACACCAGCTAGCCAGCATTGCGTCCGGGAAGCCAACCCCTCTGCTACTTGCCATTGCTTTTTTCTTCTCTCTCTCTCTCTTTTTTTTCATTTTAAATAAAACTGTGTTGGAAAATAAACTTAGAAATTCTTCTGTCACAGATGGAATCTGTTCCCAATTTCTTGTCCAAACAGTGAAAAATATACAAGTGCATTTTCATCGTGACTCCCTGTGACCTTTTCAAAGGCAAGCAGCACAGAGCTCAGAGGTTGATGCTTTCGGAGTGTTTGATGTGAAGCTCGGGCCACCTGTTTCTACAAGGCGTGGGATGGTGTTGGACCACACTCCCCAGATCACGGCCTGGGGAAGCTGACATCCAAGGAGGCTGTAGATCTAAGCTTACGAACACAGACGTTCAAAGATTTTTGAAGTGTTTAAATGGCTTCTGCTAATTTCATGGTGTTGGGTATGCAGATAATCGCTACCAAATTGAAATGGGAGATTAGATGATTAGCTGTATTCCCCAGACCCTTGTAAAAACAACTGTGTGTGTGTGTGTGCGTGTGTGTGTGTGTGTGCCTGCGCACAGAGATGGAGACAGAGAAATATATGGTAGATTGATAGACAGTAGATACGTAGATAGATGATAGATAGATAGATAGATAGATAGATAGATAGATAGATAGATAGATAGATTCATTGGATGGATCAGTAGATACGTAGATAGATGATAGATAGATAGATAGATAGATAGATAGATAGATAGATAGATAGATAGATAGATAATACATCAATCTTTTCCACTCTACCCACAATGTTTTCTTATTTTACGAAAAAATATTCTAATGTCTATTCTCTCTTGTGCTGCTGTTTAACTTGAAAATGGTCTTAAATTCTGGTGTTTCTGATTCGATAGGACACAACAGATGCCAGTCACCAGTTTCTGATTTTTCCAGTGGCTGATGGGAGAGAGCTGGGGCTGGGGGCTTTCTGAGAAACTTCCTGCTGCTCTGAGTGGGCTCCAGAGGGTAGGCCTGCCTCCAAATCCCTGGCACCTGTGAACAGGACCTTATTTTGGAAAAGGGTGTTTGCAGATGCGATGAAGTGAAGGATCTGAGATGAGACCATCCTGGATCAGGGTGGCCCTGAATCCAAGAGACAGAAGAGGAGACACAGACGCAGAAGAGAAGCCACATGAGGACAGAGGCAGAGATGGGAGGGACACGGCCACCAGCCCAGGGATGCCTGAAGCCCCAGAAGCTGGAAGAGGCAGGAAGGACCTTCCCCTGCAGCCTCTGGAGGGAGCACAGCCCTGCCCCACCTGGACCTCAGACTTCTGGTCTCCTGGGCTGGGGAAGGATCGACCCTTATGCTTCTGAGACCATGGCCTTTGTTACAGGTTTGCCAGGGCACTCATATATGGAGGTATTTTCAAAACAGCCTGGGGAGGGAGCTGTCAAAATCCCACATTCCTGCTCCTACCTCTGGTCATTCTGACTCAGGACCACCCAGCTTGGGGCCTGGGAGCACCCGGGTGTCCCCAATATCATCTGTAGGGGACCCGGGAGAAACCGTGCAAGGGAGGACCGGCATCTGGGGGAGGACGGGGTGCAGACGCTGGGCACGCAAAGCTCCAGGAAGGGGAGTGAGGCCAGGGGCCAGCAGGTGGAACCCACACCGGCGACTTCTGCCTCGGCCCAGCCCTTCCCTAGAAGCACAGAGTCCAGGAAAGTCTCCAGCCCGTGACTCACTCCCAGCGGCAGCAAGCCGGTCCTCAAATGCTTGCGGTGGCTTGTCTTGGAGTCCTGTAGGCTGCCCTTGCTGGTGGACCAGGGGGTCATCTACTTCCCGGGTGACAAGGTTCTTGCATGACGGCTTCTTCATTCAAGCATCCTTCCAGGAACTGACCAGTGTTGTGGGAGCATACAGATCTGACCCCAGGACCCTGCGGGGTCCCCACAGCTGGGTCTCCTTCCAGCTGAAGAACAGTCTCCCGGAGCTCAGAGAACCTGCTTCTTAGCAGGTGCACTACTGGGAAGGGGGAACCCCGCTGTCCAGGCCCATTCTGCCGCACAGAAGATGCTCCATCCCCTTCAAGGGCATCCTGTTTCTCCTAACCACAGACAGACCTTATCTCTCTGTGAGGTCGTGCCAAGCAATTTGGGATCCAGGTCTGAAGTCAGTCGGAGCTGGTGCAATTCTGGTCTGTCCCCCATGGGTTCCCTTGAGCATCACCTGGGGCCTCCAAGGAGATGCGTGCTCTGGGACCCCATGCGGGACACCCTTGCAGAGCTGAGCCCAGCCCAGTGCACGCCAAATATGCACCATGGCCAACCGTTCCTACCCAAACAACTTATCCTCGTCATGCTCGATCATTCAGCCGACACTGACTGCCGCGGGGCGGCGTTCCATGACGTCGTTTTGGAACCTCAAAGTCCACTGTCCCCAGTGCACGGTTCTCAGAGACCAGGAGAACCGGTGTGGCCCACAAACGGGTTATTTTGGGAGCCGGGAGTCAGAGGCATCTGCACATTTGTAGCTCGGGACACGTGCACCCCAGAACGTCCTGAGGTGGAGGAACAAATGGGAGAGAAATGATGGTATTAAATCCCCGAAGACAGCCTGGGGTGAATCATTGGTCTTTCCTTCCCCGCTGACGTCCACGAACCACATCTACTGGGAGCTGGTAGACGTCACTCCCAAAGCACTCAGAACCTCTTCCTTGTTTGCAAACCTCATGCACGTCCCACGGTTGCCTCTTGACGTCCAACAGGTGCTCCTAAGGGACCCCCCCAGCCCCCAGGACCCCAACACAGCACACAGACGCTCTGATGTTCCTTGCGGTGCAGGAGAACCCCGAGTCTCTCCCGGAGGCTGCCCGTGCGCCACGCCGTGGGATCCGGTCCTGGCAGGAGATAAACCTGTTCATGCAATTGAAATCCACCGATAGGCTTCTCCCGTGATAAATGTAAGCAAATTGGATGTAATCGCCTCAACTGAATTCAGAGCAAGTCCTGGCCCGACCTTCCGCAGGAGCGTTCCGCCCGCGTGGGGCGGGGGTGGGGGAGTCGGGACGCATGACATCATTCCAACAATTGGCACACACTTATACAATTTGTCATCATTCTGTCTGTACCGTCTGGAGGCTGCAGGATTTCAGGATTTGCCTCTGGCCTCCCTGTGGAGTCAGGGAGAGGAGAATCATGTGTTGGACATATCGTCTGTGCGAGTACGTTGGTGTGCATGCCGCGGACGCCCTTCGGAGAAGATGCTGGTCTCCTGATGGAAACAGAGACGCCACATTAGGATTTCGGGGTGCGACAGGGCCCACAGGTCCTAGTGCAAGTGCAGAGAACCTAGTGATGTCCCTAAGCTGGTAAAGACACCTGCCAATAGGTGGGTTCAGTTGCCTATATGCTAGATGTGTCTGCAGGCGCATTCGTGGGATGTCAGACGTTTGACCTTCTGACCTCCACACAACGCTGCCTGGGGCAGGTGCGGCCCGCCTTCCCACCGATTAAGAATTAGAAACCCAAGTGGAGGGGAGGGCAGGGGGTCTGTGGGGAAGCCCACGACCTCAGCCGTGAACGTGGGTGTCCGATGAACCCCAGGATCCCCAGTTAGTCATGGATCTCAGCTCAACAGCCGAGAATTTTTTGGTATAAGCACATTCCACATGGGCCCCATGGCAGAAGTCCGAGCTTCTGGACACTTTCCTGCACTCTCGTGGGCGTGCTCTCTCCCTGTGCACAAAAAAGTTTAGCCAATTTGCAAATCATTTGTTAGTTGCAACTTTGTTCAAACCCAAGCCGAGAAATCATATACAAGGTATACACTCCCAGCAACAGTTTAGCAAATCCTGGAAAGAGTTACAGGCTGGCAACAAAGTTGTGGTTGAGATCCGGATGCAGACACGGATGGTGGGGTGGACCGCGCGGGTCACTGCTGTGGACACGGGACACAGTGGCTCACTTTGGGCCGGTTTGCTGCGGGGTGTTCAAGGGCCCCTCCCGGCCAGCGCATCTCAACGCAAACCTCAGAACGAATTTGTGAACTGGCGGCAAGACTGCATAAAACCAGATGAGGCATGACGCAATTAAGGCCTTTGAGCTTGAGGTGGGCTGTGGCGCAGAGCCAGTTGCGAGGCGGCCGCTGAGGCCCGGCGGACCACGGTTCCAATTAGATCCCGGGATGACCTCATGCGGAGGGTATGGCCCGAATATTAAAAATTCCTGCAGCAAAGGAGGCTGGCATTAGCGGAGGGAAGGGGTGCAAACATGTTTCATTTTATTTCAACACTCGGTCTGCCGGGCCCCGGCGCGAGGGGTAGGAGAGGAAATTGCCCGTCCCGGCTTCATGTCTGACTGCATGGAAGACAGATTTACAACACATGGAAGAAACAATTAGGACGGGGGCTCCGCCGACTACAAAGCAGGGGAAGAAATCCCCGTAATGAGACGGGGAAAGCAGAGGGCAGGAATGAGCTATGGGCCGGGGTCCCGCATCGAGAATGTCAGAAAGGGCCCGGGGCGCAGTGAGCTGCCCTGTGCAGGAGATGGCCCACAGATCCCTCACGTCTCCTCCCCGCTTCCCAGCCCCCGAGCTCTGCTCGGGTTTCCGCGGGACTCACCCCGTGCTGCCGGGGCCCATGCCTCCAGACCTGAAATGTTGCCGGCATGGACGCACAGGTATTTATGAGCTGTCCGCGGACGGACCGTCGATGGCGTGCTGGACCCACGTGGAGGTGAAGACGGGTGGAAGCGCTCTTTGGGGGTTGCCGTGGGTGGTGGAGAGGAGGCCTGTAGTTGTGTCTGCGGTGCCTCGCATGCACGCCTAGGCGTGCGTTCCAGAGCAGACGCAGAGGGGAATGGGACTCAGTCATGAACAGGAACAGAGCTCTGACACCTGCTGCCCCGTGGATGGAGACTGAGGACTTGATGCTCAGGGAGAGAAGCAGACGTACGAGGCCCCATCACGCACGGTGCTGTGGATACAGAACGTGCATGGTGCACAGATGCACGGACATAGAGAGGGTCAGTGGTCACCGGGGGCTAGGGAGGAAAATGGGAATGTTCCGGAACCAGACGCCGGTCCCAGTTGCACAATACTGGGAATGTACTCAATGTCCCTGAATCGTTCAATTTTCTGTTATGGGGATTTTATCTCAAGTTTGCAAAGATGTTCGAAATAGGATCAAGGTCGAATTGGCCACAGAAAGCCGAGGTCCCCGGTCCCCTTGACAAGATAGGGTTTGGGGGGTTCTGTTGGTGTGGACGAAACTGGAGGCCACACAGCTGACCTGCGGCTGGTGCAGAACCCCACCCCGTGAGACTGACGCTCAAACGGAGGCCCTTCATCCCAGATGTCTGGTAATGAGGGGTCTCAGGTGGAGACAGGCGTGTCCTAGGGGCCAATGAAGGCACAAGGCCTAGGAGGGCGTTCACAGAGCGCACCCTCTGACTGGCCAGAGTCCGTATCTCTTATGGGTGGGAAACACGTCCAGTGGTCCTCCAGACGCTCTGTACACCTAGAAATATATGTGGGACATTGCATTTATTTGTGGAATTGGCATCGTATTCTTTGTGTGGATTCTGCAGAAGTGACACAGAACAAGAGCAAGGAACGGGGAGCTTCATCGCTGGTGTGAGGACAGGGATGCAGAAATCATGCATCTGAACGCTGTGTCTAGAAATATCTTGTCGCCGCCCCACCATACAGGGCTTGTCGCCACCCCACCAAATGGGGGCTTGAATTTGGGGGCTCTGTTTTGCACCACCCCCTAGCCACCAAGATCAAGAATAAATGCTGGATTCAAGAGATGTCTCTGGGGGATTTTCATGTCATGAAACCTATTCAGCAGACGTGACAAATAAAAACTGAGTCTCTGTGTTTTGATAGACAACTGTTTTTTTAAGTTATTATTTTATGGTGCTATATATGCCTAGATATAATACAGAATCTGCCACTTCAACCATGTTTAGGTTGGAACCTTTGAGTTCTAATGACTAGTTTTAAGAAAGAGTAAGGAATTGCACCTGCAAAATAAAGGGAAACAAAGAGACAGAGAATGAAAGAGAGAGAAGGAGGAAGGAAGGAAGGAAGGAAGGAAGGAAGGAAGGAAGGAAGGAAGGAAGGAATAAGGGAAGGAGAGATAGATTTATTGATAGAACATATGGATGGGTGGAAGGAAGGAAGGAGGGAAGGATGGATGGATGGATGGAAAAATGGATGGATGGATAAATAACATGTAGGGGGTTAGGTAGGTAGGTAGAGAGCTAGACAGACTGATAGACTCTCATATCATGCTCTGGGCTTCTTAACCTCGGCAATACTGATGTCTAGGGGGACGGTTCTCCAACGTGGGGCATCCTGTGCATCGTAGCCTCCAGGGCAATGCATCCGGTCTCCACCCACTACATGCCAGGAGCAGCCCTGCTCCCAGAACAACAGCTCAAAGCCTCCACAGACCTGGTCGCGTCTTATTGCCTTAGCTGAGACCAGTCCCAGTCCAAGACCAGAAAAATGCCCATATGAGTCTAAGCAAGGTGGCCACAAACTGACTCTCCTTGCAAGTGAGTTTCTATCAAGAACCGTCTACACCAGCAGGACTCTTCTCTCCAGGGGCGTGAGCAATGCTTTCCACGAGTCCTCTCTCCTCAACGTGGAGGCCAAACAATTCACTTCCCCGCCTCCGAGGAGCAGGGGTAAGGCAGTGGCACAGTGTCCTTCGATTAAAACACGGCTGGGAGCGTTCGTCTGGAAACTGGGAGCAGGAGGAAGCAGGTGCCGCACGGAATCCTGTCTGGCTCCGGTAGGGCTGGTACCTGGCTCTTGCAGGGGCAGATACGGGGCTGAGCCTCTGGATACTGCATTGAGCCCGGAGCTGGTGGGGCAGGCCACAGCCTGCGTGCAGTCCCAGTAGCCAGGACCCCTGGGCCCCAGGGGGATTTGCACATTTGCTCTCACACATTAGACTCCAGTCCAAGTGCCCAGGCGGGTCCCTGCAGATGGAAAGTGAGCTGTTGACTATTCCTTAACAAATTCCTCGTATGCACACAGCAGCTGGGGCGGATCTGCGGAGCGCACGGCCCCGGGTGCCGACGGACACGGCACAGCCACACTTGCTGTCTGGGCCACCGGGCGGACGAGGAGAGCAGAGCTGGGGCCCGCTGCATTCCTGCACCCCGTCCGTCCCGCGGGGGCACAGAGCCTTCATGCAGACGGCCCTGCCCGCTGCGCGCCGGGACGGTGCGTCCCCCCTCGGCCCAGGGCCTCTCAGGTTCCCACACACTGTGCTTCCAGGCCACGTTTCCCGGGCTGACCTTGCCTGTGCCTTCTGCCAGTCTCTTGCTCAGAATCTCCCGTCCTCCGGCCTATGGGACCACCTCCTTTTTCCTTCAGGGAGGGCTCCCATTCCGAGCCAGGCTCCTTCCATCCTCACGGCCCCGGGGAACTGGGCTCCAGAAACAGAGTCTGCTGATCCCAAGACGGGCGTTGTGTCCGCCCAACTGCAGAGTGGGAAACAGGGCTGGGGCGAGCTGGGGGGGGTCGTCTACGTGGAAAAGATTTTCCCGTTCTGTCTCCTAATTAATGAGAACTTGCAGACGAAGGAAGAGAAATGGCCAGAAGCCCCGTTTGTGGAGTTAACGGGGGCAGTCAGTATGATTTAGGAGATGCCATCCCATCAGCGTTACTAAAACACCTCGAGCAATGAGAGCTTTTGAATGTGTTACCATTTATGTAACAGAAAACTCGCTACTACGTATCCTTTTCCAAGCACAGTTCAGGGGAATCAGGTGCAGTTACAATGTTGCAAGCCACCACCGCTAACTAGTTTCTAAATCCTTCTAGCATCACGAAATAAGACCCCACACCTACTAACCATCCCTCGCCAACCCGTGACAACCGCTAACTCAGTTTCGGCCTGTGAATTGGTTTATTCCGGACGTTTCGTAGAAACGAGATCACGCAGGCCGTGTCCTCGTGTGTCCGGCTTCGCTCCCTGACCATCATGTTTTCAAGGTCCATCCGCGGGGTGGTCGGCGTCCGGACGTCCGTCCTTTCGCGGCTGAGCATTACCCCCCCTCCCCCCCCGTGTGCACAGAGCACTTTGTGTGGATTACTTTTCAGGAAAATCTCGTCTCCGTGCTGTGGTGTTTCCCACACACGGATGTGGCGGGTTGAATTCACGGAGTCCGTGTCTCTGTCCCTCCCGCCTGAGTGGCACGGGGGAGCCCGAGGATGTGTGGGTTTGATACTTTTTCTGTGGCACCCCGCCACACGGTGCGTGACGTGTGGGGTCCCATCTGCGGCTGACAAGCGCGTTACCATCAGCAGTTGGTGTGCCCAGCAGATCCGTTCACGGTAATGTCCCCCCCCGTACAGTGAGTGATTCAAGCATCTGTGGTTGAACATCACACATGTCTCTCCTTCAGTGCATTTCCAGATCCAACATGGACATCTGACGATCCCATAATTTCGCCTGCATACAGGAGCTGGAATTCTCCTGCTGAAAAAGAACTTCCTCCCGTCGGATATCTGGCAACTTGGAAATTCACGTTGCACCAGAAGAGTGGAAAAATTAATTTTTTTTATCATTTTAAAATTAAGTCAAACTTGAAAAAAATATAAATGTCCAGAGTGTCTTATACATTTCCTGACCAGACCCGGATGATTGTTGTAAGGATTGTGCCACATTATAGAGGTCAAGGGCACCCACAAACCAAACTCAGATTTTCTTACAGCAAAAATCATGATGCTGTTAGCAATTACTATTTGCTCCATTCATTTCTATCAAAACTAGGATCTGTGATGTGCAATTCACAATATATAATAGTATGTTAAACGTTACAAATTTTTAAAAACATATATCATGTAACAGTTTGCAAAATGTGTTACAAGGTTATATTTTTTTTAATCAGGGCATTTTTTTTCAATTAAAAAAGTAACAGTTGCAGGGGAGGTTTACTCTGAAGGTAATTGTAACCTCATCGTTCTGTTGTAACACCAAGCGGGGGTGCTCACTCTAATAAAATTCAGTAATATAATTTGCTTACATCAAAGCCACGTTTAAGAAGTCAATCCAATCCTCGTGCCTCCAGGTCTGAAGGAGTTGATGCTGTTTTATGTTCGAGATTACCATTTTATTACCAATGCTTTTCGAAAAACCCATTATCATAAAATTGAAAAATCCCATCAAACCCCCCCCCACATGAAGAGAGCTTTCAGACACGAGCGATTCTCATGCTTATAGGCAGCAATTACTGTGTGCCTGCTGTGCGCGCCGGGGATTAAAAATAAAAATTAAGGTAATGAGGCATTCGCTGGATTTAAGAAACTCTAGCCATACTTAATTTGTGTTTGTACTGAATTATTGAAATCCTCTACCATCCATTGGTGTTTGTGGGCGCGTGTCTGAAAAAGAGACGTGCATTTGTCCTTCTCAAGAGACACGTCAAGGGGAGCCGACCATTCACAATATTTTTTTTTTCTTTTTTTACACAAGGGTGGAGCTGTTTTTGCGTTGTGCTTGCTCCGCACCCGCCAAGGTAGGGGGACATGGGGTCAAGTATTGATGGATTGTCTGGGCTGTTTCTTTCCTCATGCTTGATGGGTTCCTCCTGAAAAGACGTCCCTCCTGGGGAAAAGCCAATTGATCCAAGCTTAATTATGTGATAATCTCCCAAGGTCCAATCTACATAGGTGTGCGTGGAGATACACATCACAGATGTGCGGGCTGGGGACTTGGGGCTCTCGCTTCTGTCAGAATCTCCAGGGCTCCCTGCCTGGCTTTGCTGTCTGGTCGTGGCTACAGGGCTGCACACGGTGGGGCATTGTTGAAGAATGCCCTTCAGGCGAGCACTGGCTTTTTCACACGGTCCAATCCAAGACGGCTGGTGGCTGAACTCTGCCTGGGTGCATTTCCTGTAACACCAACAGTGAGGTATACCAGTTGGATGGTCAGCTAGCGCTACTGTTTCTTCTCATTGGAGATCTTGGGAGTTTCTCATTAATGGATTGGATTAAGAGCGTCTTAGGGATTCAGGTGGAGTCTTTCATGGTTGACAGGGGATTTTGCTCACCGATGGGCTGGCCCTTCCCCTAAGAGCAAAGTGTTGAAATGCACGTCTCAGGACACGCCCCCCCTTGGAAGAGACCTGATTTAACAGCTGAATGCGTCAGGCTCCGAAGCTTTTCCCTTTCAACAGGGGAATCCCATTCCAATGGTTTGGGGGCAGCTGGAAGGGGGCAGTGCATGGAAATCCCAGCTCAGATAACCAGCCAGGCGTGCGACACCAGAGCAGAGTGGCCCGGAGTGTCTGTTCCCAGCTCTTCTGCCGTGTCTCTCTGCTCATGTCTGACCGGGTTAGAGCCCATCATGCTTGCTTTGACCCACAACCCAGAAGGATGAGAAGGGGTTGTTATCCCGTAATAATTGATGGAAGTGGACACCAGCGTTTCTTGAAAGCTTGCTGTGTGGTGTCTTGCTCAGGACAGCAAGAGCACAAGCAACACAAGAAAAAAATACATAAATTCCACTTTATTATAATTGAAAACTTTTGGGTGGGGGGATGGGGGACGGGGATGAAGGAGAGCACCTGTTGTGAGGAGCACACAATCTACAGAACTGTTGAATCACTACACTGTACATCTGAAACTAAAATTACACGGTATGTTAAATATACTGGCATTTAGAATAAAAATTTAAAAAAAAATGTGTCCTTAGGCCAATAAAATCCAGTTCTCCATTCAAAAATTAATCAGAAACTTTTGTGCATCCGACAACACTATCAAGAAAGCAAAAATGCAGCCTATGGATGGAAAGGGAATATCTGCAAATAATTTATCTGATGAGGATGTACTATCTTGAGTATATTAAAGATCTTCTATGCATTGGCCATAAAAATAGAAATAACCCAATTAAGTAATAGACAAGGCACTTGAATAGATAGTTCTCCAATGGACAAATGGAAATGGCCAATAAGTACATGAAAAGATGCTCAAGATTCCTCATCTTTAGGAAAATACAAACCAAAACCACTTCACACCCATGATGATTGACTATTCAATGATCTGCTTTATTCTTTTCCTTTTTCTTTAACATTTTATTTTTTTCAGTGTTCCAAGATTCATTGTTTATGCAGCACACCTACTTAAAAAATGAGGAAAATAATCAGGGTAGGTGAGTTCATGGAGAAATGGGGGGACCCTGCTAGGTTGCTGGTGAGAATGTGCAGTGGTTCAGCCACAGTCAAAAACACTACGGTGATTGTTTCCAAAACTTAAATACAGAATTAGCATACAATCCAGTAACTGCATTCCTAGGTATACACCCAAGAGTTTTGGAAGTAGGGATTCAAAGAGATCCTTGTTTCTTGCTCCATTACGCAGAATAGCCAAAATGTGGAATCAACTTGAGCATCGACCGATGGACGGATGGATAAACACAGTGGGGTCCGTCCGCACAGAAGAACATGACTCAGCCCCGAAAAGGAACAGAGCTCTGATACCTGCTACCATGTGGACAGACCTTGCGGACATGGTGGTCAGTGAGACGAGCCATTATCAAACAAACAAGTACATAGAATTCCACTTACAGGAGGCACCTCGAGTCCTCAAATCCATAGAGATAGAAAGTAGATGGTGGGTACCAAGGGCGGGGGATGAGGATGGGAAGGCATGGCTCAATGCATGTGAGGGTCCCTTTGGGGAGGTGAAAAAAGGTTGTAACTCCTTGGGAGTCATGATTCTGCAACATTGTCATGTGTCAAAGGGCATGGAGTTGGGCATTCCAAAAGGATGAATTTTGCATCACATAATTTCAGTTAAAGAGTTCAAAGGCCTATTGATGTCCAATTCTTGGCAGTCCAGGGGTAATAGACATTAATGCTCTGACTCTTACAGATGATGCAAAAGGACGGTTACATCTTTGAGGGTCTCTCCGTACTTTCCAGCGTTGGGCTTCATGAACCATCAGGATGAGCGGGTGATGCATGAGGATGGGTGTGGCTAAGGCTTGGTAAACCCCATAGAATGGGGTTTCTTTGGTACCATCATCCTTGGCTTTGGGGATCTGCCAAAATTCTAAGACAGTAGGAAATGTGTCCTTCAACATACCATTCCGTGCACCTCACAGAGGGTGACTCTGGACTCATGCTCTCAGCTGGCTTTGCACAGAAGTTCTATAAGGAAAGACCCGAGAGCAAACCAGCTTTTATTTCTGGCCTTCTCTGGAGGACACACTGACAGCAGGGTAGGAGAAGAGCAACAAAAGGAGTGTTACTCTCCCTGTGGCATTGCCTTCATATACATTACTGTTACTCACACTATGTAGTGAGCCATTAGTTTGGGTTAGTGTGGGTGTATACTAGAACATTAGTGCAGCATTAGTTCACTGTTACTGCTAGTTTAGTATTTACAATTAGCAATTAGTTTAGTATTGGTTCAGTATTTAGTCGTAATAATTACTTCCATATTACTTTGGTGTAAAAGTCGAGTAGTTAGCATTATCATTGAGCTTAGTATTAGTTTGATCTTAGTTTGGTGTTAGTTCAGTATTTGGTGCTAATATTTAGTATGAGTTTAGTATTAGTATTATTTTAGTACTTATTTTAGTATTAGTCTAGTATTAGTATATAGTATTCATCTAGTATTAAGTATTTAGTATTAGTCTGCTTGAGTACTTAGTATTAGCCTAGTGTTTGTGCTTAGTCTAGTGCTACTCTAGTATTAGTGCTCACCTAGCAGGAGTATAGCATTAATACTTGGTATAGCATCAGTATTAGTGTAGCATTAGTCCTTGGTATTAGTGTAGTATTAGCACTTAGTTTAGTGTTACTTTAGTATTAGTTCATGATTACTGTTAGTTTAGTATTCAGTATTAATAGTTTAATATTAGCTTTAGTATTAGTATTATTTTAGCATTTACTATATGCTATTTCATAGTTTAACATTAGCCTAGTATTTGTAGTTAATTTAGTGTTAGTGTAGTATTTAGTATTGTAATTAGTTTAGTATTACCTTGGTATCAGGTTAGCTCAAATATTTGCTTCATACTTAGTGTTAGCATTTAGTGTAGCATTTTAGTTTAGTATTTAATGTTACATCAGTCTGATATTACTGTAGCATTGGTGCTGAGTTTAATGTTAGTGCAGAATTTAGTGTTTGTCATTAGTTTAGTATGACTCTGGTATTAGGTGAGTATGACTATCAGTTCAGTATTCAGTCTCAGTATTTAGGTTTGTATTTGTTTGGTGTTAGGATTGGCTTAGTATTTAGTATTAATATTAGCATCCTACAGCTCAGAGATGAAGGAGTTTCTACAAGTTTGAGCAACTGCCTCTTGGAGGGGGTACTTCATAGCGTCTGTGGGACCCCAAAGAAGGGACTGTTATGTGAGTCACCCCTGAAGGGTTGAAGGTCTAGGGGCGTCCGGTATCTGGAGGTGCTCTGTCTACTGTGATGCACATTGTGGCATCACAAGGTGGTAAAGAACTCGGATCTGCTCCATTGAGGCTCCGTGGCAGCTCTGTGGATGCTGGGAACAGAGCCATGGGGCAGGAGCTCATGACCTCTGCACCCTCGTGGCTTAAATCTGGTGATTTCCAGCACTGCACAGTATTGATCTCTGTCTGATTCATCAACTTTAAATGGGACTCTTGATGCCAGGCCACGAATGATGGAAAAGTAAACACTTTTATCTACTGTGCATACCCTGTTCAGCTCTTTTTTTCCCCAGTTAATATTGTAATTCTCTGAGAGGTGTGTTTGTGGCATTGAAGACGACACTTGTCTGTCTCTTCTAAAGAGGTGTATGACTCATCAAAATATAAAGCAAGTGCTATCCCTTTTCTCCATCACTTTGCCCTCCCGCTCCTGGATCCCAAATAGAATTTACATAATCATCACAACATTGAGGCTCTTCTGCGACTACTGAAAACTGTGTGCCGAACATGAGTGTTGGTTATCAGCTGTGAAAACCAACAGCTATCATCAGCAGTGTGATTTTACACAATGTACACTGTTGGAACAAATCAGGGTCAAGGAAATCCTAAGCATTGAAATAACATGGAGGCTTCGATTTGGCTATGTCTAAATAACCTTAGAAAAGCATTTGAATTTTGGATGTTTTTCTAGCCTAATTCGTTCCTTGCAAATGGTTTTCTTTTCACTGTTGGCCATGGTTCTCCATGTGGGCCTTTTTTTAAAAAAGGTCGCTTTTGTGTTGCTTACGTTGAGTGTGGAAGGTTTTCATCTTATTCCTGTGGTATTTCTAGGACCGGGGAGGGAACTCAGGAAGCGTAAAGACCATGATTCTTTCCATTTGCAAATTACTGGCCATCAAGAGTTGCTGGGTCATCCCACTCTGTAAAAGACTCAATAATTTTAAACCAAAATCATGTAGGTTTTATACATTTCTATGTTTCATATTAATTGGATTTAAAGTCTCTACAATGAAGTGTAACTATAGATCAAATTTCTATCAATATAGGGAATATTATTGCTATAGATATTTGATATCAATTTGATATTTCAAACTTTGCAACTAGCTCGTGTCTCAGGAAGTGAATTCAATCCACTGTTTCAAATGATTAGGATCAAAAGTAGCAATAAAGAAAGAAGGCTTCCCTTTCTAAGTTTGGGTTTCCGTTCAAAATTCAACAGGACCTCACGATTAGGCAAAACCTGCACGTGCTTTCAACATAAGCTACTTTCCCCAGCTTTAGGGGAAAGTTCGGTAGATATAAGCCACAAAGATTCACATCATAGATACTTTGGGGGACAGTCAATGAATGAAACACAACCATACTGGGTTTTCATTGTTAAGTTGACATGGTTGATGCTCTCCTTGGATTTACATTGTGTGACTATGCTGGTTTTCTATTTTTACCCTGTTTATCTGTTATCAACCCATTGATAAGGACTCATAAGATATATGCTTATTTTCTGTCCACCACCAAATCTTCTGATCCTTAGACATGCTTTTAGGGTATTTTAGGATGAATACTAGACCAATCCTAAGCACTAATGCTAGACTAATACTAAAGTAAGCACTAAGGCTAGACTAACAGTAAACTAAGCGCTCATACTAAATACCAATACTAAACTAATACTAAATACTAGACTAATACTACTACAAACAATCTTAAGGTGGGGTACTCATGGTTTATCCAGGGAAGAAAGCATGGTCCTTCAACACATTCCACCGTGTCTTGGTTCCTTTCTTGATACTGTTCATAGGGTTTTCCATTTTTTGAGCATGTGTTCACAAAGCTGTGCATAACCACTTGACCCCAAGTGCATTGAGGACTATTCACGTGGTGAAAAGATGGGGTCAGGGAGATGCAAAAAAAAAAAAAAAGTATTGCAACATGGTTTGAATAAAAAATGACAGTGGAATGAATTCGCAATGAAGAAATTCGGTCATTTCAGGGTCTCCAAGGACCTATGTGAACATATTTTTGGGTGGGGGAGGGACGGTGCAGGACCCATTAGCATTTTGTGAGTTCACATGTCAATTTTATTTTCGAGCTATGTTCTGGTGTCAAGGTGAAGGCTTCCCAGGGTGAGGTTTGCAGTAATTAAATTTTGCACGAGAAAGCTTCATCTGGCTGCAATTGACTCAGAACTATACCCACATCCACTCAAACTGACCCTGAGAACGTGATTGGTTGTAGAAATTAGGGTGGAGGGAGTGGAGCTTTTCAAATAAAGCTTTTATGCCTCTTACTACTGGGGGGGGGCGAAACCTGGGTGCTCTTGGGAAGTTAATGAGACTCTATGACTCAGTTTACATTGCAAGAAGGGAGAGCAGACCCCTAATGCCGAGGGCAAGGCATGCACCTGAAACTCCTGAAAAATCAGGTTTTGTTTCCAGGAGGCAGACGCTGAGATAGGGTTTCGTGTGCAAGAGGGTTTTGAGGGGAGGTGTTGAGAAAGTGAGGGAAGCAGGGTTGGGTAGAGAGGGAGCCTGCCCATGATGGAATCATGATGGAGACCCCACCCGGGACCACCAGCGGGAATGACTCATAAGAACCCTTCAGGAAGATCCAAGCAATTTGTGGAGAACGTGAATGACAACTGGGCAAGGTTCTCTAGGATTACAGCTGCTCTTTTAGGGAAACATTGAGGAAAGCAGAAGAGGAGATTCAGCTGGTCTAGGATTAATGACAGATGGTCATTGTGTCTCTCCTGTATGGACCATTCCAGAGTTTTCCCTCGGCCAGCACCTCTGACTGACCTGGGTAGCTTACCTGGTCGGAACTTTCTGTCTGTCTGTCTATCTATCTATCTATCTATCTATCCACCCATCCATCCATGTATCCATCTACTTATCCATCTATTATCTGTGTATGTATGTATCTATCTATCTTTCTATCCATCCATCTATCATCTATCCACTCATCCATCTATCCATCCATCCATCATCCATCCATCTGTCCATCCATCCATCCATCATCCATCCATCTGTCCATCCAACCATCCATCCATCCACCCATATATATCATCTATCATCTATCTATCCACCCATCTATCTAAATATCTATTTAAATATCTATCTGAATATCTATCCATCCATCTACTTATCCATCCATCCAACCATCCACCCATATATATCATCTATCTATCCACCCATCTATCTAAATATCTATTTAAATATCTATCTAAATATCTATCCATCCATCTACTTATCCATCCATCCACCCATCCATCCATCCATCCATCCATTCATCCATCCATCATATATTCTCTGTGTATCTATCTATCCATCCATCTACCTACCTTTAGATCTCCCTGTCTCTATATTCACCATTCTCTCTAGATTGAAATTATTTTCCATGTGCTAGGAGCCATGCAGCATTCAACTTTTTTAGAAACTCTCATAGAACATTCCAACCTATGGTCTTTAAGAAAGTGCTTGCCAACATTTTTCATGGTGGAGCACTAGAGACTTGGTTCTGCTTATCCAGCCCACTGGTGGAGAAAAGACAGCTCACCAAAGGCACCCTGGGCTCAAGGGCAGAGAGAATGACCATCTTGACTTTCCATCACCATCCATGGTGATGCTCGAATCCTAACACTGCTCTGGGAGTCCCTGGGAATTGGTGAATGAGATCCTTGTTTTCGTTCTACCTTAGTTTCCTTTGACAAAACTGCTCCACCCACTGGTGTCTTTTGTAAAATATCCGGATTCTGTCATTGGCAAATCATAGACTCCAATTCAATAGAGTTTGCACATACTTCAGCATCTCTGGAGACACCATTAGGAGCGACGGATGCTGTTGTGATGAGTGGCCCAAGAAAGAGCGGATGACTTGAAAGGTTAGATTATTCATTTATGTTTAGAGTGGAACATCATGATGTTGAGTTGGGCTGAACCAGTCGGACACCCAGAAAGTAATCACAAATCCCTCATGTTGACTTTCCACGGGACCCAAGAGCCCCCACTGAACGGAGAGCGTGGACTTGCTTGGTAGCAGAATGAGGACCACTGCGTTAAGTGTATTTCCTCACAAAGCCACAACCTCAGTGACACGATTCAGGTGGGGCCACACGTCTCCGGACCCCCTCCCCGACCTGGCCTGAAAGATTTCCCATCTGGAGCTGTGTCTGAAAGCCTATCAGAGGTGTGGTTGGCGGGGGCTGGAAGGTTCTCCTAAGCTTCTGTCTCTGGTTGTCGTCAATCTTTTACTCAGCTCAGTTGTTATTTTTCTAATTCACCTCCAGATTCTTAATATTTATTGCTCCGTATAAAGCAATATGCGTTTTGCCGGTAAGGAGGATGCCGGCTTAATTCCGTGTCGCGTGCTGCTCTTTCTGCAGAGAGGATTTTTCACTGTGACCCAAGCAGATATATTTCCTGAAATATGTAAACCATGCATTTGAAACATTGATGAGCACTTATTGCTTAGCAGTTAATCAATGTATTTAAGATCAGCTCTTATATGCTGAAAGATAGAATGGAATAAATGTCTGCTGGGCTTGATTAAATAGGCCAAGTCAGGCGAGGCATTTAATCAATCTCCGGGGCCGCTTACCGGGAGCGTGCCACAGAGCGAGAGTGGTTATTGCAGTTATGTGACAAGCCATAAAACGAAAAATAGAAAATAGACGGCATGGAAAGTAATAATATTGTAATCAAAATGTATCTATTTTATACGCAAGACAAATTCACAGAAAATAATTCCAGACGGCCACATTGTGCCTTGGTTGAGCACGCGTTGGGGGTCATTGTGAACAGGGAGAGATGCTATGGGATTTCACATAAGGACAACTTTTATTTTGCTAAAAATGGGCTCGATAACCTAACTCTTGCAGACTTTCCCTGTGGTGAGTAGAGATGAGGGTCACACTGTAGACACACAAACCCCAACCCCGTCTTCATGCCCAATACTCCCATCTGTGTTAAAATAACAGCATACAAAGACACATTTTGCAAAAATAAAGCATAATAAGGCTCTGGTACCACAGTTTGTCTTACTGCTGCAAATTCTTCACTCTCCTGTATTAGTGACTGTAGTGAGTGTCCCGGGCTGCTGACAAATCGGGGGACTGAAAAGCACAGAAACGTATTGTCTACCAGCCCTGGAGACCCAAAGTCTGAGATCCAGGCGGGGCAGGGTCACGGAGATCCAGGGGGCTCAGGGCTGCTGAGATCCAGGTGGGGAAGTTTCATGGTACTTCTGGAGGCTCCAAGGAAAGGTCCTTACTCGTCTTCCAGTTTCTGGGGTTCCAGCCATCCCTGGGCCGGTGGCCACATCCCTCCCATCTCTGCCTCTGTCCTCACGTGGCTTCTCCTCCGTGTCTGTGTCTCTTCTGCCGTCTCTTACACGGACCCCTATCACTGGATTCAGGGCCGCCTGGATTACCCACGATGAGCTTGTCTCAAGATGCTTAAATTAATTACATCTGTAAATACCTTTTCTTCCAAAAAACGGTTTCCATTCACAGGTTCTAGGTGCTTAGATATGGGCCTTTTGGGGGGGTCACTGGTGAACCCATTGTCATCATATGCACGTGCGCCCTTACCCTGAGGTAATGCCCAGGGCAATGTGATTTGATTGGGGCCCCATGGACGTCAGCGGGTGTGATGCCAATGGTAGCCTGGGTCTGTTTGTGTGGTTGGGCTCGGCCCTCTGAATCTCTGCATCACCATGAGAAGAAGCTTCCTCAGGGAGCTGCCGCCCCTCAGCCTGCACCTCAGAAGCAGGAGCGGATCACACATCCGAGGTGCATGCTGGTCCAAGAAGCATGAGGGACACCAAGCGGAGCCTCGAGCCAACCTCCTCCCGGAGCTTGGAGATGAAGCCCAGGGTCTGGAGTCCCATGTAGCTCGGCTTGACAGCACGAGAGAAATGCGTGGTCTCTGACCACTGAGCTCACTTGAAGACAGGGTTTGTAGGAAGTCGTAAGGTTAAGTAAGCTCCTAAGGCTGGTGTCCTCATCCGACAGCATTGCTGGCCTTTGGAAGATACGAGGAGGAGAGGGGGACCAGGCACCAGGAAGAGAGGGCTCCCCAGAACCTCATGTGTCCCACCGGGATCTCCGATCTCCAGTCTCCAGAAGCAGGAAGAAGCTCTCCTGCCGGGGAGGCCGTTTGTCTGGGGGCATCTCATGAAAGCAGCCCGAGGCGGCTGCTTTGGGTTCCGACACAGGCGGGTGAAGGCCCGTGGGCCAGCATTTCTGCCCCCCGAGGACAGCATTGCAAAGCATCCCCCATGTTGCTGGCCGTCACGTGTGGGGCTGGAGACCCCAAAGGCTGGACGGTGCTTCTCCAAATCCACCTGCGCTGGAGCCGGAGGAAGCCGTGTGTGGACGTCCGAACGATGACCGCGGTGCGGGGCGAGTGTGGACGGCCGGGCGTTCGCAAGCGCGGTGAGCCGAGAACACGTCCTGGCGAATGTGCTCGGGTCTCGGGGGCCCGTCCCCGCACGATCGCGGCTCTGTCTCACGACGCTCCGGCACGAGAGCCTCCGCGTCCTAAGACGGTGGCGCTGGCCCTGGGCCAGGTTTTCACCCGTGGGAAGCACGTGAGCGCGACGAGAGACCCGTCGGGACTCCTCGATGACCGCGAGCCTCACTGCTGTGTTTCAGACTCGCGTCGGGGGACATTCTTGAAGCCGTGGGCACTTTAGGAATAAAACGGAGCCCTTCCTCTAGAGCCAGAGGGTGCGGGGAGGAGAAGGGGTCCGGGGGCGTTCGTCTGGGTCTCGGGTCGGGGGAGGTCAGTGCGCCCAGGGCTCGGCCGAGGGCTCGCCGCACAGGGCCTGGGAACAAGACCGGTGTTTGGGGTGACGTCCTGACCGGGGCCTCTCTCCGGTGGGGAGCACTCGGCAGAGTCTCCCCGGCTGAACCCCGGACCCGCCGAGGAAAGTCCAGCCTGGAGGGACGGGAAGGGTGAGTCATGGAGGGAAGCGGGTCTCCGGGCGCGGAGACGGAGACTCGACTGGCACTCGTTACTGCAGGAGGAGGAAGGGCAACTGGAAAGGTGGAACACTTCCTTCCTCCCTCCCTTCCTCCCTCCCTTCCTCCCTCCCTTCAATCCCTCTTTTCCTTCCTTCCTCCCTCCCTCCCTCCCTCCTTCCTTTACATGACAGAGACTCTTCAATTTGAAATGAGCATCATACACCAAGGAATGGCTCGTCCACCTCCTGACTCCTTGACTTGTATCACCTGCTAATGTTGATCAGAAAATCCAAAAGCAGCCCAAACAATTCCATGAGCATCTATGGCCCTGAGCCTTTAGCCAGAAAAACAACTATTTTACAGCTCGGTGCTTCTGCCCACCGATTACTGATAACTAGTTACTGCTTTCTCATAGACAAAGTCGCTGACCTTCGAGAAAGTTCTAGGGGGAAAAATACTTAATCCCTTTCTTCGTTTAAAAAGAAAAAAAGTTGGGTTTTTTTCTTACTATATTGAAGAAATAAAAAGTCCAGATAGATATATAAGGTGCTTGAGCTGAAGGCATTGGAAAACGGAAAAAGCCATGCCCATTCAATTTCTAAGAAATTTCTAAAAATAGTTAATGCCTTTCTTTATTTAAAAAATCTTTTTAACCAAACTGAATGTAAATTTAAAAATTTTTAAAAACGAAAAGAAAAATCCTTTTTAACAAAATTGAATTAAAATACAAAAATTTGCAAAAAAAAGAAAAGTCTTTTTACTATATCTAACAAATTAAAGTCAGCATTGATATATAAATTGCTTGGGCTGAAGGCATACGAAAACAGACAATGTGTACACTGAAACTGTAAGAATTTTCTAAAAATATTTAAACTGTTTCTTTCATACATTTTCCCCCTACATTTAAGAAATAAAAGGCAGTATTGATATATGGGTTGCTTGGGCTAAAGGTGTAAGAAAGCAGACAACATATGCCCATTGAATTTCTAAGAAATATGAGGTTAAAAAGATGAAATCTTTGGATAAACTCAAAGCTTGTACAAAAAAGCTAGATTTGCTGCTATTTGTTAAAAAAATGTCGGGATGTACTATAGAATTTCCAGAAATAATCTAATGTCTTTTCACAAAGAATAAGTGTTTGACGCCCAGATAGAGAATAGGAAAACTCCTTGGCATTGGAAAAATGGAAAAGTCCACGTTTTGGTACAAAGCCGATGGCTTGGGGTGACTGTCCCTACAAGGGAAGGCAAATGAGCCACAGCCGCGGACCAGGGGCTGCCGTGGGCATGGGGTCCGGGCACCTGTGATGCCAGGCAGACCCTAGTCACCGTCTGCACATAAACAAAGTGGAACCATGACCCGCAAGCACGAAAAAGCACATGCACCAGAAGGTAGTGAACAGAAGGCACATTAATGTGAGCTGGACCCCCAGGGGGAAGCCCAAGATGACAGAGAAACCACACTGTCCTACAATTTCAGACTCATGTTTTTCTACTTTGGGAAGAATTGGGAGCACAAAGAGGATGAGTTCAGAGATGGTCTCTCTGCCCGGGAATAAGGATTTTAAGACAGAGAGACATAGATATATGTCTATGCAGAAGACGAGACAGAAGGAGAATTCTTAATAATTTAGAGGCACAAAGGCATTGGAAGGGGGCATCTTTGACTTATATTAGACCCAAATTTACAGTGCTTTAAAGTTCTATCTGCGAACCCAGGCTTTGAAATCTCTGTGATTTCACGTGCTGGTGACTATGCATGGAAAGTGGAGATCGGAGGCTTGCACCCCCTTGAGACCGTGCGTGAATGACGCCCCCGATGTTTATCTGAGACCCGCAAAGGGACGTTTATGAGACAGTCTCCCCAACATAAGAGATTAAGGGGAGAATTGCAAGGAGCAGGTGAGGATATTTCCCTCAACAAGGTTGCACGAAAAGATGGATGTAATTGCAAATGAGGAGTTTATGAAATGCAGTCGGTAAACTCGTTCTGGAGAGACGGTTACGGGGACACGCGCATCCCCACCTCCCCAAAGGAGGACCCCGCCGGGGTTTTTTGCAGGGATGCTGCTGGCTGTCTTCCTGCTTCCATTCTGGGTGACGGGGACCTTAGAACAGCAGGGGTCCCAACTGCGTGGCTCCCCTCCTAGGAGGATTGTTTTTGTTTTCGGAAAATACAGGCCAGTCTTGTAAATGAGTTTTGTGTTCCTTATGATTTTTCTTAATCACATTTTGTTTTCTCCACCGTGCATCACTGTAGGAACGTGGTTAAGAATGCATCCAGCATACACAATAAGAGGGAGTCAGCGATGCATGTTCTCGGGAAAATTCCGGCCGACCGTGCGCGGTCGGTGGTTAGGTTTTGAGGGCCGTGAAAAGTTACAGGTGGATTTTCCATGGCACCAGGGGGTCTGCACTCTCTCAACAGGAGTCAGTGTTGTTCCTGTCTGGTCTCCACGTGTTTGTTGGCAAAACAGGTGGCCACTCTGTCCAGGTCAGGTAGATGTTCCCAGCCCCCTTAGAGATCATGTATCTTTGGGTCCTTTGCGGAACACAAGCCATGAGCACCATTGGTGTTTCTCATTGTTCCAACCAGAAAACCCCAGGAAACCATGTTGTGCGCTCGGAAGATCCCAGTCCTACAAAGGAAAGCCATTGCTGGCATGCAGCTAATGCTAGCTCATGGCCTCACCCACAGCCCAGCAATCATGGCCACCAAGAAATTGAACTGAAGACTGGTCAGAGTTCAAATGAGGGCTAATGCAAAGCTATCATCCACCTTCCAACCTCCTTGAAGCCATGACTTTCTAGGAGAAAATACTCAATCCCAATGCACCCCCCATTTTGTCCTTCCAAATTAAGAGACGCCACTAGTGATCATTTCAAACATCGTACAACCATGTTCCTCATGGCGAGGGGTGCCCACGACGACGGAGTGATGGGTCTCAGGAAGGTCATATCCAGAAAGCGTATAAAGAATTTAAGCGACACATAATATACATGGGGACTAAGTGGACCACATTCTTAAAAACAGGTGCATGTGGGATGCTTGAAGTGCAATTCAGGACATTATTAGGAGGTCTATGCAATGCAAAGCGATACGGGAATATTCTCACCTTCCCACATGCCTCGTTTGTGCATGTTGTCCTGTCTTCTTTTTCTCAGTAAATTTCTTAATGGGAGGAGGAGACAGAATCCTCTGCATGGCAAAATCATGGAAATGCATTTATTCCCAGATGCCAGGAGTTCAAGATAGTGGCAAGGATACCTTTTGACCCAATCTTGTGGGAAAGTGGTGAAAGGACTTGGCTCAGAGGAGTTTGCATGTCGCATTTCCTATTTAGGCACTGGGTGCACAGACACTTGGGAAGGAAAGCAGGTGCATGTGAAGAATTCCGTTTCCGACCACCTAATTTTGTCCCCAGAATGGAAGCAGCGATGGACTCCAAGAACCTACCTGGAGCTACTAGGTTCATTATAAATGTCTTTCTTAGACCCATGCACCCCTGCCAAGAATTTTAATTGCCCTCGAAAGTATACGGGGTAATTCCAGGTTACAAAAATCGTTGTAATTTTAGAATTTTGGTTCATCCCCAGAAAAAGGGAACCAAAACCTCACTCATGCATCAGGCATAGTTATTATCGAGAAAGCACTCCGCATATTTCCATATAACATTCTGAATCAGAACCATCTGCTCGTAATAAAGCAAAAACGAGACACAGGTCCCATAAAACAGACTATGCCCTTATTTAAAAAAAAACCTTTGCATGAAAAGCTTGCAAGTACGGGCATTTTTACGCACTTCCCAAAATAGTCGCTTTAAAACAGTTAATAAATACATATTTTTTTTTGTATTACACTGCAGCGAAGAAAGTTGACAGCATGAGAATCCAGAACGTTAATTTTCTCCCACTGAAAGCCTTCTGGCCGATTATAAACAAGCTGTTGGGGACGGCATGAGAGTAAATTCACTTATTCTTCTGTGATGTGGGCACTTCTACTTTCTGTAATACACCGTGTGGCATTGACACTATTGATCTGATGTTATTAGATATATTAAAACTCCCAAACTACCTTTGAAAATATAATAATTCTGCAAGTTTCCAGAAACTTAAGAACACTAAAAAAAGAATAACCGATAACCGAACATTCGGCGAGATTTAATTCTATGTTATGAATAAAATCGTCTTCACTTCCCACGGAAAACCTCCCAGAAATGTCTGCCGGTTTCTAGCAATGATAAATACTGCCATGGGGCTCATTTGTCAGAGCAGAAATTAAAGGGATCGGATTTTCCTCGGGGTTAAAATTTCTTCTGCAAAAGGAGGGCGCCGGAAATTCCTTGAAAGGTCCCCGAAGGTGGACCCACATGCCAAGAGTTACCCTCCACATCAGGGAAAACTACTAGCATGTGCATGGAAGGGAAAATGGAATCAGGATGACATTTTGATTATTGCAGTTGTATCCATCTATCACCAATGAAGAGGGAGTTATAAACCCTTCGAAAATGGGAGGAATGAAACCGATGACCATTTGTATCTGTTTTGTCCCTCACATTCGAACTTCAGTGCACAAAGATTTAGGGCTCCACAAAGTCAAATTGAATACAATCTAATTGGACTTGATTTCATCTCCCCTTTGTGGTTGAGTGTGGTGACCCCACGAGAAAGTTGATGAACCCAAGAGTGTGCACAATTTCGCCCACATTACATTGCACCTGATGGAGCCAGTTAAACAACCAATGTTTCAATGGGCTTAACATCTACCAAAATGTAAATGGCTAGAAGTGGGTTCCATGGGGCAGGTGGTGGGCTGTGTCCCGAGATGGAGAGCTCCTGGACGCTCCTCAAGCAAGGGCCTTGTGCATGCAAAGTCTGCAGCTTTTCCAGGAAAGCTAGCTGGTTTGCAAAGGGGGCTGGTGCACTCTGAGGGCATCGGAGTTGGGGGTACAGAGAGGTTTCTCCTCTAATCCCCCCCCTCTGTTCTTCAAACTCTCCTGTCCTGGGGCTTTTTCCTCTGCTGTACTTCCCGAGGAGCTCAAGGACTCCTTGTTAGTGCTTGAACTATGCTGGAGAGTTCTATTTAGTTCATCAAACTCATATTGTTTTCCATCATCCATCCATCTATCCATCCATCCATCCATCCATCATCCATGCATCCACCTGTTCATCCAGCCATCCCTCCTTCCACCCATGCATCCAGTAATCTACCAACTAACCATCCGTCTCCCTGAAAACCCACCCATGCAACTGTCCCTTTATACATCCATCCATCCGCGCATCCATCCACCCATCCACCTATCCATCCATCCATCCACCCACCTGTTCATCCACCCATCCATCCATTCATCCATCCCTCCAGTAATCTAGCATGCATCCATCCATCCACCCATCAATCATTCATCCACTCACCCATCTATCCATCCATCCACACACCGACCCTTCCATCCATGAATAAATACATCCTTATATCCACCCATCCACCCATCCACCTATCCATCCACCCATCCACCCACCTGTTCATCCACCCATCCATTCATCCATCCATCCAGTAATCTACCATGCAGCTATCCATCCACCCATCAATCACTCATCCATTATCCATCCACCTATCCACCCACCCACCCATCCATCCATCCATGCATCCATCCATGCATCCATCCACCCACCCACCCATCCATCCATCCATCCTCCATCCATCCATCCATCCATCCATGCATCCATCCATGCATCCATCCATCCATCCACACATCCATCCATCCATCCACCCACCCATCCATCCATCCACCCACCCATCCATCCATGCATCCATCCATCCACCCACCCACCCATCCATCCATGCATCCATCCACCCATCCACCCACCCATTCATCCATCCATCCATGCATCCATCCATCCTCCATCCAGTAATCTACCATGCAGCTATCCATCCACCCATCAATCACTCATCCATTATCCATCCACCTATCCACCCACCCACACATCCATCCATCCATCCACCCACCCACCCATCCATCCATCCATCCATCCATCCATCCACCCACCCACCCATCCATCCATCCATGCATCCATCCATCCACCCACCCACCCATCCATCCACCCACCCATCCATCCATCCATCCACCCACCCACCCATCCATCCATCCATCCACCCACCCACCCATCCATCCATC
>LNAC01000046.1:5730431-5773591 GCA_002007465.1 Ailurus styani | reverse complement strand
ATCCATCCATCCATCCTTTGCTCACTAGACGATGAGGGAAATATTTTCCTCTTTCCCACAAAGAGCTCAGCATCTCCTGGCAGGAGACAGGCATCATGATGTGGATACATACAGACAAAATAAATGGTGGGAAGACAGACTTGGTGCCCAGCGGGGTATGCACAGAGGTCCCATGGGCCACATCCAACTTGGGTGCCTACCAGAGGAAGAGTAAAACTAATCATGATGATATCATGCATGTGATTGAGGTGCAATCTGGACCTTGGTGTTTTTATTTAGTTTTATTAAAACAGATACCAGCTTGCTTAGAAATTAATTGTGCAACATAATGACTTGTAAGCAGGGTACTTCTTGCATTGTGTCCATTACAAAATCCCATCAGTAAGGTCATATTTGGAACCTCACAAGATTCATTTACAGTAAACCCAGGGAAACCTCTCAGGCATCCAAAACATGGTTTCTCATCTGCTTTTCATGCAGCAAGACCTTCTTGACTGACAATGAGGATGTGGTAGCTTGAGATTCATCTGCAAATCCTACGGGAAAATGGTGGCAGCGGTTGGCTTTTCCAGCTAAGCGATTCCTCCGGAGGCTGGGCCAGCAAAACCTACATTATCAGATTGCCTTTTCTCAAGAGGTGTGTCTGGGGTGCAGAGTGCTGGCAAGTCTGTCTTGCGTGGATGGAGAATGTGAAGGAAGAGAAGTCTTCAGAAGAGGCTGGTGAGCAAAGTGGGGAGAGCTCTTTCTCTTTGATGGTCTTTCTCCTTTCTCTGGGGGAACCTTTCAGGACGGAGATCTGGATTTGCCAGTGTGGTGCTGGGCTTGGCTGGGGTCTTCGTGTGTCCGCCGTTGGCTAGATCAAAGCCCTTGTAGTTGGCGTGGTTAGCTGCTGGTTCACAAAGTCATTTCCTGCCCCCAAGAGATGGTCATCCCATCCTGACAGCCCCAGGGTGGGAGGGCCGCTGACCAGCTTCTGCGCCCATCTCTCCTGAATCCCACCGCCCTACATGCAGTGGCGTTTCTCTGGGGGCTGCCCTGTGTTTTAATGTCACCATGGAAGGGATTCGTGATCTCAGTAGCTTTGCTCTCATGTGTCTGCAATATCAAGTCCCGGGCGTCTTTGAATTGTTAATGAAGCAATAGCTCAACACTGGGTTCGGATCAGAGGGCTGCACACCCTTCTTGCCAGTCCTTCCCATCCTGACACTAAATCATGAACGATTATTCCTGCACGCTTGAGTTTTCAGACAGTTGGTGTATAATGATTCTTGCTCTCCTACGTTTTTCTGGGATCTTGATGAGATGGTTATATGGGGCTCTGTCAGGCCCTAATGGAATCCACCCGCCTGCATTCACCTCTCCTTTCCCTGTGCAGTGTGATGTCCTTGTTGTGGGATAAATTAATTTATTTGACAGGGCTTGGGTGAGAATTTCAAGTATGTGGCTTATTGTTTAATTACTCGTTTAACCAACGGCCCTATCCAGTATCGTAAATGTCGTCAGATTTAAACCCGTGCCTAATTCCTCCGTCCCAATGGTGCTAATCGTTCGGCGGAGAGCATAAGCTGAAGCTGTCAGCCACGAGGTGTAAAAATAACACTTGTGCAGATCCGACCTGTGGGTGGACCTGATGGATATTTATTGCCTTCTGCCAGGGTGTCGCCATCCGCCACCTTCCGTGTCATCTTTGAGGCTCTTGGGCTCCCCGGGAATCTGTATGCTCTTGGGTGGAGGAGGGGAGGCAGGTTCTTTCTGCCCAAGGCTCAAGGTGGTGGAGAGAGCTCAATTTAGAAAACAGGGATCAAGTGTGAACTGTGTGGACTGTCGTGTACAGACTTGGGAATGTTTTGGAAACAGCAGGTGCCCTGGTGCTCAGGTATCTGGGCTTTTGGACCCAAACGGGTGGGAGGCAACAGGGTGTCTCTGGGGAGGTAAGGCTGCATGCATGAGCTCCGCGGACCAGGTTGCTGCTGAGAGGCAATCAGCAGAGATGGGTCATCGCTGCTGTCACCTCAATTATCCTGTTTGGATTTTGGAAGACGCCATCCCATTTTGAGCAGTGTTGGCAACACTGGGAGGCAGGGCTGTGTGCATTCACATTTATAGGGTTTCCTTTGGGAGGACTTTATGCAATACGTCTGCATATCCTGATCTGCTTGGAAGAAGGTCATGACGCCCCCGGGGGCCACGCTGCTGGCATCCAAAGGGAATCTGTTAGAATCACGAACATCACAATGATCCAGGCTTCGGCCTTTATCATAAGAACACAGTGCTTGATTAAAAAATAAAATAAAATAAAACAGAGATCAACACAGCGTTGAATTCTCTCACATGCCAGGTGGTAGAAATAGGCATGTTGGTAGGACCGGGTGATTTTTCTTCTGTTTCTCCTGTGGGAAAGCAAAGAAACACACTAAGGTGAGATCCGATGGGGACCGTGGATTCAGAGCTTGGTGCGGACAGGCGGTAGTTCAGGCTGCCCTCACCTGAGCTTTTGCAGGAATTCAAGGCAAATATTGCAGAGGAAAAACTTTATTGTGAGCCACGGGAGAGAGGCCATCCTGGGTAAACAGCTTCCACTCTCTGCTTCCTGCAGGGATGATGAATAAGTAAAATCGCTAAGTACACTACGGGAACTAGCAAAAGATCACAGTCAGGGATATGGGTGGGCCTCGTCTAATCAGTCGAAGGTCTGCATAGAGCCAAGTGTGGACAACGGAGGATTCTCTCTCTCTCTCTCTCTCTCTCTCTCTCTCTCTCTCTCTCTCTCTCTCTCTGTCTCTGCTTGAGCTGGGACAGAGCTGGGTGTGCACATGTGATATTCCCGCAAGCTTCTGGAACACCCCGTCTACACCGCCACAATGCCCCTTTTTGCTTCTGTTTCTCACATGGGTGATGTAGACATTTCTCCTTTATTTACTGTTGCACTCACATCCCTTTAGATACAACACAGTGCTTTTGCAGACATCATCTGTTTCTCTCTCTCTCTTTTTCCGTTGGACTTTTTCTTTTTTCTTTCTTTTTTTTTTCCGTTGGACTTTTTCTAACGAGGTGGAAGATACATGCCGTTTTCCAACATGAGCTTCTAATCGAGAGAAAAGCAGTTGCCATCAGGCAGCTCTGTTCTCCATATACTCGGCTGAAAATCTATTTTGTTCAGACGTGTGCATGTGCTTTTTTTCTCACTCCGTGCCTCAGAAATATGTACGGTGGAAACGAAGCCATAGGAAAATGAAGTGCATGAAATATTCCCACCCGTGGTGCTGGGATCCTGTGCTTAGCTGCGCCGAGCGTGGCCCGGAGAGCCGGCCACGTAATGAGCACGGCGTAGGGACTCATCAATTCCCACTTTATTTCCCCGTGCGCCGAGTGCATGGACGGGATAGATCAACAATTGGAATTGAACCCTTACTGATAGGTTTCCGGATCCCCACCTTCTACGGGCAGATAAAGCGACCGCTGAACATCTGTTTTCCCGCAAAATGCCGGTGCTTTCTTCGGTTCAAAATAAAAAGCAGTTCCAGTTTAGGAGGAGAACATTTTTATCATTCTTGGATGATTTGGGCAATGAGGGCCATCTGATGAGATCCTAGGGACATTTTTCCTAGATTGGAAAAAAAAAAAGCAATTTGCACATGCAAACTTTCCTCTTTTCCCAATTCTTCTGGGTTGTTGTTGCTTTGTATTGTCTTTGAAGAATCGAAATGCTATGGATTCAAATACAAAGCCATTGCTGCATGACCTTAATTAACTTTAATAGACCATACAAATACGGGGGTAGACTTCATCTTCACTTTTGTTCCTGACACAAGGCCTGCTCTCGGCGCTGTGGCACTTTGTACTGGATTAGTTAAAAACAGCCTGGAAACATTTTGCATTAAATTCAAATAGCAACTGTCACTTCTTTCTCTGTCTTGTCCTGTATGGAGGTCATTTATATCTGTGGATCTCTGCCCCCCAAGGAAGCGAGAATACGCGTCGGCTCTGTCGGCAGAAAGTGCATCAAAAAATGAATTTGCAGATGAAAACCAGGGACTGGTTTTGCTTTAATTTTGGAAACGGAAGGGGAGAGACTTGTAGCAGGTACTGCAGTGGGTTCCGTCTTGTACGTCCTGCTTGTGAGTCTGCGTGTATATGCCTGTGGGTGTGAATGTGTCTGTGTGTGAATGTGCATGGAGGGAAGTGTGTGCAGGAATGTGTCTCTGTGTGTGTGTGAGCATGCACGTACATGAGTGCGCGTGTGCTCGGAACAGGGAAGAATATCTAGTCACAACACATCCCAGACCCTAGTTCACAGCTCCACCTGTGTCCTCGGGGAAGGGCGGTGCAGGTGCCCCTGTCTCCGGGGTGAATACAGGAAGGCTTGTCCCATCTACACCTCTGTCCTCAGAGGACAGGACGGTGAGGTGCCCCTGTCTCCGGGGAGAACGCAGGGAAGCCTGGTCAGGTAGGGACTCCTGGCTTGCAGACAGAAGACATCAGATTCCGGGCTGACACTCAGCAATCAAACCTTAATTTCACGAGATGGTACAATGGACGGGTGCTGATCTTGGAGGAACTTTTTTAATGGACACATTTCGCCTTTCCGCGGCTAATCTCACGCCCCTGGCACCCGAAATGTCATCGTTGTGATGTTCATGCAGTCGTTGGATGGAAATCCCTTGTAAATGTATCTGTGGTCACCTCTCGACTTTGCATTAGGAACGCAGTGAACACACTCACGCTCTCTGTTGTGAGGATGCGTGTTTTCTACATATGGTCTTGACCGGGGCGAGTGGCTGCGTTTTCGTGGAATCTGAGGTGACAGAATGTTGTGCATGTTGACGCATCAAGGAGGGATACGTGAGAGCATGAAGGTGACTTCTCGTCCTGCACAAGTAGGGTCGTTCCGCTGAGCGCCAGTGTGTCTGCACCCCATCAGTCGGAAGCTATGCTACTCACAGAGCTCAAGGTTGGATCCTAGTGGATGGGATTTCAAGCTCACGGCATGCGGTCAGGCTACCCAAGTTCTCACGGGATGAGTGATTGGGTTAATCCATCCCACAACGTATAAAGGACCCAATGGCTTCACATTTGGATGCTCCACTGGGCAATCCCGGTTTATACCATCAGCCAGGAGAGAAATGCACAGCCAACACATCCACGTGGGCCACGGGCAGTTTCCTTTTGCCCAACGGATTGTACCACAGTGCACGTTTCGGTTCTCTGTGGTTTTGCAGGAGCAGAACTGCAAGGACGTGGGAGGGACGCAGGAGCATGACCCTTCTACTGTAGATTTGTACATGGAGCTCCGTTAAGGAGCCTCCTTTGTTTCCCCCCAAAGTGTCTGTAGCTGCATGAGGTCTGGATGGCTCTCACTTTACTCTTGGAGGCTACGGGTTTGCAGTGGGGACGGATGCTCACAGGTCTCAAAGGAGCCTCGGCATGCTTCCTCTGCCAGGCATGTCGCCTATGCCTGTATTCGCGGTGGGCTTCCCATACTTACCCGCACCTCAGGCGTGGACTTACTTGCACGCAGCTCAGTTACTGTTTTCTCAAGCAATTTCTAGGTGAAAACACAGGCAGTTGTTTTCGCGACAAAACTTGTCTTAAAGATGCAAATTTGTTGCAAAGCCACCAACACTTATTAGTGGAGACACAAAGTATCACTGTCGAGCACAGCTAGGTGTTTGGAGAAAACCACAGGTGGTAATCTGTAGATAGGAGCCCGCAGGAATGGAAACAGGAGTCCCACAAAGGCGCACACACCTTACGGGGCTCCCGGCGCCCTCAGGTCACATGGATCTTAGGGAGCAGCCTGGCCCACTTGGTCTGGGACTCCAGCTCTCTCTGTGAAATGAGAAAATCCTTGTTCTGCATTTTCACGATAAGGCATCGTGCAACCCTCGCAATGCTGGTCCCACGAGGAAATGTGCACACTTTGTCATACCATATGCATGGTGGATTTCTTTGCTAGCACTTTTATGAGATTCCTATCTTTTGGGGTTTTTTTTTATTACTATCTGTAATCCCATCTCCTCTCCTTATGTCCACAGTTCTGAAGTGATTTTGCACGGGGCAGTGATTTTGGAAACATTTCNCATTTTCACGATAAGGCATCGTGCAACCCTCGCAATGCTGGTCCCACAAGGAAATGTGCACACTTTGTCATACCATATGCATGGTGGATTTCTTTGCTAGCACTTTTATGAGATTCCTATCTTTTGGGGTTTTTTTTTATTACTATCTGTAATCCCATCTCCTCTCCTTATGTCCACAGTTCTGAAGTGATTTTGCACGGGGCAGTGATTTTGGAAACATTTCCGGGCATTTCTGTTTTCACTCTGTTTGAGCATTGTACACGCTCTCCGTAACTTGCCCAAGTGGTGTGGGATTGAGTATTATTCAGAGTAATTCCATTAGATGCCCCAACAGAGCGTCGTCGGCATGGCTTTCAGAGGAAAAGCAGTTTGATCGTTGTCTCTCGAGACAGGCTTTCCGTGGCTCCGTGGACTGGCACACTCAGCCACCGTCACGGAGACACAGACGTCTAACCCTGGAGGTGGAAAATACCCAGGTTACCAGTCAGAACGGCACGTGGCTTTGATCTGCGTGCGAATGGGCGCATTGTGGCTGGAGAACCAGGTGGTGGCCATTAGCCATCCAGGGTCAAAGACCTGCACCAGTGCAGTGGACCATGGGGGCCACGCGTGACCTTGGGTGACTCCAAGGGCATTGCTAGCTTGTGCTATGCAAGTACTAGCCGTCACCAGTAGAGGGCATGCCTGAGCCCACAAAGAGGTCCCTTCACAGAATTCTTTGGGACACACACGCCTCCGTACTCTTTGTGAAAGTGGCGGTCAAAGCAAGAGCAGGGTCCCCAATGCCTGGGACAATGGGGCTTCCCATGGACGTGCTTATTGCTTGACTTCCTGGCCGTGTCTCGGGGGAGTTGGGGTTTCCGGGCTGTCCCTGAAGGACATCCCATTATTCCCAAGTCACACTCCAGGGGCGCCATGTCTTGGGGTGTGGAGGACGCCGTGGACTGGAGCTTTGTCTTGAGGTTTGCCTCTTTCCTTTTTCTCCTTGGCATCCTGTATGTTAGGACCCCTCTTCTGTCCCGTCCCATGGTGGTGGAGAGCCGCGGACATGCTCATTCATGAAGGACTCTACTCGGCTGAGAAAGAGTCTGGCTACATGAGAGCAACCTTGCGCATTGTCATAAATCTAATCCTCCAGAATGCAACGGCATGATTCCGTTGCCAACATGCCCCCAGACGTGACACTTTATAGCTCCAAGAGAGCTTTTAGAGACCCTGGTGGAGATGACGATTTGGTTTCATATTTAAAAGTTTCTCAGTTATCTATGATGTGCATTTAGATTTCTCTTGAGTTGACTGCATGGCCATGGTTCTTGGGATATAGATCATGACAGACGGTACCCCAACTACCTAGGGGCCCACGTATTTTCATCCACACAATACGCCAACTACGTTGAGAACCACACCAGCACAGGGCCACCCAACTACATAGCATGTCTCCATCTACAGTCATCAACGCGTAATTCTTATCCTGTCCCTTTGTTTAAAACACGCTCTATCTTCCCAATTCAATATCATCGTAGACATCTGTGTCGCCAACGTAGATTCAAATTTAGCGTCCCTGCCCTGAATCGAGGACAGGACGAGGACCACCTGCCATGTGTCACCCAGTGAATACATACTTCCTGGGCTCCTTTGCGCATCATCTGAATGCATGGTGTGGTCACGGTCTACACTACGGTGATGACGGGGTGGGGGGGGCAGCCGAGACCCGCTGTCTTGGGGTTCCGCCCCATACATGCCCACCCTCCGTGCCCTACAACGTGCTCTGCAGCTCTTAGGATTTTCCACCCCTAGAGGATTTTCAAATTAGAAAAGTCTGACCTTGCTTGTCGGAGGGCACGCTGTGGGCGGGTTTCACCCGGTTTGCGACACGAGTTTTATTCTTCGCGTCTCTGCTGTTTGATAAACAGAAGTGAATGCGATGAGGGACAAAGGTTGATTTCTGTTGGGGAGGGGCACCTCCTTGGTGCCTTGACTGATGAAGAAAGTGGGTCACTGAATTGCCTCGTTTCCCTCTTTTACAGAAGAGCTTCGCTTTTAATGGCTTCTGAAAAACAATCTTTTAAAAATCGGGTAATTGCCAAATTTTCTGCCCTAGCTCTTTTTCTGAATATGCCTTTTTTTTTTCAAAGTCTGACCTACTCTGCTTTCCCTGAATCCCTTCCCTTGATTGAAAGAGAGATACTTTGTAACGTGATAGATATCACCCCATTGTGTCAAGGAATATATCACTAACGAGATATAATTGATATTCACAAGTATTAAAGCACTATACCTTTTTTTTTTAATGGTCATGAGGCTCTCTGGATGCCTTCCAACCTCATCTGCCCATTTGGGGGCATCTGAGCACTAGTCAAAAACAATGAGGTTTTGCGCTTGCTTTGGCAACAGGAGATCTGAACCGTGCCGTCTGGTCCGGGGGACCGGCCCTTAAAAATGCCCTCATTCTGCATGGCGTTTGAAGCCACAACTTTACAATCGATGGGTATGTATGAATGTCCTGGGTCAGGTGTAACAAATAGCCACACTTTGGGAGGCTCCAAATCACAGAAATTAATTGTCTTACTATTCTGGACCCAGAGTCTGAGATCCAGGTGGGGCAGGACCACTGACATCCATGTGATGCAGGACCACTGAGATCCAGGTGGGGCAGGGTCACGCTCCCTCCTGAGGCTCCAGGGAAGGGTCCTTCATGCCTCTTCCAGCTTCTGGGGCTCCAGACATCCCTGGGTTTGTGGCCACATCCCTCCCATCTCTGCCTCCGTCCTCACGTGGCTTCTCCTCTGTATGTGGGTCTCCTTCTCTGTCTCTTACAAGGATCCCTGTCCTCGGATTTAGGGCCACCCTGATCCAGGATGAGCTCACCTTAACTTACATCTTAATGACATCTGCACAGATCCTATTTGCAAATAAGGACCCATTCTGAAGGTCCAGGTGGACATTAATCTAGGGGACACTATGCAGCCCACGACAGGTGAAAAGCAGCTGCAGGGGAACATGGAACCTGTAGGGACCTGCACACAGCCTGACAAGAACCTCCGACAAGCGGACCCCATGTGCTACAGTGTTCACAGACCATCCAGCACGGCTCCTTCCCGTGGCCGCCGCTCCGGGCCTCTGTAAAAGTTCCCAAAGCAGTAGACAGTCACGTGTGCTGGAAGGGACCCCGCGAACACCCGCCCAGCGCCCACTGCCACCATGCATCAGGGGGACGCCAGCTCCTCCGTCAAACCACAGGCAACTTTGAAGCCGCCAGAAAACCCGCACGTGCAGCAGGTGCCGCTTCTGATCTCCGGAATTTATGACCGTGTCCTTTCCCACAGCTCCTGCAATTGCATTCGGTTTGGGAGAAAGCATCTGCAGATGTAAACCTTATCTGAAACGAGGGGCGGCAGATGGGCGCCCCTGCAGCAGCCGGTCCGCTAGCTGCCAGCAGCAGCTCTTGGAACTGGCGGCTCTGCAAAACGAAACAGATTTTCCCCTCACAACGGGGTTCTGAGTGTGAGTCTTTGGCACATTCCTCCCACACATAAACATTCGTAAATAGCCACGAGTCAACATTGTTTCATAAATTAATAAATAAGCGTTGTTGCATTCCGCCATCATTTCCATCAGAAAACATTATTTATCTCCCATGACCAAAACAGTTCATCACGATTACCTATGGCTCCATTTTACAGCTGATAAAAACAAGGACCCATATCACAACAATCTTGTAATGTTTAATACAAAAAAAAAAGACAATGTTTTGTAGAAATGACAAGCATCCTGGCGTCCGATGGCTCAGAAAGAAATATTCTGCTGGGTCCTTTGTGTTACTGTCCTTTTTGATGTCACAGATTTCATGGAACTTTTATTTTTGAATGTTGTTCCAAAAAAAAAAAAAAAGCAGATCCTTTTACAAAGTGGCAGGAGTGGCAGTCTGATAAGTGGGGAGACATAAGGACGTTTCCCCCGAAGTCAGGGAAGTTCTTGTATTTACCTGTCGCACCCATGAGGAGCTGCACTCTGTTCCCTGAGCACCTGCTAGGTGCACCTGCTAGGGGCCAGGACGCAGCCGTCAGAGATGTCGCGGCAGTGCCTGCAGTCTACAAACAGATGTGTGATCAGAAGGTGGACAGACTGCCCCTCTCCTGGGTGCAGGTCCCATGCCTATAAAACGTCTTGGCACTCGGTATTTAACGGCATGCATGCATCACGGGAAGCGAAGGCAGGTGTCCTGAGAATTGCCAAGTGCACTTGCTCAAAAGAGACGGCTCGTCTACACAGAGTGTGGCCCATGACGGACGGGGCCACTGTCTGCAGCTGGCACCTGTGCGTCTGGACAGGCCTCCGGATTCTCTCTCTAATAGCCAGTCATCCACGGTCCAGAGAGCCCTGCAACGTCCCCAGAGCTGGGTGGTAGGAACAGCTGGCAGAGTGAGGCTGGTTTGGACAAGACCCAGCTGCCACTCAGAGCAGGCGTCTCTGCTTTGGTCTAAGTAATGGCTCCAGAGGGCCTATTCCCTTGTTTTATGGGTCTGCGGAGGCTGTGGCCAGTAAATCTCACATGCAGCCCCCAGGCGGCTGTAACTCCCCCCTCTTACGTCCGCTCCCCCATGTCCCCAGCCAGCATTCCCCATCCTTGTCCCGGCAAAGTTTCTGCAGAGTTGGGGCCAGTGGAGCGATGCTGGTTTGCAGAGCGTGGCAGGTGGAAGGTAGCACCGGCGTCCTGACGAACGTGGGTTTGGGGGGGGACTGGAGGGTGCAGAGGGTGAGTTTGGACCGCGGAGTGTTTTCCTCCCAAGAGAAGTCCAGGGGCTGCTATGCACACCAGCTAGCTGGAGTCCAGTTGGGTTCTGGAAAGGGGGACAGCCCTTTCTACCTGCACGGGATCGCTCCCTGCGCGCCTGGGCTGCTGGGTGCGGTGGAGAAGCACATCCCGCTGCGGATTCTCTCAGGTACCCAAAAGGTGTCCGGAAAACAGGCGTTCACGTGGAAACTTGGACACACATGTGCCTGCACGCAGGATGCCCAAGTTACAGCCCAAAGGTAGAAGTAGCCCCAGTGTCCACGCGTGGATGAACGGATGCATGGACTCGTGGACACGTGGACACATGGATGCATAGATGCATGGACACACAGATGCATAGACACAGGGACACACAGACACAGGGATGCATGGCTGCACAGATGCACAGACACACAGACGCATGGATGCATGGACGCATGAATGCACAGACACACAGATGCACAGACGTATAGACACACAGATCCATGGATGCACAGATCACGGACGCATGGATGCAAAGATGAACAGATGCACAGACACACAGATGCATGGAAGCATGGATGCACAGACGCATGGACACACAGATGCATGGACGCAGAGATGCACAGACACATGGATGCACGGATGCATGGACGCATGGCTGCATGGACACAGAGATGGACAGATGCACGGATACCTGGACGCACGGATGCACAGATGCATGGACACACAGATGCATGGGTGCAGAGATGCATGGATGCATGGACACACAGATGCATGGGTGCAGAGATGCACGGATGCACGGATGCATGGACACACAGATTCCAGACGCGTAGCTGGGGCACGAGCTGGGATAAAGATGAGCTGAGGCATCCGCACGATGCCAAATGACTCCGCCATCCCAACACAGCCCTGGTCCATGCGACCTAATGCTCAGTGAGAAAAGCCGGACACCCACGGGCATGGGCTGTGTGATCACATTTCTAGGAACCGTCCAGAATGGGTAAATCCATACAGACAGGAAGCAGACTGGTGGGCGCCTGGGGCTGGGGAGTGGGATGGGCAGGGACCACTGAGGGGAACGGGGTGTCTATTTGGGGAAATGCGAATGTTCTGGAATCAGACAGAGGTGGTGGTTGCACAATGCGGTGAAGGTGCTAATGGCTCCTGGGTTGTTGGGTTTGAAATCGTGAGTTGGGGCGCCTGGGTGGCTCAGTGGGTTAAAGCCTCTGCTTTCGGCCCAGGTCATGATCTCAGGGTCCTGGGATCGAGGCCCGCATCGGGCTCTCTGCTCCGCAGGGAGCCTGCTTCCCCCTCTCTCTCTGCCTCTCTGCCTACTTGTGATCTCTCTCCCGCTGTGAAATAAATAAATAAAATCTTTAAAAAAAAAAATCGTGAGTTGTGTGGTATGTGGATGTCATCTGCAATTTTTTTTTGTTAGAAAAAGAAAGAGAGAGACAGAGAGAGGGAGATAGAGAGAGAAAGAAAGAGGAAGAAAGAAAGAAAGAAAGAAAGAAAGAAAGAAAGAAAGAAAGAAAGAAAGAAAGAAAGAAAGAAAAGGGAAGGAAGGAAGGAAGGAAGGAAAAGAAAAAGAAAAAGAAAAAGAAAACCAACCAAAGCTTTAAACATTTTTACATCGTTCCCATTAAATTCATCACAAGGGAAGGAGTCGGTACACAAGGTCGGTTTATCACATGGGGCTGATTTGGGGAAGAGGGAGGGAAGGACTTTGCTCAAATCCTCAGCGACAGGAATTTTGTTCAATTTCCCTCATTTCACTACTGATTAAATCTGAAAAGGTGAAGCAGAAAAACACCAGAGAGTCCGTCGCCACAAACATACACACTTCGATGGAATAAATCCGAGTTTGACATCTTTTGCGAATTAGGCGGTGTGTGTGCAAACGGGTGTGGAACGCTTGGGAACCCAAGAAATACAGAGGGTGAAGAATTAGGGGGAAGGAGTTTTAAATACGATCACTTAAGCCCCCGGAACATATTTCGGTTTGAATGAGGTCGGGGGTAGGAGCACACACGTGTCACGGCCGGGTCGTGGGGAGCTGCGTTTTTGCCGGTTTCTGGTTAGGAGCCCCGAGGCTCCGACTGGGCACTTCCAAGTCCCCCTCTTTTGTTTCGTTTTTTGTAAATTTTATTTCATTGTATTTTTCTCCTTTGGCGGCGAGCATACAGCGTGCAAGCCTTGCAAAGAAAGGCCCGATTCATGGAGGTGCCGCAGACTCGCCCTGCTGGCCGTGCGCCCTCATTAACGCCCCCGAAACTGCAGCCATGCCTAGTTTCCGTTTGCCGAAGGGCGAATAAAGGTTTACGGCGAGGGGCCTGGGGGCGGGCGGCAGGCAGCGGGCGTCCGGGGCTCCGGAGGCAGAGACGGAGCTGAGCAGAAGGACCCCTGCCCGCTCGCGCACGAGAACGCACCTTTGTCACGACCGTGCCCCGTGCACGTGCGGCGAACGCGGCAGGTGCCCGAAGTGCACTCCCAGGGGAGTAGCAGATTCCGCAACGACACGGGGAATTCTGCGGGGCGCCCAGTGTCCCCGCTGGGCTGCATGGCGTGTCCCGAGCGTCCGGGGCGGTGTGCTTCCTACGTCGGGGACACAGGCCGGCTCCAAACTACGCCCACCGCCGGCAAGGCTCAGCCGAGCGCCAAGGGGCAGCAGGGGGCGTCCCGGGGGGCGTGAAGCACCATGCGCCGGGGGCACGGGCTTCGAACGTCCGTCCACGATCCCGGGTGCGTGGCACCCCCACATGCCCTTGTCCCCCGATCTCTGGGGTTTCCCCACGGGCCTCAGCTGGACTCGAAGCGGGGGGGCACGGTGTCCCTCTCGGTGGGAAGCCAGCCAGCCAGGGCACGTCCCTCCCGAGGTGACACGTGGAACCTTCCTGGAATGGGGAGACTCATGATCGAGCCTTGTTCTTAATTGTTATTTTGCCGACAGACAAGCCTGGAGTCTCTCCGAGAGGCCGCAGTGCTGTTTCCCTTCCACACTCTTCCCTCCGCTTCCCTCCCGGCGTGGGGGATGGGGCGGGGTGGGGGGAACCGTCTTTAAAAAAAAGAAAAACCGCCCAGGCATCTTTCCTCCCCGCTTTTCCAGGGGCGAAACCCGTGGCATTGCATGAAGTTGCTCTGCGGCGTGAGGACGTTGATGGGGTACGGGCGGGGGGCCCGTTCCGCCCTCTGGCTCGCCGAGAAATTGGTGTGCCTTGTCTCCAAGGCCCAGCCTTAAAACCCCGTGACAAGCTGACATTCTCAGCGCTAAGCGGGGCTGACGCGGGCCCGTCACGCACCGGACACGGTGATGCGCGGTGGCAGGGATCATCCCAGCAGCCTGATGGGAGCTGACGCGCGGCGTTTACTGCAGCAGCCGCCTCGGCAACTGGGCTTCAGGCGCGCGGCCGGGGCAGGACGCGGGGTCCGGGGCTCGCCCCAGACCCCGTGTCCGGCTCGCTCCCGCCTCGTCCGCTCGGGAAGAGCCTGCAAACCGGTCACACCGACGAAACACCGCGGGATGAGTGCCTCATTAGGATCCCCCGTTCTGATACGACTTGGGGGACAAGTAAAGGGGAGAGCGAGAGAGGACCCTAATAGGGCCCCGGGGATGGGTTTCAGATGTGGGGCCCCGCGTGCGCTGAACCGCCTGGCGAACGGCCCGTGTCGCTGACCTTGCCCGTAATCCTCTCTGTCTCTCCGTCTCTGTGTGTGCCTCGCTCGTTCGCCTTCTCCCGAGTTTTTTTTCCCCCCAAGAATCCGGTTGCATTAATGAGAGTCCGTGCCCGGCGCGCGCGACGCTGACCTTTCACGTCTGGGACACGTGGAGAAACCGGGGCTCAGCCGGAGGGATGGGAGGCCACTTGGCTCCGAAGGCTGCCCGTGTCCGGGCAGAAATGAGTTCTGACAAGTCGGAGCTGAACTCCCACCGCACTGACACGGCCACCGGCCCCGTCCTCCTGCCTGTTTGGGCTTACGTATGTATTATATATGACATACAGTGTATGTATATGCATGGCCCCAAATTGCCTGTTTAATATCCAAGCACCCCAGAGTCCCAGAGGAGGCGGGAAACGGAAGGCGGGTGCGGGGGCCACCGAGGGCCCCCGCCAGGTCACCTGGCCTGGGTGACAGCCCTGGGGGAGGGCGATGTCTGTCCTGTCCCCACGCCCCCCGCCGCCCCACTCCCAAAGTGACCTTGAGAACCCCATAGGGAGAAATTCCCGGGAGGATTTAACAGGCTTCCCTTCCCATCCTGTCACCTTACTTCACGATAGGCAGTCAATAAATAAAAATATACATGAGCGATGGGCCTTTCAGGACCCAGAGCTGTTGACGCACGTGAGTAATGGGGATGTGGGAGGGTGGGGTCAGCCGAGACAATGGCAGGAAGGCCGCTGTAGGGTGTCCTGCGGGCAGCTGACCCTGCAGGACCGGCCACTCGACCCTGAGGTCTTGAACTTGGGACCGGAGCCTGGGAGGGCGCTCAGAGATGGGCGTCTCTGGTGAGGGCCAGGAGACAACGGTACACAGCCAGAGGGAGCCACCAGGGCGGACAGGCTCGCACAGGGACCCCGTGTGCAAGATGCCTGCGCTCAGACCAACCTGCAGTCCCCGGGAGAGATGTCCCCTGTCGTCCACCTGCAGGGCAGCATCTGCACTCGACAGTAAGGGGGCCACAAGTGCGGGACCACGCAGGGTCAGACCTCCATGTCTCCACGGCAGATACGCCAGGACTTCCGTCTGAGAAGGGGCTACGTCAGTCTACAGTGGATGCCCCGTGTCTTCCATCTGAGTAGGGGAACCGCCCTCTACAAAAGAGATGCCCCTTGTCACCCCATGGATCTCCGGTGACCAGGAGAAGGATAGTTTCCCGTTGCCGGTGGCTCTCGTCTCCATAACCTCCCATCTGCGCTATGTCCACACGGCTCCTTGGGTGCCTTCTGCACGGTGTGGTGTCCGAGCGCAACAGCCGTACGGCTGCCCTCCCGTCTCTTCTAGAGGGACAGCCGATGGGCGCCCTTCGCTCCCTCTGTGCCTCGCTTCCCCTGAGTCCCAAAGCTTTCGGGATGATGGAGCTCCTGTCTACGTGCAGGCCAGCTGCCCTGAGACCCTCATTTTGCTGGTGACATCCCCACCACCCAAGCCTCTGCGGAGGAAACACCTGTGTCGTCCGGACCAGGGGCCGAGCTCCGCCAGCTGTCTGCGTCCCTCCCGCTCCGGCTCCGAGGTCACGGTGGCCAACAGGTGTTTTCCCTCAGAATTCCCTTCTTGTCTGAGCGCGGCCCTGGGAATCACAGGGCCGAGGGGCCAGAGGTCAAACCCAGCCGTGCGGGGTCCCCCGGGGGCTGGGGCTTACCAGGTGTTTAATATTATCAGAGCTCATTTGCCGAAACTCTGGCGGAGAGGTCTCCTTGGTTCCAAATAAATTTAACGAGGGTGATTTTCAAAGCCCGCCTGTTGGAGTCTGCTCAATGGACAGGCGGGTTAACGGTAATTCGAGGAGGCAGGTGTACCCTGTCCGCGAGGCAACACATGCGCTCTGCGGCCTGGCCCCATTTGTGGTAATTTTGGGGTCTCATTTCCATTTGTAAGAAACATAACTACTTACATATGGAAGCGATAAATAAGAGAAGTCATTAAAATTTCTCTAATTTAAAAAAAATATCTTAATGAAGTAATATCTTTGCTAGGGCAGGCAGAAATGTAAATTAGGCATTGCAACGAACACTATTAACAGGATTCCTATGTTGCTGGTCTTTTTCTTTCTTTCTTTTTCTTTTTTTTTTTTAATCTAATGAATTTATGAATTGTTGGTTGTCGGGTCACAGACTTTGTTAATTTCCTACGTGTTCGGCTGGGCCGGGAGGGGGGAGGGGGCTGCTTGCGCAGAACGCATGGAAACTCCATTAGCTGGGTCCCGCCCATGAGAACGTGAGCAACGGCACCGATGGCCTGGTATTAAGAAACTCGCATTCATTATTTTAACTTTGGGGTTTTTTCCAACCTCTGTCCTTTGTCATCAGAGAACGGAGGCGCCATCGCGTGACCCCGGTTGTAAAATTTACGTCGGGGCTCTCGAAATGTTTTGTGAGTCCCTTCTTGTGGCGGGAGGTCTGAGCGAAGAAGCTTGAGAGCCATGGGGATGGCGGTTTGGGGGGCAGAGGGAAACACGGAGCAGCAGAGAAATCTCATTTACCCGTCCCGGGGGTCTCCGTCATCAAAGCAGAGAAGTTTCTCCCGTGCTGCTCTGGCTTCGGCGCAGACTGCAGAGGTGCTCAGCGGAACGGCCAGGAGAAGGGCTCCTGGTCCCTCGGTAGAGTTTATCTGGGTGGAAAGGATGCTTCTGGCCGTCACTCAAGTTGCCTGCCTCCTGCAGCCGTGCCCACCGGTAGCTCTGATGTCAGAACGTTTCCCACCACTGTGGGTTCCCGGTGCTCTTGGTTTCCACTGGGAACATCCAATGGGTTCATTGGAGCTGCTGGGGGTCTCCGCCAAGCTCCCAGAAGTGAGGTCACCTGGGGACCCCAGCGGTGGGACAAGGTAGGTGTCCCAGGCGGTTCCCTCCTTTGGCGTTCCTCAGTTTACCCAACATCCTGCCACTGCACATCACGGACACGTGTCCTGGGTTTGCGTGGAAAGGTCTTCGTAAAGATAAGCAGGAGCGGAGGTGGTAGTGACGGTCATAGGCTCAGTCGCGTCCCTTCCCGCCAATTCATGTGTTGACGGTGACATCTCTGGGACCTCAGGATGGGGCTGTGTTTGGACATGGGATTTCTAAAGAGGGGATTGAGATAAAATGAGGTCAGTAGGGGGGTCTGATCCCATAGGACTGGGGTCCTCAGTAGCAGAGGGAGTGAGGACACAGACATGCACAGAGGAGCGACCACGTGAGGACATGGGGAGGAGACAGTGTCTACACTCCAAGGAGAGAGACCTCAAGAAGAACCTGTGTCAATGCTGCCTGGATCTCAGACTCCCAGCCTCCACGATCATGAAAACCATGTGTGTTAAGACCCCTAGTCTGGCGTATCTGTCATAGAAGCTGGAGCAAACTCATACATCGACGGACCAGCAGTTCTGTAAAGTCATGCAGAGACGTGTCCCTTTGGTCAATATGGACCAGAACAGATAGGCTGCAGAAACGCAGGTCCTGAATATAGTCCCTGTCAGCGTGCTTCCTCCGGTCCACCCTGGAGGTGGTCCTGCCAACAAGGGAAGGGAAATAAAAAGGGTGACATTCTCCCCCGAGAGCAGGTACGTGCCTAACCCCTTGCACTTCTGCTGCAACTCAATGTCCATGGAAATGAGTCACAACAATCAGGTCTGGAGAGAAACACAGTCCCAAATGGGACACCGTGGTCTGGAGCTCCAGGGGTGGGGGACACCTGGGTTGACCTGGGTTGCAGACACAAAGGGACCAATTCATCATGCCTTCTGTGGGACATCTCCCCATTTTAAAACAGAAAACCCTTCATCTAGTGACCCCCTCAGTCCCAGGCCAAGTGGGACAGTGTTCACGCTGGGGCCCCATAGGCTGCCCTGGTGATGGGGTGGTGGCCTGGGCTGTCCCCCCATCCCGCCAGGTGTAGCCATGCCCTCCCTGCCGGGGAGCCGACTGGGGACCTGTCCGCGGGACCGGCTTTGTTCCAGACTCACGGACAGCTTTCCCTGCCTGGCGTCGGGTCGTCTCCCGGGCAGCACGCTGACTCACAGGACGCAGCTCTCATTCCGGGGGGGCCTCCCCCATGGGTTTCCATGACGACCGGACGACGGGCCTCCGAGGTATGCTGTGGAAGCCCCAGCACCATCAGGGACTTGGAGGTTGCCCCGGCGTTCTTCCCTGGCCGCCGGCGCCTTATGCACGGGGCTGACACTCTTCTCGTGTATAGACCCTCCGTGGACTGGAGATGTCTTGGCTGGTGATGGAACACGCTCCTTAGGACGGGAAAACTGATCCGTGGCCCGGCAATGGGGAAGCTGTAGCGTGATCAGCTGGTCATGCCAGGTAGCCTCAGTGAGCCGCAGAGGCACCCGCCCTGCTCCGCGGTGGTCTGTGGGACGCTGCGCCGAGTGGGCACAAGGGGCAGGCCGTGTCCCCGTGAGCCCGGACGTTTCCACCGAACATCCCGCGTGCTGCACCCCGTCCCGGGGACAACAGAGACCACAGTGGCGACCAAGGGCTGTCTTCTCCGCACCGCAGGGAAGTCCTAGGCTGCGTGTAATGCTTTCTCACGTTCGACTTGGAATTCTGGATCTGGGAAGGCCTATCTGCACGTATGCGCGTGCTGTGCCACCCGTGTGCCAGGCTGTGCGGGCTTCGCGCTCCGTGGGTGCCGCACGTGCCTCCGAGACCCCTCGTCCCGCAGACGCCGTGCAAATGTTGTCAGAGGGCGCCAGCCCCCTGACGGGTCCCAGGACCGGCGTTTCCTGGCCAAGGGCACAGAAGCACAGCCGCCAGCTCCCGGAGACGGGCCTGTGGCCCGAGCATCTCCTCGCACATGGGGATGCGTCTCGGCGACCCAACATGCGTGCGTTACCGTGACAGGAGGCCGTGAAAACCGCTTCCCTTCTGTGTGTCCTTGCCCGGTAGACAGGATGGCTCCGAAGGGGGGATTTTGCACGGCACTGTATCCACGGCGGGGTTGGGGGCTGGCGAAGGCTCCCCCTACACACACACACACACACACACACACACGCACAGAGCCCCACAACCCCGGCCATCGCCCCAGCGCGCAACGCCACACACCGAAGCCCCCGGCTCTGGTCCGTTTAGTAAGGGAGGAAGGGGAAGGTACTTGGAGAGGCAGGGGTGGAAAAATCCACCACAGACGGTTGTCGATTTTATGTCCTGACCACAGTGGGTGTAAATGGAAGTACGTGGGTGGGTTTGTGTGAATTAAAACATTTATAGAGCCCCGGGTTCCTGTTAGCTCTTAGGCGTCTTATTAAAGTACGGTTAGTATAAACTCGGGGGTTGTAAACCTGAGGGGCCCCGGCACCAATTAAAATAATAAAAAACAAGGAGCTGCCACAAAGTGAAGGGTGTTTGGCAAAGGCTCCTGGAGGCGGAGGGAGGGGCGAGCGGCTCGCAGCTGCCTCACTCGCAGGGCGCCTGCGGGACGGGCTCCGCGGGGGAGCAGGGCTGCTGGCGGGGACGAGGGACAGCTCCGGGACGGGCCCGACGCGAGTCTCGTGTGGGGGCGCGGGGCAGACGGGAGCCCACCGGGTACGGCTGGTAGTAACGCCCGGGGACACGCCAGAGCGTCAGGACCAAGGGAAGGGATCTGCGCTCGGCACGGCGGGGAGTGAGTGCCGGCGGGGCTGCTCCCGCAGATGTGCTGCGGGGGACACGGGGACGGGGCCACGGGGCTGGTCCCGCAGATGTGCTGCGGGGGCCACGGGGACGGGGCCACGGGGCTGGTCCCGCAGATGTGCTGCGGGGGCCACGGGGACGGGGCCACGGGACTGTCCCACAGATGTGCTGCGGGGGGCCATGGGGATGGGGCCACGTGGTTGGTCCCCCAGATGTGCTGCGGGGGCCACGGGGATGGGGCCACGGGACTGTCCCACAGATGTGCTGCGGGGACCACGGGGACGGGGACACACTGTTCTCCACACAGCTGCTTGGGTCCTGCAGAGGGGGAGGCAGGGGACAGACAAAGCTCTTGACCTCCTTGGCGAGCCGTGAGCCGTGGCAAATCCCCCACCTGGGGAAGGGCAGAGACGTGCTCTGGGGCTGGTGTTTGCCTGTGTCCTACGGGGACGCCCATGTCCTCTGATGCCGGTGTTCCCTCCAGCGCAGTACGTGTCTATCACGGGCAGGAAGGGTGAGCAGCAGTCTGGTAGCCACCCGCCTGGTAGCCCCCACCTGCCGGCCTGCCTCCCCGAGCCTCAGCCCCCACACCTGCTAACCCATCACCAGCCTCCCTGCCTCAGCTGCCGACACCTGCCAGGTCCCACCAGCTCCCCTGACTCCATCCCTTGTGCCCCTCCACTCCCCCTGCCTCAGCTGCCGAGACCTGCCAGCTCACAACCAGCCCCGCAGCTCACGAGTGCACATACCCCTGTCCCTGCCTAGTCTCCACGTTGCCCTCGGCGACCCCCAGCATTTCCTCCCTGGGACCCCGTGTGTCCATCACCCGTGAAGGCCAATGGGACCAGAGACTTGTCCAGGGACTGGTCACGCTTCACGGTAGGAACTGTGGAGTGTGAACACTGGAGAAGTGGGTGCAGGTGGGCTGGGGTTTCCATGCGGAGGAGACGCTGTAGAAGGTATGGGGTGGTGAGTCAATGCCTCGGTCCCATCTCCAGTCGGAGAGTAGAGACCCAGGCGCCCTCAGATCCTGGCCGATGTGCATCCCAGCAGCCGCCCAGGCGAGGCAGGGACACTCTCGGGGCTGATTTGGGAAACCTGCACAGGGCAGGCTCCTGCAACACCCAGAAATTTCCAAGGAGGGCATGTGTTTCAGACACGGCTGGGCTTGCGCTGGGCTCAAGGCAACATCTTAAAGTTGTTTTTCTGCCACCTGCCATGCCCTTTTCCCAAGGACCTCACTCGCTGGAACTCATGAATATTTTGCTGAAATATTAATCCATCTGTTTCCGATCCGGTTCGCATTAACTCGGCAGGCCAGTATGGTTTTGGTTTCTTTTCCCTTTAGAGGCTGACATTCAGGAGGTAAGAGGAGCTAACTGAGCTCTGACAAGTGTACGCAGGGTTCTTGGGGCTAAAAGTTGAAGCGTCCAGATGTCTGGGGTTTTAACGATGCAGCTTGCCCGTCCTCCAGTCTGTGTGGAGCAGAGAAGGCTCTCTCGGGACCTTCCCTAAAGTAGCATCTCTCTGCTGAGTCCCTGCCGCATGGCTGGGGGGACATTCACCTACCAACCCCCCCAAAAGGCAGGACCTGAGCAGCGAGGACATCCCAGAAACAGTGAGACCATCTCAGGTGCAGCACCCAACGGGCTCAAACATCTTTAGGGCTCCGCCCCTGGGGCACAGATGGAACTTATAACCAAGAAACTGCCCCAGGACCTTAGCTTCACCTTCAAGTAGCTCTTGCAGTGAATCTACTGTTTCTACAGGAGCGTGTGTGTGTGTGTGTGTGTGTGTGTGTGTGTTATAGAAACCAGAACCTGTCTCATCAAACACCCCAAATCAGCTAAGCTGCTTTGTCCATGTATCTGTATTGTTACAAGAATGGGCATTTCCCAGGAAGTGTCTGTAGAACACTGTCATGTGAAGAACCAACTTCTGGGCTTTTGGGGGAGGACGTGTCCTTGCTGACCACTCAACCACTCACTTTTCTTTAAATTCTTTTTTTTTTTTAGGCAGACTCCATACCCAGTGCAGAACACCACACAGGGCTTGATCTCATGGCCCTGAGCCAAGATCAAGAATTGGATGCTCAATCAATGGAGCCACCCAGATGGCCCTTAATTTTCATTGCTCTGATTAGCATTTGTAGAACTTCTTGTGCTGATTTGGCCGAGCCTGCATTTGTAGGGGATGATTGTGTTTTGCGACAAAGAGGTTCACACCCATTATTTCTAAATACCGCCTTGCCAGGGTCCCACGGAGTTGGAAATGTAGTCTCTCATTATGCTTCGTGTCTAAATAATCACTGGTTTTCTTTACAATTTCATTTTTAACACAAAGGGGACTTAGCACAGTGTTGCATTAGCAAACATCTGGAATTTTAAAGTCTATTCTTGAGCTGCGTTCAGAAATCCAGGTCTATGTGATATCAATCCTATAAAATAGACTGACTTTTCCTTTTGGGTTCTTGCTTTCCCCATTCTTGATGCAAGTGTGGACAGAGTAAGCTCCATGGAATGACGGAGCAGAAATGGGACAGAGCCCTGATGAAGAGGGGCAGAAGTGGAGAACGTGGAGAGGACCGTAGGAGGAAGGACACGTTCATCGAGAAGGATGCATGTGAGGACAGATGGATGGTAATCAAGCCAAAGCATGCTTTCAGTGGGTCCGGACACCTCCGAGTCTTCCATGTTCTCCCAGGTCAGTGGGTGGGTGTTGGCTTCTGAGGCTCTGACTGATACCAGAACATTCTCACTGAGAGTAGGGAGGGGGATGCACTGGGATAAAAATGTGGGGCTGTGTAGTAGGAAAACCTAGGGAGAATGGTCCATCATGACAGCCAGCAGGAGCATTGTTGGGAGGACAGGGGTTGGGGTGGGTGTTTGCAGGCAACAGTGAAGATCTGGAGGCTTTGGGTGCACAGGGAGGATGCGTCTTCACACAAGGACAGGGAAAGAGCTCCAGAGAGCAATGGGGTCCACGTCCCAGGCTGTCTTGGTTCCCACCCCCCACCCCTGGAAGCAAGACACCCCTGGGCACAGGTGCAGTCTCCAAGAAGAACAAGTGGGGGTGTTTTGCCAGCACTCAGGAGATCACAGCAGCATTGATGGAGGAAGGTATGAACTGAACACCATGCACGTGAGATACACATCCACGTAGGCACATGGCAGCTGGATTAACTTCAGGTCATACGGAACTCATCAGTTGCACGTGAGGAAAGTTCTGCTTCCCGCATAGCATTGTCTCACCAATGTGCTGTCCTCACCTCTCCATGTTTCATAGCGCCACTGTCTGCTCACGCAGATCAAGCAAATGAATAGGAAAAGTTCCCATGTTTTCTCTTAGAAACATGGATCCCTTGCTTGAACCAGGGCACTATGCAAGAGCCCGTCTACACCTCAGGTACCATACCCGAGCATTTGAGGATCAGAGTGAGAAACCCCAAGGAATCATCCACATTAGGTATACATGATGTCCAACAAGGTTACATAAACCAGACTCCGTTTTGCAGACTTTACCTTGTAAACATTATGGGCAGGGAGAGGGCTGATACTCTGATGAATGGGAGCATTCTTAACAGTATGTATTTGAAAGCAAAGAGGTAAGACTTGGGAAGAAGAATCGTGAGTCTGGAAAGCGCGGTTGAATGAGCTGCTTTCATAAAAACGGCAAAATCTTTGCTTGCATATACAACTCGTGCTGATTACCATGAAAATTCTTCACGTCTGTTTTATGGGGCGGTGAGAGAGGTCATCTGGTGAGCAATGTGAATTTTTTAAAAGTTGGTCTATCATAGCCTAGAAGTAATCACTGTTAACTAATGGCACTGATTTTTTGAAGTGAAATCCCCTTGTATATTAAACAAAATCAGTGTATATACACATACTAAAATCAATCTGTGGGTGTATGTAGAGCTAGCTACCATCTCTCTATCCTTCCATCCATAATCTATCTATGTATCTATGGATCCATCCATCCATCCATCCATCCATCCATCCATCCATCCATCCATATCTATCTATCGATGTGTCTGTCTGTCTATCTATGGATCCATCCATCCATCCATCCATCCATCCATCCATCCATCCATCCATATCTATCTATCGATGTGTCTGTCTGTCTATCTATCTATCTACCTATCTATCCATCCATAATATCTATCTATGTATCTATGTATCTATCTATCATCTATCCATCCATCCATAATATCTATTTATCTATCTATCTATCTATCTATCTATCTATCTATCTATCTATCTATCCATCCATCCATCCATCCATCCATCCATCCTCCTTTATTAAACGTCCCAACCAGGAATAGTCACAAACCCTACAAAGCTGATAGTCTGGGATTGCAGAGAGAGGGCTAGGATATCAGAGATGTACATCATACCAAAGATCAATACATCAGTTATGAGACAACTCAGGACAACCCTGAGCCCCCTGAAAAGCTTTTCTTCATTGCATTAATTATTAAGATCCATGTGCTTCTGCTGATGGATGAGTGGAGGAAGCTCAGAGGTCATAAATTAAATGAGATCACTTGGCGAGAAGACAGGTACATGTTGAGACCATATGGCCCCCATGCTCTGCTCACGGGTGCATGTGGGGGCACGCAGGGGTGTGTGGGAGATAGTGTACACGTGCAGGGAGCATGCCGTGGGGCTTTCTCAGAGGGCATTGTCAGTGGCTCTGTCTGCATACCTCTCTCTCTGGGTGCCATCAAATTATACGTCTTTGTTAGAGGCTATGTTTACACTGTTCTGCTCTGTGTCTTTGAAAGGGTATGTGGTTCCATGGGTCAGCCATGACACGTCTAGTTTTGTAGTGGAGGTTGGTCAGGTTGGGTGCCTGGTTAATGGGACCGAGAGTAAAAATGTGGTTAGAAGTGAGCAAAGGCATGGCTTGGTGCACAAGAGATGTGGGTGAGTGTCTAGTATCTAGCTGGAATGGACTGCCCGTGTCCAGAGCCCCCAGCCCAGTACCTGACACAGAGTGTGTAATTTCATGCTGAACGGAACTGAATAAAATCCAAGTTAACTGGTTTGTATCAAGGAACCAGGCAAAATGTAGGACGACAGAACAGGAAAGAAGACCAGGCCTCTCAGTGGACCCTGGTGAGCAGGAGACATAATAAACTGGTGGATGGATGGACAGGTCTAAAAGGTCATATCCAAAAGTCAACGGGTCTCGAGGAGAATAAAGATATCTCTGCCATCTTGAGGTATAATGCCAAAGAGCATGGTGAAGGGCTTCCCACAAAGAAAGAAAATTCCTAACAAGGCTGAACCACAAGAGGGACTTTGCATTCATTCCTTCTGGAGACTGGTGGTGATGGTGAGTCAAAGGGGCTGCCATATTGGAAAAAAAAAAACAGATGGTGACGCTGCCTGGGATTGAGGTGGGTTGAAAGGAAAGATGGAGCTGCAGACTTTGGGACAAAGGAGGGGGCTATTCATTAATCCATAGTGTCTTCTGAACATCCCAGGCTCAACGTGGGGCTTCCAAACACAACCCTGAGCTATGTCCTACCACTTGCACTCTGTTGGGGCAACAAGACACGGTCGAAGGAACAGACCACCATAATGGAACATGTAATGAGCACTGCTTGGAATCAGTCAAGCCGTGGACAGAGGTGGTTCAGTTCCCTGCAAAGGTAGGGAGGCCTTAACCCAATCTATGGGGAGGGTTGTGTAGGGGGCTTCTGACAATGGATAAGGGACTCTGTTGACAACACTTCTCACTGCAGGGGTTGTACTAAAAATGAAGGAAACTGTTAACCCAGAAACAGGTTTCACACAAATGTTGCTCCTCATAAAAAATCCCAGAGCGTCGCCTGATCTTTTGATTCCATCCGAGCGCTGGATTCCCGGCAGATGCCGACTTCTGTGCAGCTTTTCACCACTTCAATCCTTGCTTCTTTCCAGAGAGAAGAAACTCATTCATCCTCCACCGCTTCTGCAAATCCAGTTGCGTTAAATTCCACCTTTAACCGCGTTGGCGTTTTAGAACAAAGCACAGTTGTACTGTTACAAAAGCTCCTGGAATGAAAATTGGGGGAATTTGTCCAGTGATCCAACTGAGATCCAGAGAAGCTGCAATGGCTGGAAGATGACGTTTTCCCTTGTCAGATTCGGCAGGGAATCAACTGTGTTCTGAATTTAACAATTTCCCTTTTGCATTTGCTTCCTAGAGATGCCATGTCAAAGTGTCATGGAAGGACCCTAAATCCAATGTTGGTTGTCCTGGTAAGAGAGGTAGACACAGAGGAGAAGCCACGTGAAGATGGAGGCAGAGATGGGAGGGATGTGGCCTCTAGCCCAGGCAACCTGGAGCCCCAGAAGCTCAAAGAGGCAGGAAGGACCGTCTCCTGGAGCTCAGGAGGGAACACAGTCTTGCCCCACCTGGATCTCAGCATCCCTGCCCCGCCTGGATCTCAGATGTCTGGCTCCAGAGCTCTAAGAGGATAAATTCCCACTGTTTTAAGTCTCACAGATTTGGTCATTTATTGCTGAAGCCCTAGGACCCTCACAGACATAGAGTTCATCATGAAAGGCCATCAAAGGAAAGAATGCTTTTATTGCTCAGAACAACTGGCTCTTCCCAGAGAAACATCCTCTGCTGCTGGAGGGCTTTTGGACCGTCTCATCGAGGGTTAGAAGATTTGTCAGGTAGGTTTGCCTATCCCCCAGAGGGCTTTGGAGGGAGCGGAGCAGAGCGCTTGTACAAGGACACGATGACAACCTAACACGTCGGTAAACATGTTTGCGCAATCCATTCCTGAGCCCGGAGATATGTTCTGACTTATCGCGTGTCAGGAAAAAGAAAAAAAACACACAAAAAACCAAACCATTTGAGAACACCTCGAGGGCATTCCTTAGAGAAAGAGGAGCGGGACCAAAAGTGGATACAGTCTTTTCCTGTATTTCCCTGCTGTTTCTGAAGTGGCAGATTCCATGTGTATTTCTTTTTGCTCTATAGGTTATGACAGAGAAAGATTCTGATGGGTTCCTTTTGGGGAAACATTTTTTTTTATTCGCATGAAATCAGATTACCTCCTTTTCATGAAACACCTGAGCAGGAAAGACTCCTAGATGGCTCTTGGCAGCAGCTCCATGATGCAGACGGAGAAATGTAATTTGTGAGACATTTCTTCCATCAGTGAATGGTCAGGGGTTTCCCTGGGGCTTGGATCTTGGCTCTCTGTTTTGTTCAGAATTATCCAAACCTCACCCTCAGGAAGATGTGCCTTATGTGCTTGCCAAGCAGACACGTGGGTCTTGCCTTTGAGATAGCGGTCTCCTTGCTGCCCTCCCAAGGGTCTCTAGAGGAGGCCACACCATGTCTACCCACAGGAGGCACACGACACTCCTTTGTGCAGACAGCCCACGGCCCACGACCATTTCACCAGGGTTGGTTCTCCTGGACAAGCCTTCTCATACATGAGACATATCTGCATAGCGGGGGGAGGTTCAGGTTCCCTAAAGCATGGACACTCTGTCTTGTACCTGTGCCTTCTGGTTCTCCAACCCTCCCCACCTGCCATATTTCTTTAGCCCTCTATGGCCCTTCTGAAACTGTTTCAGAATCTCACCTCTGTGTCTTTTAGCGGCCATGAGACCCCTAGGACAACACCTTTTGAGGCCAAGTTTCTTCACCTACTTGGATCAAGAGTTGAATTATCACCCAACCTTCCAGTCTCATCTCTGAATAAGTGTACTGGTGCTCGGTTATTCTTCTCGAGCCTCCGGTCTGTTTCTTTAATCCCCTCTGTGAATTCACTTCCAAACTTCTCCAAGTAGTTCCGACTTTCCTTCAGTTACAAAACTCATATGCAGAAAGAACAAATTCAATAGGAAGGCTTTTGCCTAGTGTTTCTGTGAAGCCAGGGACTCCCGTTGAAGAAAGATCAGGAAACTCTCTAGAAATTGGTCATAATGAGACACGTGCTATGCCTTGAACACACGGGATCTATGTCTCTAAGCACTTTCTTTTGGTTTAGAAATACCTGCAGTGTGGGTTCCAAGACCCATCCCCAAAGTCTTCCTGATTCTCTTGAGTCATGACTGAAGACTAAAAAAAAAAGAGTTTAGTAGAAAATAAGCCTATCCATGGGGGGGTTGTGAGCATATCAATGAGCTTATCAATTGGGTCTACCAGTGGGGTTTATTTAAAATTCTGGGCATGAGGTATAACTGTGGTAGCGTGTGTACAAAATGGCGGCCGTAGTGCCCTTTCTTGCTGTTGCTCCTGACCAGAAAAGCACAGGGACGTTGAGGTCATCTTGCTGGAAGAACTTCCACCAACACACAAGGTACATCCTCCTAAAGGACGGGAGCCCATCCCAGGTCCCAGCTGTTCCAGCCACGCTGACTAACACACACCCACAGAAGCAAGGCTATCCTAGTCACTGCCAGCCCAGCCAGCCCAGCCAGCCCAGCCAGCCCACTGGTGCTTGAGGCAAAATAAAAGCTCCCTGTTTTCAGCTACTGAGTTCTGGGACTTTTTACTACATAGCAAATGTTAGTTATCACATATACCTTTTTCTCTACAGCTTGCCACCCCTACATCGTGATTTCAGTTCTTGTAATAGAGAAAAAAATGGACTGAGCCTAGGGAAACACATACATTGGAATTTGCACACATTTAACACCAAGTTAGCCTCTACAAATAGGATCTCAAGAAAGTGGGTATCTTAAATCACTTTTGCTACTCTAGACATACAGAGAATCCCAAGTTGCGGATTCAATCACAGCAAATCCATTCATCGAGCCAACATCTTTGCATTCCGCTTTGGCAATGAATCCTTTCTGAGAGGATACCTTAGCCTCTATTAAAAAAAAAAAGTAGCTCCTATCTGCTATTATGCAAATATATAAATATTCAATTAGTGGGTATAGATAAATAAGATCTGAACCTTAATATAAAGAGCTTTTTAGAAGTCTATAGTTGATTAAAGACTGTATTTACTGGAATTTTATAAATCCCCCCAGTGTGTTATAAATTAATAATTTGCTATATTTATTTGTGTGCTGTCTATGTAATTCAGTCAATTATTAATGGATACATTTATTGTGTATAAATAATAAAATTTCCATCGCATAATACAACCGATGCTTCAAGTTATTATACTGGGAATAGCACATAAATAATGAAATAAAGGTAAAGTAAATAACAGTATGGAAGCTGCCGAGCATTTGTCTTTCTCAGAACATTTCAAAGGAAAAGCAAGGGAAAAGAGGTGAAGTGTGGCACTTAAACCCTTACGCTCTGGATGGGTAAAGCACAAGGGCAAGCCGGCCTCAGACTCACACAGAACGGACTTGCATGGACATTTCTGCTGTTCAGATGTGCTCATAGCAACATGAGTGCATTGACCATCTACTCTGGGTCAGACCTTGCACAAAGGGCTGACGTGTGCACCCTGCTTGGGGATCATGGCCCTCCCTCCCTTCCTACCTCTTTCCCTCCCTCCCTCCCTCCCTTCCTACCTATTTCCCTTCCTTCCCTCCTTCTTTCCTTCCTTCCTTCCTCCCTTCCTTCCTTCCTCCCTTCCTTCCTTCCTTCCTCCCTTCCTTCCTCCCTCCCTCCCTCCCTCTCTTCCTTCTTCTTCTTCTTCTTCATTCCTCACTTCCTTCCCTCCCTCCTCCTTTCTTTGCCCTTCCCCATGACTTGGTTCCATTACTAATTTCCTTGCATCGCTTTGGACAAGAATAACACAACTGTAAGCTAAGTTTATAAATGTGTCTTCCGGATCCGCCAAAACGGGAACCAACATGGGGGAGCATGAGTCCAAGTCTACTCTGGAGATCTCACCCGTGCAGAGCTGATAAGTCCAGGAGAACTTTCTAGAAGCAAATAGAACCAAATATCCAAACCATGGAAAATGGGATACTTATCGTGATTTAAGCATATCTGATGGACTGGGGAGAAAACCATAAAATCCATTAATCTCCATGTGATATTTATGTGCAGTATGAGTTTCAAGGCCAGGACAGAGGCTCACACTCCTTAGAGTCTCATCCTTCAACTACTTAAGATTATGGGTGAATATTGGGCATTGCTGTATCTATTTATGAGTGACCCTGGATACAATGCAACTTTACATTTCATCTACTGTGGGCTCGACTCCCTGAAGATTAAGAGAAACAAACTTGCATTCTTTGGGGGATAATTAGGATTTCCTAGGTTGAGAGAGTTTTTAATTAAGGGGCCTTAAAAATAATAAAGCAACGATGAAATCCAGTCATGCTACTTAAACAGACAGCCACTCTCTGACACATAGGATTTTCTGGTCCAGACCAAGAGTCATCACATGTCACCTAGCACAGCTGTGCCAATAAAACTTTATTTGCAAACACAGGCAGAGGGCCAGATTTGCCCCCAATGTTGTACTTGGTGCCCCTGCTGTTAAATGCTAAGTAAATGCATTTTTGTTTATTTGGTTTTGCACTTTAACTTTTTAAAGAACTTTAAATTTTTTAATTTTTTTATTCTTATTTTAATTTTCTAAATGCTATTTTTCAATTGGAATGAAATTCACATCACGTAAAGATAACCATTTTGAAATGAAGAACTCAGGGGCAGATAGCAGATTCACCATCTTGTGCAAGGACCTCCCCTATTTGACTCCAGAACATTATGATCCCCCCAAGAATGAGACCCAATATCCATCGATGGGTAGTGGAATATGCCACCCAGAAGTGGGGTCGTGGGAGTTTGGGATGAGCTCTGGCCCTAGAATTTGCATCTTTGGCATATGAAATAGTTGGAGCTGCAGGCACATGAAACCAGCAGGTGCAGGAGAGAATTTCTCTCTGCACTTGCCTGTCTCCTATTCCCCCAAAAGGGAACTGATTGTCAGCAATGCTCTCATGGGACATCATCATCCATGAAGGTGGACCCTGGTCACAGAAGAGGACACGGGTGTCAACCTCACAGGCAGACATTCTCACTAGTCATATAAACGGGATCACACATGATCAAGAAAACCTCAGCGTCTCCTTCTCTCACTGAGCATTGTGGTTTCCAGAACCATCTGGGTGGTAGCAGGGTGAGAGCTCCTTTCCTTTTCATGGCTGAGTAATATTCCATTTTACGGATGCACCACCTTTTTTGTTCCATCCATCCGTGGATGGAAGTAAATGCTTTCAACAATAAGATGGTTTCCACACAGTCTGGTGAGAATCAAATTTTCAATGTCTGGCGACCAGTTCTTCTTTGCAGTTCATGGCAACAAAATGCAGGAAGCCAAGAATGGATGTAAACCACAAGAACTTGGCCCAGATACTATCTTTCTGGTTGCTTTTTTATGACAGAGGCTTCCCTGGCCTTTAATGGATTAAAGAAAAAGGAGCAGCCTCCACTCGACGCTGGAGATGGAAGGTTGGTCAGAGCAGGGTTCCCCGAATGGGACAGAGTCACAGAGAGATGGCATTTCCTAACTGACCAGCCACCATCTTGTGATCTGTCCACGCTGTGAAACCCCTTTGACACAGAGGTTCACTCCTATGTCCTACTGCACCCGTCTGAGCAAGTTCGATGCTGCAACGTTTTGTTGCAATGTGGGGACGTCTTTCCATCGTCCATTGGCCATAACTAAAATTAGGGACATTGTTATACCCACTGTGGGTCCCCAAAGGCTTTGCTGCACACATGCAGTGCATTTCCTCCCCATCCTGTGCTAAGTGCACTCACGTCCCCAAAGGGGATGAGCCAGCTTCATCGTGGCCACATGCAGAGAGCATTTTACTATGTGATGCTGGCGAGGGGCCCAGGCAGCACAGAACGTGAGCGTTCGCTCTTATGCGTGTTGGCAGAAACAGCTCTTCCAGACACTACACCTACTCTTTCCCACAGTTCATTACTGGCTGTGTTGTCGCAGATTCAATTGTCTCTCTTTGCCCAGAGATCTGTTTCTAGGTCCAAGGCCGGGAGGTGGCAGTTGCAGCTTTTACACAAACACTAGTTGGCATAGATTAGTGGTCCCTGCCTGCAGGGGACAGGGGTGATTCTGCCCCCAGGGCACCGTTGGCAAAGTCCAGAGGCATTTGGGGGTGATGCGACTGGGGAGATGGGACTCCTGGTATCTGGTGGGGGGAGACCAGAGATGCTGCTAATTGCCCTACAGTGCACAGGGTGCCCCATGTCAGGGTCTTCCAGCCCCATATGTCAGTAATGCTGAGGCTGAGAAGTTGTGGCCTAGCATAAGAGACTCTCTCTATCTATCTATATATCATATCCATTATATGTATATATATCTATCTATCCATCCATCTATCATCTATCTGTCTATCCATCAAATTTACCCATTCATCATCTTCATCATATGTATGTATGTATCTACGTATCCATCCTCATCTCTATTTATCTATCCATCCATCCAACCATCCATCCATCCACCCATCCATCATATCTATCATCTATATATCCATCTATCTATCCATCTATCCATCCATCCATTCATCTATACCTCTATCTATCCGTCATATCTATCTATATCTATCTATCTATCATCACCTATCAATCCATCCATCGTATCTATCTATCCATCCATCCATCATATCCATCACATGTATATACGTATATATCTATCCATCCATGATACCTATCTATCTATCATCTGTCTATCCATCCATCATCTCTATCATCTATCTATCTATCTATCTATCATCTATCTATGTATCTAACATCTATCTACTTATCTACCTATCTATCCATCCACCCATCCTATCTATCAATGTGTCCATTTATCCATCTACGGCAAATGACTGGCAACCAGAGTGATTGTGTCCCCAGGAGACACTTTGCAATGTTTGGGGACATTTTTTCTTGTCACACTTGGGGGTTTGCTCCTGGCATGTGTTTGGTTGAGACCAGAGATGCTGCTGAATGCCCTATCATGCACAGAACGCCCCGCATCAGAGAGTCATCCAGCCCCAGATGCCTACGGCACTCGTGTTGAAAAACCCTGAAACAGACAAATATTTTGCCTCTTGGTCCTAGATTTGGCGCCTCTCCAAAAGGCTCCTTTCTTACCACCCTTTTGGACTTTTGACTGTCACGCTGTGCCCCAACTAAATACATGATTCCGAGTCACAGCAACCAGCTCGCACTCAGAACTGCATCCTTGTTCAGGTCTTTAGGAAAACATTCACCGAGGAGCAACTGCATTGATGGCTCGTCTGGGGCTCAGCACAAATGGGGCCTCGGGGACTCTGGGGTTTTAGGAGGTCCCCACAGCTGCCCCCAGGGGCCACGAGCATTGTGAGGCAGACAAAAAGACCCGGGGACCCTGCAGAGAGCAGCTGGGCAGGGGGTCCCTCCTTTGTGCGGAGGCCTTTCATATTCAAATACACCTCCCATTCCCTGGGCCCAGCCTCTCCACACAGGCTGTGCCTTGGATGGCCCTGTGCCAGCCTGTGGACACAGCCCCCAGGCCCAGTTGACCCTTTCGGAGTTTCCTCCAGGCCAGTCTGCTTTCCCAGCAGAAGCCCCAAGCATGCCTCTCACGCTGCAGCAAGGTGCACCTCTTGGCTGGGACGGTTTCTGACTCCCCAGCGCCTGGAGCGAGGCGCCCACAGGCCTCTGAGCCTGTCTCCACTGCGTCCTGGCTTCCCGTGCACCCGGGGACTCCAGGCTGGGCGAACCCCCCGCCTGCCGACAGGGGAAACCGGCAGCCCCAGACACAGCCACGGCCCACGCTCGGACCGTCTGCTTCGCAGAAGCTACCCATTCCGCTGGGCAAACCCCTTACACTAAATGAGGCTCAGCCACAAGCCTTTGATCGTCATTTGCTCTTAAACGCTGTGTTTTTTCCTCCTGCCCCCTCCGAACTCTCTGCGGATCGCGGTTTCAACGGGCCTTCAAAGAATGCCAATTACGCGGGTGCGTTGATTCGCCATCTCCGACCACGCCGTCTAAAGGGTGTCTCAGCTTCCTTACCGGTGCTGCTCGCCGAAAAACGCACAGAGCCCAGATTCCGAGGGTCGGCCTTCTGAAAGTCTGCCCGTTAATGAGAAAAACATTATGTGCTCGGTGGAGCTTTGCGGCGTTTGTCATCTCTCCCAGTCAAAACACAGACTGATTACCTGAGAGAGCTCGGACGTGGAGACATTTTAATTTGCAAAGAGCATTGTGAGTCCGGTCTTATGCACATCACCGATGTTGAATTGAGGGCCCTGGGGTAGGCGGCTGAGGAAAAAGGCAGGGTTTATGGTGCCTGACCCAGGGAGGGGGGCACCGCATACGCAAAGACCGTTCTGTCAGATGGGAAGACGTGTGGGTTTAAGGATGGGGGAAGTTCCCTGACTCCTGGAACTCCCTGTGTATTTACTACGTCTGCCCTGTAACAGGCTCTGCGAGGAGCACAGTGAAAGTAGGGCCTAGATACACCACGTGGGGTGACTGGGAATGCACTGGAATGCACTGGTGATGGAGTGTGGCACAGGCCATCTCAAAATACGGCACCCGGGCTCACCGGGTATTGGAAGCCAAAGGAGTTTGAGAAAATGGCACGGGCAAGGAGGTCACTCGGACCTTGTCTTTTTTTCCCGAAACGGGTCATAGGACCCCCATGTGGGAGGAGAGGACATCCTTACCCCCAAGACAGGGGGTCGTGGAGACAGAATCCCAAGACCCAGGCTATGTTAGGTTCCCCCCGTTTGCCCCATGGCGTCCGCACCCTTTGCCTGTCCACGCACTCCTCCCCAAAGCCAGCACCAAACACCTGTGTCTTCACGTCCTCACAAAGTCTCCCGTGTCCCAGAAAAGTGTACGCTCTGAACATCTGCATGCGTCTCTCCTGCTCTTGCGTCCTTGGGAGGTTAGCTTTTAGATCCAGGTTGGGGATGCTAAGAGCCTCCAGGAACACTTCTTCTCCCCTTCCAGAGGTCACCTGGGAGCTTTGAGATACATCGGTCCCACCGAGGAATTCTTTTTTTTTTTTTTTTAATTTACTTGACAGAGAGAGAGATCACAAGTAGGCAGAGAAGCAGGCAGAGAGATAGAGGAGGAAGCAGGCTCCCCGCCGAGCAGAGAGCCCAATGTGGGACTCGATCCCAGGACCCTGAGATCATGACCTGAGCTGAAGGCAGGGGCTTTAACCCACTGAGCCACCCAGACGCCCCCACCGAGGGATTCTTGACTGCATTGCTCTGGGGTGCTACCTGCACTGTGTATTTCCACACTGTCCCCTGCGGATTCCACCGTGCATCACAGTTGAGATCCTCTAAAGCCGTTAGGTAGAAGTGTCCCCAGAGTAGGGCAAGAGGAGTGTCTCTCTGTGCCTCAGCTTTCCCATCTTCAAGTCTGGATTACCTAAGCGGAGGCATGCATGGAAGAGTTTGGAACATAGCAAATGCTGTTCGATGCATACAGCCGCCATGTTTGTAAGTTGTGATCAGAAGGACTTTCTATGGTTATGAGGTTTCCTCCAAGGTTATATGCAGACATGGGTATAGAGCAGCAGAACATCAGTCTGGACAGAGGGGCGGGAGGGAAAGGAGGAGGTGGGCAGGCACACTTTATAGGAATGTTGCGCCATCTTGGGTGGCAATGACATGACATGCTCTACGTGACCTTGAGAAAGGTTGGAGGGCAAAGGGGGGCCAGCTAACAGAGGTTCGAGATGGTGGGGGTAGGTGGTGGGTTTGGCAGGCCACACAGCCCTGTGTGAGGCATTAACATCACTGGAGCTGGCTTGGGGGAGTGAGTGGGGCAATGGGTTGTGGGATGGATGAGACAGATGGAGCAGTGAGGAGAAGGCATTCCGAAGAGCTCTGAAGGAGAAACAGGCAATGATGTGATTGCTAAGAGAGTAGAAATGGGGCAACACCAGAAAAGACATTCATAAAATGGGTATATACAATGAATTCTCGAACATCCTGAAAGTAGAGACATTGGGATAAGTCACACTGATGGAAAGAACCAGGCTATGGTTAAGACCGTTTGGTAGTGTTCAAACAATGCCACGAGGCAAAAGACAAACACAAGGTTTAAATTCCAGAAGGTAAAAAAAATTAGGATTATCGCTGGTGAAATCATTGGATTCTAGACAGCAGGGAAATAAATAGTTATTGTGGGATCTGAGAACAGATTTCCTTGAACAAGGATGAAAGGAATATAGGAACTAGGAACCAGTAAACCGGTTATGGGCAAACTATTATGAAAAAAAGTAATGGGAATAGGAACAGTGTCCATATGATGGAAATACAAAATGCAAAACATATTAAAGGGTCATGCCATCATTGCAACAAAATATAAAATGCCTGGGAGTGAATTTTATAAGAAACGTATTGGAGCTTTTGAAACGGAGACCCTGAAAAGTTTTACTGACACACATAAAAGGAATATTTAAATGGAGAAGCATGTTACCTTTCTGGATATAAAGGTTTAATGTATAAATAGATCAATATTTCCCAAATTTAAATATAGGCTTAATCCTTTCAGGAATTTTTTTTAAGTGTAGAAAGAGTAGAGTGATTTCAATATTTCTGCAAGGATAACTTGGTGAAAACCTGTCACCATTCTTGAAAAAAAATGAGCAGAGGGAGCATACATTAGCAGACAATAAAACCCTTTATAAAAACATGAAAAATGAAAGCAGTAAGGGACTGGCACATGAATAGACAAATCCCTGACAATGAAGAAATATACCAAGAGTTTATGGTGTGACAAAAGCGGTTTTTCTAATTCATTCCATAAAAAAAAAAAAAATTTTCAAGGGGCGCCTGGGTGGCTCAGCTGCTTAAGTGTCCGACTCTTGATCTCAGCTCAGGTCCGCATCTCAGGGTCGTGAGTTCAAGCCCTCCTTGGGCTCCATGCTGATCATGGAGCTTACTTTAAAAAAAAAAATTCAATACTTTTGTGTGTCACGTAGTATACACAAAATCAAAGGGGAACATGAGGAAACATACAGAAAGTACATGATATACCGAAAACATCATTAATACGTAAAGGATTGCCTCAAATCACAGACAAAGTTCCCTCAATGGAGAAAGAGGCTAAGGACATGACGCAAGCAGGCAAGAACCAAAAGAAAATGTTTGACTTTGGTAAAACCCTGGAGAAATACTATCCTTAAAATAATGTCACCCCACTGCCGTGTTCCACAATGATAGCCCTAGTGAGCAATGCTCCCCAGAAGGCATCATAGAATTAGGACCATCTTCTGGGATGGGGTGTGGTTGGGTAAAGAGAGGCTTTAAAAATGTCCCCCAACTCTTGGATCCAAGAACTGCATCTCTACTAAGCACTGTGAAGTCAAAACCAAAACATCAAAAAGAATACGGCAAAATCATGCGAAAGCCAAAATTTGAAGAGCTATGGATGGTTTGTGTGAAATCTTTGGGGCTTTTGATATATCTTACTGGAGATGTATAGAAAAAGTAGGGTTTCTTTTAAAAAAGGACAAAGTCTACTCTGCAAAGGCGTTTTGAGTTTGCACGCAGGATTGTGGTTGACCCAATCACGACCGAGTTTGATGATTGGGAAGGTGGGCCACGTCTGAGAAGCCTGGGAGAATGGTGGTCTGGATACCTGGAAGAGGGAAACGTGGGCAGAAAAGGCAGATGCTGACAGCTCCCATGCTGGGATAGAGCTCTGGTGACCCCAGGTGGGACGACCCCGTGGTCAGGTGTACATGGAGGACAAATGTATATCCGCACAAAGCCACACCCAGAGGCAGCAAGTCCAAATTGATGTGGATAGATCCATCTGGAAAAGTGGCCAAAGTCACCAATGATGCCTTCCTTTCCACAGCCTACTGGATGGACAGAAGTGCGAGCAGAGGAAGGAGAAGACCACTTTCCGAGGTGGACAACAAATGCATCCCAGATCTCTGGGAAGGGGGTGTCGCAGTCTTGCTCTGATGTGAAGTCAAGGACGAGGCTGGCATTTGAGTTCCTGCCATGGATGGAAATTTTATTTGCAGAGCTTTCCTGGACTCGGGGGCAGAAGAGAGATGAATTCCACGAGCACCTACTGGTGGTAAAGGCGTGTTTTATTCAGCTTCCGAGACATGGGTGCCAAGAAGGAGACACTAATTGTCTGACTTTCAAAGGGCCAAAATGGCGGTGGGAGAGAAGGGCAGGAACAACTAAGGAGACGCAAGGCGGATATTCTGTTTGCCTATGGAGATTCATAGTTATTATAGCTAAGCGTGCCTCAGTGGAGCCTGCCTGAAGATGTGATTTTCAAAGAGTTGACGGGAGCCAAACAAGCTTCCTCATCCAGGCTGGCTGTCCCACCATGTTATGTCTGTGGAGGCATCATGTTGTGTGTGTGGACACGACCGTGGTGGACGCACGGGACACTGCTAGTCTCCACGCGTCCTGGAGAACATCTGCTCTGTTTTCTTTTCGTTCTTCTTCTTTTTTCACTTTTATTTTTTTAGCTGGCCGCGCCCTACCAGAGGCAGGGGGAAATTCAATTAACATAAGAACGTATTTCTGAAGGCGGCTTTTGGAATGTTCAAGGGGGACCTTGGTATGGACCGTAAATATAAAATTCATATGTGCTTGGCTTCCTGCCTATAATTACCTATCGAAAGTTTCAGAGTTTAAATGAAATTCGCTACGAAGCAAGAAATGGCATACGGGTAGGACCTGGCTTGCGGCCCGTCACCCCAAAACATGCATAGGATGGAGAGCCATTTTCCCATGGCCAAGCCCAACACCGTGTGGAGCCCAGGTACATGGGATCCTTAATCTCATTGCAAGATGGTTGGGTTTTTGTTGTTTTACGAATCTTCCTGGTTGAATGTCTCCCTTTCCCTTGTGGGCTGAGGTTGGAGCACCCGCAAGCATTTAGGAAAGCGTGGGAAGGAAGCAACACAGGACCCGCCCTTCAGAATTCTGCAGCTTGACCTCATGTGACCCGAGGGAAACCGAGTTGGGTATTTCCGGCCCGAAGGTGTAGAGGCTCCTTATAATCGGTAATTATTGGCATGCCTCGGACAAGCCTGCCCTTCCTCCGCAGAGGTAAAAGTTCTCCCGTGGGGTTAGATGATCCCATGACCCCGCTTCCTTGTGTTCCACATTTTCCAGAAAAGCTTTAACGACCGAAGGTCCTGTCCAAGAATGTCTGTATCTATTCTTGTCACTGGAGATGCTTCTCGTGTGTACATTCTATCACCTCCTCCAGGTGGACGTGCTCATGTTCTCAAGTGTCTCCTTGAGTTCCGGAGACTTTTCCAAGTTCAACGGGCAGCACTGACCGGCTGGGACAGTGACATATGTGTCTCTGCGTGTCCAGAGCCAGGCAGTGGCAGAAAACAGACGCTGCGCACAAGTCAGCCATCACTAACGTGTTTCAAAGAGTCGCCGACGGTCTGGCAAATCAACGTAATTCTAATGGATGTTTCTGTCTGCTCTACAAATAAGGCTGGGCCATGTGTTCCAAATTTTTTTCTCCCCTCTTTTCCTCTGCATATAATTTTTAAACTTCTTTTTTCTTGGCTCAGCTGTTGAGACAGAGCTAAATCAAACTAATTCTAGAGGAGTACAAATTCTGGGTTAATCGGAATCTGCGCTTGTTAAGATAAAGAGTGTGCAACATCTGGCCTTTATTTGCAGGGAGCCCTTTGGAAAGCGCTGCGCTCTGGGGTAGCTGTGTTGTTGGTTCCATCTGGTGTAGCCTGGGGCGTGCAGAGCCCACGTAAGGGTGAGCGTGAACATGCGCCGAGCCGTAGGTCTCCCCACGGCCCCTGAGGGGTGCATTACAGGGACTGGCACTAGACTAGGCGTCCCCGCCTCCAGGACCCGCAGCTGCCAGTTCCCTTAGTGGGCAGCCTGCAGGACCAGTCTCCGTGGCTCACAGCTCGCTACAGTGGGACAAGGCTCATTCACCTGTTTCCTGGTCACCCGTTGAGATTCTAACTATGAAGCCCGAAGTTCTTCCGAAGAACGCGGAAAAAGCAAAGGATGTCTTTCAGCTTTGACTGCGTCATCTGACACACAAAAGTAGATAGAAAGTTTCTCCCGGGTCACTTAACCCACAGTGTGACTTTACATTTTTTATGTGACTTAACGTTTTTTATTGCAATAGAAACCATGAACCAGGTCCTACTCTGTAAGACGTGGCCCAGCTCAAGTGCTTATGCTGTCATTTCAAGAGACCCTTGCACCGCGCCTAGAAACCCGGAATTGACTCCGAGGATTCTCTCTGAAAATTGACTCCTGGGTGTTGCTTTTGGAAAACTTTTGCTACGGGAAGCCATCCCTCTGCCTAGGCTGCTCTCCCCGCACGAGCGTGGGCGAGGTATCTGCCGCCAGTGCGCACACGCGGGCATGTTGCTTCAGGGAACATGCTGGATTTTAAGACCCAGGCTGCGTCGGCCTCTGTTTTCTCCGAGGCGAAGTAAATTAGCAGAGGATGTTTCTAATATTTCCTCGGCCGTAATGATCCACTGAGCTCATTAATAGAGAGCGAGGGTCTCGTAACTCACTCACTGATCAAGTGTGAATTGAAATCTTTAGAGTCTCGGCTTGTTCATTAGAAAAATAGCCTACGTCACTCGGCGTTCCCGGGATGACATGATAGATGGCCTAACAAGCAATTAATAGGTTCATAAATTATCTGATGAATCGATTTTTAGGCTGGACTCTGTCCATTACTTTACCATCCACACATCTGATTAGGATCGAGCGTTCAATGTCAAATGAATTCCGATGGATCCTCACAGCAGCTGGAGTAACAGGTCCACGGACACCGTCCACACAGCAGAAGGGAATGCCCACTCTGGAACACAGGTAGACACTCTGGGTTGGTTTTTCTGGCCAGCAAACTTCCAAGTTGGGATGAAGGTGAGGCATCTGCATGAGGCAGAAAATTTAGGGGGGACCCCAAAAACTCAGTTATTGGAACAGATATTGAATGCAGTGATTCTAAACAATCAAAGTGAATGCAATCAGAAAAAGAGAAATCTATGATAAGCAAATAGGTCAGTAAAGACAAGATCTCTCCAGGTAGAGACAGGCGTCAGTGCCTTGATGAGTTCTACTGGAGTTGCAGGAGAGATGAAGTCCTGATCTTGCCTTTTTGAAAGACAAGTGAGCGTCTCACTCAACGAACCCTTGTCCAACCCTTGGGAGCACACCTGATGCGTAAATAAGTCCTTCACATCTGCCTGGATCACGGTAAAATGATCCCTACTTTCAAAGCACATTCTCTGGTTTTCTTTTCTTGTTTCAAACATATGAAACTATTTTTAATATAGATCTAAGGAGGTAAGAGCAGGTCATAAAACCGTAACGTTTTTTATTGCAATAGAAACCATGAACCAGGGAGCTCCCCTCTTGACAAAGTTTTAAGTACACAATAGAGTATAATTAATGAGAAGCACACTGTTCCATGGCAGATGTCTAAAAATCATTCATCTCGGGCAATTGAGACTTTGGGTTGGCACATCGAGCAGATTTATTTTGTTTTTCAGGTGGAATACTGTTCCATCTTATGTATTTATCACACGGGGTAGGAGGCTCCAGCAAGTGAGGCTACTTCTCTGTAAGACATTGCTGGGGTAGACCAGATGTCTCATTTCCATTTTACCCGAATGTCATCCACCCCTGTGACAGTTTTATGACTTAATACTCTTTCTTGAGTCTTTACAACTTGGATAGTACATTTGACTTTATCTTGTGATGTCAGGGTACAAGGATACCCTGGTCCTTCACCCTATGTGTCTCCTGCTGTGACATGTACCAGAGGGAGACCCTGACCCCCTGAGCACTCACTCCTTCATTCATTTATATAAAGTACCCTCCCCCCTTTGCTTTGACCAGGACTTTCTTCTCTGTGTCTATTACCCGTCTGCTCTTCGACTTGGACTCTGTCTCCAGGAGTCCTTTGCAATGTGTCTTCATCCCTAGAAGGGAACACTGACAAGTTTGGGGCTCCACCGGCCCTTTCACAGCCTACCACCAACACTTCAACTCAGCACTGGATTTTACAACCCCTCCATGGGGGTTTCATTGGGATGCCTTGCTATTTATTGAAATGAAACATACACAGCCTAAAAATCACTATTTTGACCACTTTTAAGCGCATAGCTCAGTGTCATGGAGCACATTCACATTGGTGTGCAGCCACCCCCAACATCCATCTCCAGAACTTTCCATCTTCCCAAATTGAAGCTCTGTCCCCACACAACACTAGCCCCCTGGCCCTGGCCCTAACCCCTGGTCCCACCATCTATTCTCTGTCTCTATGGATCTGACTCCCCTAGGGACCCCATAAGGAGTCTTGTGAAATCAGGTAGTATTTGTCCTTCTGTGTCCGGCTTATGTCACTGAGCACCATGTCCTCAGGTCCATCCTCATTATAGCAAGAGTGAGAACACCCTGATTTCTCAAGGCTGAGTCATATTCCACCATGTGCATGGACCACATTCTCCATCCATTCATCTGTCCATGGATTTCCACCCCTTGGTTGCTGTGAATATTGCTGCTATGAACACGTGTGTTCAAGTATGCTCCGTTTTCATGGCATCATTTGGGGAGATTAAAAAATCATGTTTCTGCAACACAAAAGGGGAAAAAAGCAGCGTATGAGACATTATGGTACAACCATGCCCATAGTCATTACCTACATCCATGAAACGAATCCCAGAAGAAACACAACAGCTATGAGTAATTAACAGGACAAGACAGGAGTAGGAGTGGTGACATTTGCTCCTTCCACATTCCCATGTTTCCCAATGTTTCTTTAATAAGCAGAATGAGAGGGAAAGAAGGATCTTTTAGTTAGACAGTATCTGACTCTGAGTGCAACAGTATGTGTGCCCCACAACACAAAATTTTGTTTATATCAGAACATGATATGGGGCCTGGGTGGCTCAGTGGGTTAAAGCCTCTGCCTTTGGCTCAGATCATGATCCCAGGGTCCTGGGATCGAGGCCCACATCGGGCTCTCTGCTCAGCAGGGAGCCTGCTTCCTCCTCTCTCCTCTCTCTCTGCCTGCCTCTCTGCCTACTTGTAATCCCTCTCTCTGTGTCAAATAAATAAAT